>CM059224.1:21190927-21503427 GCA_030347435.1 Clarias fuscus | reverse complement strand
TGTTATCTCACATTCTTTGTGTGCACTCACTTTTTTTCCTGCCTCCTTTTTCTTATTCTGCTCACCTTTTTTTTTTTCTCTCACACACACACACACACACACACACACACACACACACACACACACACACACACACACTGCTACATATTGTAACACTTTTTGCACTGTTAATGAGTTCTGCTTATTGACTCGTATGAGAAATGTTGTGTAAATACAGGAGAAAAGACCACACACACACACACACACACACACACACACACGCATACACACAATTTATTTATTTATTTTAGGGTTACCAGTTTCTCGCCTGTGGAGGCTGTTGTGGAGGATAATGAGCGTATAATGCGATTCAGGAAACAGCTCCAAACCCGTATTACCGTTTCCCAACTATCCGATCCTGATAATGTAGCTGCAGCGCTGCAGTTTGTAAGCAGGTTCACATTTCCACGCGATGCGCTCAGGAGCAGATCCAAAGCATCTTTATACTCGTTCATTCATACACATTCATTCATTTGGACGAGGCTTTCATCCAAAGTGACAGGAAGCTTTGTACAACTGGCGGGCCTTGCAAGAACACACCCTTTCTGAAATCCGGTAACGAAAGTCCGCTGATGTTCTGTGCAGAGAGCGGATTACACCGGAGTTAATGGCACCCTTGCGGAAAGGGTGAAAGATAAGGATGACACAAACATTGCACATCATAAAACAGATGGATGAAGACATTTCTCCAGAAATATTCATCGTCTTAAAGCAAGTTTCAAGCAAGTCGCAGACATGTTACGCTCCTTCATCATCGATTTTATCATGTGGGCAAACCAGAGAGCTTTCAAGATGAATTGTCATTCATGTGCACTTATCAGTACTGTGCAAACTCCCTTGTTTCTTCATATTTTGCTTCAAAGTGATAAGACTTTCTTGCATTTTTTTTTTGTATCCTTGAGGAATAGTTCCCCTGGCTTCCTTAAGGACTTTTTTTTTTTTGTCTCACAATTTCAATCCAGTTTCAGAGGAATGTTTTTTTTTTTTTGCTTGTTTACCAAGCCACACGGTGACCTATGAATCATTTAAAAAAAAATAAAAAAAGCATCTCAAATAAGGCATGAACCAGTGAGAAACAGGTGCAGATACTGACAGATGATCAGGCTGGTGATTAGTATACTGCTGATGCTGAATGCTGAGTGCTTGGAACAGACGAGAAGGGAAATGAGGTTGCTGCAACCTATTTTAAGAGATTTTAAGAGAAAGAGAGAGAATGCCCCGCCGTGCTTGACAGCACAGCTGGTGGCTGTGGCATCATCTGGATTTGTTGCGTCAGTCAAACCAATTTTCCTGATGGCCAGCTTTATTGTTTTATCCATGTCATATCTGTATGATCAAATCTGATCAGCTAAATAATAATAATACATAATAATACATAAAAATTCATGTTGATAATCAATATTGCATACCTGAATGCCTACTATTTTAGAGGGGTGCTAATAATTTTGGATTTGATTGTATATGTAGAGAATTCCTCTCACGCTCCTGTCTTTCTCTCTCTCTGTCTCCACAGTATGGGTTACTGCATCCTGGTGGTGCACGGGCTGAACCGTCTGTGTGCCGCGCTGAGCCGCTGGGGTGCGGCGGCGCTCACCGTCTCCATGCTGCTGCTGCTCCTCCTGTTCTCCTGGAAAACCGTGCAGCAGAACGAGATCTGGCTCTCCCGAGAGGCTCTCTTCAGGTGCGTGTGTTCAGTATGTGTGTTCGTGAGAGAGACACTGCCAGGGGATGTGTGTTTTATTATTTATTATTTATTTTTTTACCTTTCTCAAGACCACTGTGGACGTAGGAAGCTCTCTCGGCTTGGGTTGTTGTTTTCAACTAGGAATAAATTGTCTTTTTCTTTTTTTTTTCTTTCTCTGTTTTAGGTCCGGTATTCAAACATTACCTCATAACGCAAAAGTCCACTACAACTACGCCAACTTCCTGAAGGACAAAGGACAAAACCAGGCAGCAATTCACCATTATAAAACAGCTCTCAGGTTTGTGCGTGCGTGCGTGTGTGTGTGCGCGTGCGTGTGTATGTGTGTGTGTGTGTGTACTGTGTGTGTGTGTGTTTATTTTGGAAATATAAGCCAACCAACAGAACATGTCGTGACTGTTGCTGGCATTTGTTTCAGTTTCTTTCTTCCGCACTGTTTCTTCCCACGTTTCTAATATTCTCAAGACATCTTTAAATACAGCAGGACAAATACAGTACATCCCAATAAAAAGGTCGGAGTAAGACCCGGTTTTGATTTTGGAAATGAAACATTCTTTGAATTTTCATGGGAGGCAACTGTAAACTCCCTGTCAGTCACACTCTTACGTTGAGCTACTGTTATACCTCGACTAGGCCATTTAACAGGACGGCTGTCCTTGTTCTGGTATACAAGCACGGAATGGGAATCAAATTATGGACCAAAGTATGTCCACACTGCAGAAAAATACATCTTAGCAGATTAAGTATACTTTAATCTAGCCAAACCTATGTATAATTTCTTAAGATTATTAAGCTTATTTTTAGTCAAATGTTACTAAAATTACAAGTGAAAAAATGTCTTGTTCTGTTGGCAGTTAATTTTGCTTTGTTCAAGAAAAAAAATCCTTAAAACTAGCAAAATTATCTGCCAACAGAGCAAGACATTTTTCTAAATCGCTAAGACCTTTTGTAGTACAACTCCGCTACAACAGGTGGCGATATTTCATCTTTAAACTTGTGTATTTCCGGTTGACCTATTACACAGAACAGTAGAGCAAAAAAAAAAAAAAAACAATAGACAAATAAGATAGCTAGTGGCAAACTGGCAGCAAGTCATGCTGTAAAAAGCAGATAATACAGTTAAGATTGTTAGCATCATCTTCTGCCGTTACGAGTTTTGTTTGACTTCTGGGTCAAAGCCCGGGACGGGAACTGTGGGGTCTGCGCAGAGCATCTAGGTCGACTTCTGTGTCCGATTGAGTATACATGTGGTAGTAGCTCAACTCCCAACCGTGTAATCTGGTTCACACTAGCCTCGGGTTCACACTAGCCTAGACTAGTATCATTCCAGTCCACATCCATCTAGACTTCTTTTATGCAATCCATTGATCCTCAAGCTCCTTAGTGACCTGTAGGATGATAGACCTGCAAATCCTCTGCATCCTCCGTCTGGTCTTCCCAGGGAAGAGTCACCTCCAGCACTTGTTTTGTCGTGTCTAACACCACAACAATGTCTAGCCTGAGCGTGGTCACGATGATGGTGTCTGGGAATTTGAGCTGCCTCCCTAGGTCGACCTTCAGCTGCCAATCGTGTACAGTACCCGGGAGCCTGACATTGGTGCCGCTTGGCCTTCTCCCCAGATTTTGACAAAGTTGGTTGTTGGTGGAAGTCCCTGTGCTAATGACCTCTTCAATGGCTCTCAGCACTTGATCATGGTGCCAGCGGTAGCGTCACTCACCCAGGGCGTTAGGGAAGCAACTCAAGCTGTGCTCCAGTGAGCTCCTACCCTGGCATAGTGGGCATCCCGTAGGATCTGCAAGGCCCCAGCAGATGAAGTGAAATGGGCTTGAGAGAACATCGTAGACTGATCGCACAAGGAACCTTATCTGCTGTGGCTCAGCCTTCCAGAGCTCCGACCACGTTATCTTCCAGTCCAGTGCCTGCTCTCATCGGGTTCACACGCCCTGCTGACGCTTTCCTACTTGCCCACTGGAGCGCGCCTCTTCCACCCCGTCCTTCTGGACCATGTGGTGTCTTTTCTTCCCCTGGGCCTCGTTGTAACACGGACTTGCGTTGCAGTCCGTCCTGATACCAATCCTCCAACCAGCACACTATGACGCAACCGCGCCTCAGTCTGCTCAACCGCCGCATGGGCATTTCACTTCCTACCTGTTCTCACTTCTATGCCAGCAATGGGATCATTAAAAAGTCCTCTTATGTAATCATTGTGTGTTATTTGTAGAAGGCTGTAGTGAGAATTGAGGCTGTAATACTGGGGAAGCTTAATGAAGTCTCCATACACCCTCTCCCTCCCTCCCTCTCTCTCTCTCTCTCTCTCTCTCTCTCCCTCCCTCTCTCTCTCTCTCTCTCTGCAGGCTGTACCCTCGGCATGCCAGTGCCATGAACAACCTGGGCACACTGACTCATGACACAAAGGAGGCGGAGCTCTACTACAGAAAAGCACTTGACATTAACCCACAGCACAACCGTGCACTCTTCAACCTTGGCAACCTTCTCAAGTAACACACTCACATTGACACAGTGACGTGCAGAAGTATTCCCCCCCCCCCCCCCCCCCCCCCCTTGAACTTTTGTGATGTAATCTTTTTTTAGGATTTGGCTCTGATCTAAGCGAAGCATAAATGTTGATTATTCTGTTATTCCTGTTGTTATACCCCTATCTCACCTATGCGGTTTGACTATGCGAGGACCGACGCGCGGGAAGATGGAAACTTGCTGTAATCACAGCGCCGAAACATGATGAACCGTACTTACGGCCACCGCACAAAACCGCGTAGGTGAGATAGGGGTATTAGTAGTTAACAGATTATGGGCCAAACTTCGCTGAGTGATGATGGTAGAGTAATTATAAAGGTCTTGACTAAAACAACATGCATGAGGAAGCACAAAGGAGTTTTCATTTTCTGCAATGGAAAAGTACTGGAACTAGTTACTTTGATCAGAAAGTAACGCTGTAATGTAACGGATGACTTTTTAATGACAGTAATTTTGTGATGTAATTAGTTTCTTTAAAAAGTAACTTCCCGCAACACTGCTCCCCCATACTACCCAGCATGCACCCAGAGTTTATGTTAAATGCTAATGTTTGAGATATTATAAAACTGAAGGATCCGTTCCCTTAAACCAGTTCGTCGTGCTTTTCTTTATTCCAACATTGCGCGTTTATAAAACAAGTAAATCTGAGTGGTTTTAAATGGTGATTAATCACAGACTACGACTGATTAACTAGATTAAAATGTTTAATTGATATTGACTGCACTATAAAAAGATTATATATACGTATATGATGCATATGGATACAGAGATAAAGATAGATGGATAGATAGATGGATAACCTGATATTTAAAGAGCACCACTAATGTGTGTGTGTGTGTGTGTGTGTGTGTGTGTGTGTCATGGCCAGTTTTATATTCCTTCGTGACATATGAAGAATTCAATTTCGGTTCCAAAATTCGAAAACAAGCGCAAGGGGGTGAATACTTTTGCTGAAGTAGTGTATAGCCGTGTACGTGTGCATCACTGTAGCTCCCATGCTCCAGATAATAACCGGAAGGATGCTGATGTGCAGGTCCCAGGGGAAGGAGGAAAATGCTGAGCACATGCTAAAGGAATCGATTCGCTTCGGGCCACAGTTTGCTGACGCCTACTCCAGCTTAGCCTCGCTCTACGCTGACCAGGTCTCTCCATCTCCATTCTCTTCCTCAGTTACTCTCTGGATATCTGTTCATCCGGTTACACAACACCTCTCTGTTTCTTACATCAGGACTGTGTATTTCCATTGCATTGTTTCGAAGTATTTTCTTATGTTGAGGACAAAATCAGGGGAAAAAATCTTTGCTCTCATATATATATATATAAAATGTGTGTGTGTGCGCGCAGAAGCGCCTTGCAGAATCGAATGAGATTTACACAGCGGGAATCGAGAATTGCCCAGACAGCTCTGACCTCCACAACAACTACGGCGTGTTCCTGGTGGACACGGGTCAGTGCCTGCACTCATCACTCAGTCCCTCAACACTCCAGAATTATTGACACCCTACATGCAAAAAAGCAGAACTGCACACTCAGTGTAGCGTTTGATATGTTTTTAAGCTTTTTTTTTTTTTTTTAATGCAACATTTTTTTTAATACAAACCAAAATAAAGTTTAAATTCAAAATTATTGGCGCCCCAACATTTATGTTATTTATGTCAGACATGCGGACACTGCTGCTCTCAGGAAAGGCTTTTTTTGCTTTGCGACAGTTAAAAAATACAAAATTTAATGCTTTATATGCAATATATATGCAATATATATATATATATATATATATATATATATATATATATATATAGTCTTTTTTTTTCTTCTTCTTTTTTAGCATTTATTTTCCATGTTATATAAGACTCCATTAATTTTGCCATATTTGGGAGCAAGCCTTCTATTCTGCTATTTATATATATATATTTTTTGTTTGTTTGTTTGTTTGTTTGTTTGTTTGTTTGTTTGTTTGTTTGTTTTTGTTAGAGAAAAATTTAATTCGCCTCTAATTGTTTAAGTGGATTTTTTCCCTCTCTTTTCTTGTCAGTCGGTCCTGATGTACTGATTTCATTACCTGACGCTTGTGCTCGTCTCTCAGGTGATGGCGAGCGAGCGGTCGTTCATTACCAGCACGCCATCCGGCTGAAGCCCTCTCATTACGTTGCCATGGTGAATCTTGCCCGGCTGCTGCGCTCCTCTAACAGCATCAAAGAGGCGGAGATCTGGTATAAACGGTAAGCTGCTCGGAGCGGTCAGAGAAACACGGTGCGCTCAGATTAAGTTAGTGGTGGATGAATGAATGATTTCTGATGTAAAATATTGAAGAAATAAATGACGGCTCATACACTGCCGTTGTAAGCTGTATATAAACACGCAGAAAGGAGTTGTGAGAGTGATTTATCTCAAAATGTATAACTGACGGCTGATGTTTAACCAGATGTTCCAGTTCCACCAGCCACTTTACAAAATAAATAACAACGAAGAGAAGCAGTGGGACAAGAAGAGTGTGGCTTTTTACTGTCCTGGTTTTAATTGGATTATATGATACCTGTTCAAGTCAAACCGAGACTTTTGATGTAGAATAACAGAAAACAGTTATGAGAGTAAAAACTTTCCTTACTTCTCTCTCTCTCTCTCTCTCTCTCTCTCTCTCTCTCTCTCTTTCTATCTGTCTGCATGTTTCATGTCTGAAACGCTGGCCTCCCGGGAACTCCTTTAATGCCTCAAACATGTAGAAATGTCTTGGAATGAGGCAATAACTCCCAGCCGAGTTACTGTAATGTGTAAAATATCAATTAGTTTTACGCCTTTATTTACAAGAAATTTCATCACAAGTCCCAGCTTGGCTTGGTTTGTAGATAAGTTGGTATACTCCTTACTGTTTTTTTTTGTTTGTTTGTTTTTTTGTGATTGCCAAAGTCTATACGCCTAAATTTGGGGCAGAAGCACATTCTACACAAGTGCATTGTATTGTATTGTATTGTATTGTATATTTAGTAGATCTATTGTTTGATCTCTAATTAGCCAATCATGTAGCACATGGTATAAAATCATGTAGATACAACGTCAAGTTAATGTTCATCCTCACAGGTGTTCGATTCATTTCCTGCAACGAGTCGATTCAAAGGTGATTCATTTCCACTACAGTTCATTTGGAAGTGAACAGATGCTCTCAGACCGGTTGTTTCAGTTCACACCTGAAAGTGATTGTTGTGTTCTCACTTGCCTGGAGACCTGCACAGAGAGAAAAACACACCAGCACTTATTTTTAATTTTTAAAGACATGAAAGCAGACTCATTAACTCTAATAGACATGCACATCCATCTCAGCTTCTTGAGCTTGGTATTTTTATGTTCAGCAGAATCTTAAAAATATTTAGCCAAAAATAAATGAATTAAATTATTTACCATCCTTTGATTGGGAGAAATTATGTCAGATGTACAGTCATTTACAGTCCCAGTCACAAGTGCTGGATTGGATTTTACATTCTTGAAAAATGCTTCATTTTTATTTTTTTTTTCAAAACTATGAAATAACACGTATGGCGTTAGGTAATTAAACAATAATAGTCAGTAGTTATTTTAAGATATGAAGGTCAGCTGTTCTCGAGCAGTTCTTGCAAGAACAGTATTGTCAAGTGCATTTGCAAAACCCATCAAGCACCAAAACTATCAAAACCCATCAGGCTCCATGATGAAACTGTCTCTCATGAAGACCTTCTCAAAACTTACCTCTGTTGCTCAGAGGAGAAGTTCATTTAGAATTACCAGCCTCAGAAATCACCAATTTACAACCAGCACCTCAGATTAGAGCCGTTATAATCTCAATATCACCTGTTCAAAGAAGATTATTGAATATTTTGGAAGCCATCAGTATTGTTTTATAGTAATTTTTTTTTAATAAAAATCAGGAAAGACCATGGAGTTAGATGGGGTGTACAAACTTTTGACTGGTTACGTACTGTATTTCTCTGATATGTTTTGATCTTATTATGAACTTCATATTTTTAACTAATTACATTATTTTTGGACGCAGCTGAAGTGATTATAATATTTGGTACTTTTTAAATTATGGTTTAAATGAATACATGCAAAATAGTAAATCATTAAATATGTATATGCTATTAAAAAAAAATATAATATATATATATATATATATATATATATACACACACACACATTTTGTAAATACTGTTTTAAAATAGCAAAACAATTATGTTTATATTTTTATTTGTTTCAAAATTATTTTATTATTATTATTACTACTAATGCAGTTTTTATAGCAAATGCTTATTTATATTTCTTATTAGTTAGTTTTTTCTAAAAGAGAACTACTGTGACCTGTATGTCATGATATCATATCATGTTTTATGAAACTGCATTTGAAAACCGTCATGTGATGAAAAAAAATAATAATATATATATATATATATATATAATTGTTTTAAAAATAAATAAATACATAAATAAAAGTCACCCCTAGTGCAGAGGCACATCCATATTTCAGACTGTGTGTATGTGTGTGTATGTGTGTGTGTGTGCAGGGCGCTGCAGGTGGTGCGTAAGGTGGACATCCTGACTCCCCTGGGAGCGCTGTACTATAACACGGGCCGCTATGAGGAGGCTCTGCAGGTGTACCGAGAGGCCGCGTCTCTGCAGCCGGACAACCAGGACGTCTGGCTTGCTCTGGTGAGAGCTGTGTTAAACTGTCTTTTAATCCTTGACTGTAACAAACCTCCCTATCTGTATCACGAGTCAACAACAAACTGGATTTGCATTGATCTGAAATAATGGCGTTATAAGATGTGTTGCACTTGAAGTGGTGTGTGTTTTGGAAAAATGTTAAAGATGATGTCACTGTGCTGTGAGTACAGGCATTATGGAGGTGGTTGGAGATGAGGCTCTCCGGCACACAGCTCACATACTGGAGCGGCGTAACGACGTCTCTACGGACCGCCCGCTCCGGTTTTCATCAGCGTCTGAGCCGCTTTGTGGTTCCCAGGACGCAGAAATGACATTTTCTTATTCCTGTTTTCTTTTTTTCCTGTCTCGTCAGGCTCAGGTGTTGGCGATGGCGGGCCGCGCGAAGGAAGCTGAGAAAATGACTCTGGGCATCATTGCGAAAAGCAACAGCTGTATAGAGTGTTACCGCCTGCTGTCTGCTATCTATAGCAAGCAGGGAAACTACACCGAGGTGTGTGTGTGTGTGGGGGGGGGGGGGGGGGGGTGGCTGGCTGAGCGTAAGTTGTATATTGTTTACGCAAGCAAGTTGAATCATTTTGTGTTAATTAAGAAGCACTTAGCAAATATTTATAGCCACACAGCGGTTACAGTGGACGCGGTTATTAGATTTCAGGGGCGTCTTCTTTCCCCGAAGCGAGGATCTTACATGGATGGTTAACTAAATAAAGTGAGTTATTACTGTGAAATATTTAGACAAGAAGC
Organism: Clarias fuscus; assembly: GCA_030347435.1. NCBI lineage: Eukaryota > Metazoa > Chordata > Actinopteri > Siluriformes > Clariidae > Clarias > Clarias fuscus. The sequence continues at coordinate 21,493,720 of CM059224.1, read as the reverse complement.
GCCAAAATGAAAATGCCTGCCGAAGACACTGAAATGCAACACCGACTGGACTAAGCGGTTTAGTCATTTTCTTTCTTTCTTTCTTTCTTTCATTCATTCATTTATTTAATGGAAGTTCTGACATCTCTCACATTCCTGATGAAAACACACAAACAGCTCCTGTATAAAGCGTCTCAGTGTGCTTCATCATCCTACAGCACAGAGGATCCTCATTCAAAACAACCTTTTATTATCTTTTATTCCCCCGTGTGTTTCACTTCAGCGCTTTGTGACTAAAGAAAAAAGCTCTTTTCAGAATCTCCACAGTCTACAGTCAACATTCTCTTTGAAAATTTTCCTCACAACCACGTCCACGCATCTGCCGTACAAGAACTTGATCGGTGGAACTCGATTAAGACACAAAGTTTTTTCTTACTGATTCAGTCTAAGCTATAGGGGAGAAAAAGCACAGTGATTGGAAAGTTTAGAAGCGCTCTCGGGTAAAACAGGAGGACAAAGATTGCAAAGAAAAACCGTTTGAGCTACAGAGGGCTGTGTGACCGACGGCACGACTAGTTAGAAACCCATATTGCGGGGTGGCGCAGTGGTAAAATCGCTCGCCCTATCATTTGGAGATTGCGAGTTCGATTCCCGGGTGATGCTGTAACCTCTCGCAGCCGGAGGTCTAGAGAGAGCTGATTGGCCGAGCTCTCTCAGAGGGGAGGGATGAGAGGTACTTAGTGCTCCCACATTAATCACGGCTCTACAGCCAATCAGGGGCGTCTGTGAGCTCACGAAAGCGGAATGAGTTTAATATACACTATATGGACAAAAGTGTTCGGCCAAAGCTGTTAATGATTGAATTCAGGTGTTTCAATCAATCAGGCCCCTTATCCCCAGTGAAGGGCAATCCTAATGCTTCAGCATGCCAAGACATTTTCCACAATGCTATGCTTCCAACTTTGTGGCAGCAGTTTGTGGAAAGCCCTTTTCTTCACCACTATGACTATAAAGAAATGGTTTGATGAGTTCAGTGTGGAAGAACTTGACCGGCCCTAACACAGAGCCCTGACCTCAACCTCTCAAGCACCTTTTATTATGAACTGGAACAGAGTGTGCGAGCCAGAACTTCTCGTCCAACATCAGTCCGTGACCTAAATAAATGTTCTACAGAATGAGTGGACACACATTCCCACAGAAACTCTCCAAAATCTTGTGGACGGCCTTCCAAGAAGAGTGGAAGCTGTTATAGCTGCAAAAGGGGGACCAACTCCATATTGAAGTGTATGGATTTGGATACAGTGTCATTGCCGGTTTGGCCAAATACTTGTGTCCATATAGTGTTAGTTTTTAACAAAAAGTTTAAATTATATTGACTGTTTAAAGAATCCGCACTATAAAATCTTGTATTTTTATCTTGGCATTGGTTAAAAGTGGTATGTTTGACTCTGTGTGTGTTACAGGCGTTGGACGCTTTAGATAGAGCGCTCCAGCAGGAGCCACTGGACCCGGCAGTGAAAGCCGAGCTTCACTTCTCCATGGGCAACCAACTGCGAGAGATGAATGAGCTAGACCAAGCCTTTGAGGTGCTTTGACCCCTCTCTCTCTCTCTCTCTCTCTCTCTCGCGCTCTTTCTCCTTACGCGTTTTTTCCTTCTCTTCTTTTTATAGTCACTCAGATCACACATTCCCCTTAATCTTCCCTCTCGACCCTTTCTTTACTTCTCCTGCTTTTCACTTTATTTATCGACCAGTGAGTCTTGGTAAATTAAACCCCCTCACTAAGAAAGTGAGCGATACTTAATTCTGCAGGAGAGAGAGTTCACACATTCCTCCTCGTCTCGATGTCTCCGGCCCTAAAATAACCACTCTCTCTTATCTCCAGCCACACACGCGGCTCGTTTGAGGAGAATTCCCATGCTCTCAGTTTTAATCAAGCTTGATGTTTACCTTCCTCGGCTCGCTCCTGTTTTAGCCGGCCCGATCTGGTAATCCCAGTCGTTTCCTGTGAATACAGCTCTTCTGGCTGTTCTCCTCGTGCTTGGACTGACTCCAGGCCCTTGTCTGTGCCTTCTTCTGGCCAGTGAAGGACTGCGCTCAGGTTTAGAGGTTGACAATAAAGATGCATTCAATTTCGTTAGACAGATTTGGGTCAAGACTTAAAAAGGGATACAGTGTATAGGGTTACTTTGTGCTGTGATACAAGCGTTGGAGGAGGCTTTAAAATCCAAAGGGAGTGTAAGACGGTAAAGAAAGCGTGAGAGGATGCATGGAAATCGGGTCAAGATTAGATCAGGGAAGAGTTTTGTTTTAGTTTTCTGGAAAATTCATTAGTAGATGAAGGAACTTAAAGAAAAGGAAAAGAAATGACTATAATGCTTTGTATTCATATGACCACATGGTGGTGTTGTGTCCGTTTTAAGGTCAGTAAATGTTAGTTGTTCATCCATGATTAACATAGCTTGTCTGGAGATTTGAAAAAATGTCATCCTTGAAAAATAATTTCCTCATATTGGAGTAAGCTAGAGAGAGTGTGTGTGTGTGTGTGTGTGTGTGTCATTACTGGAGTTGCACTTATGGCTGATGAGTATTTCCTTCCACAGAGCTACAAACTGGCTGTTGCACTCAAGCCTGACCAATCACAAGCTTGGATGAACATGGGAGGGATACAGCATATAAAGGTATACGCAACACATCTGCCTCTTTACAAAACAGGACATTTTGCTTCATCTGATATTGCATGCTTTCTCAGGAACACAATAATGAGCATAGTGTTAATGGATCAGATTCATGCAACCGGCCAACCTTTACACATTTAGAGAAAGAACTTAAATCCAAATACGCCAGAAGAGCAATCGTCTTCTTTTTTTTTCTTTTTTTTTCCCCTCCTTTAATATAAACAGTAAATGAGGAAGTTGACATATGAATCTGGAATAATCGATTGATCGGTTCATTGATTGGCAATTGTGCAGCACCTGGAATTCACTGATCTCCCAGAATCTCCGCCCTCTTTTCCTCGTCTTACATCAGTGAAGTTCACTCTGGTCTCCGTTTTCTTGCTTGGAAGATGCCACGTCTGTTTAGATCCAGTCGAATGATGAAGTTCAGAAATCAGCTAATTCCTTCACAAGAAATTTTAATCACGAGTCCCAGATTGACTTGAACACTTCTTGCCTTCAGCTGTACTTGTGAAATCGTACTGGTTCTCTGTAGTCTTACAGTCATGGGAAAAGTCTGCAGATGGTGATACCGCCGCTTCTGTTTCGGCTTCCAAAAGAAACATTGCTTGTATTTTTGCTGACTATTACAGTATTTGCTGTGCATAACATTTTGGAAACATTTTCCTAAAATCGGACAAACATGTGAACTTCTCTGATTCAAACTTGTTTTTTTATATTGTGTTTCACACAGCTGTGTGAACTAACCTGAGGACTGAAAAATGACAAAAATTGCAAACATACTGTATGTAAATACAAACGACAATAAGTAGAAATACAACCGCACAAAATATTACACATCTAAAGTACCTCACAATTTGAATTTTTTTTACTATTTATTAAAATACGCTTTTATTCGTATAGCATTTAATCAGTGGGCATTGTCGTAAAGTACAGTAGCTTTACAGAAATAAAATTCTGGATATTAATTGAACTTTGGATACATTTTCAGCTTTTTTTTTTTTTTTTTTCTGTCCCTAATGTAGAAGCCACTCCTAAACCTGTAACTTTTTTACTTTCCTACATGTAAAATCCTCCGGTGTCTACGTCTCACCTAAAGCCGAAAAACTTTTTTCCTAACCTTTTATATAATCTACATGCATTGCATTTTCACAAATGACTTGTGACAGTCCTATATTGTAAATATATTGCGTTTTTCTTTTTTCTTTATTTCTTTTTTTTTTAACATCTCTTTGCTTTATTCCTCTTCAGGGTTGTCAGGTCTGTGTCACTGTCTCATCAGGAGAATCAGTACTAATTAGTACAGGTAGTCCCCGACTTACAAACAAGTTCTATTCCGGGAGCATGTTCTTAAGTCGAATGTGTTCTCAAGTCCGACAAAGTGAGTCTTATACGCCTTTAACGCGAATATACAATGTAAAGCATACCAATCCACTTGACTATACCTGTCCCCTTTCCCCACACTGCCATCATGCGGCCAAAAACCGTAATGAAATGAATCTTGCACATGTCAAATGTAACAGTGTTGTTTCTGTGCCATTAAATTGTGAGGGGAATCCCGGACAACATTTTGTCATGCTTTCGTACTCCCGGACTGATTAATTGAAATCGGTGAGGCCGACTCATTTCTCCCGCAACCTCACACACACATACAATATACCACATTTAATACATTCACTTACATGCTGAAAATATTGTATATAATTGTAAATATTGGTATCTCTGCACTGCAGTATCTTATTTTTTATTTTTATTTTTTTGTACAATACACGTGAGCTACTTCCATGATTTGTTCGCATCAATGTTCGAGAACCGCGGTCCATTCCTATCTGCGGAAATTTCTAACTCGAATGTTCATAAGTCGTATTATTAAATAATGAATTATATGTGATGAAGATTTTTCCTCTTCTTGCAGGGAGACTATGTAGCAGCACGAATGTTCTACCAAAGAGCTCTGCAGCTCTCTCCTGGCTCCAAGCTGCTGAAGGAGAACCTGGCAAAGCTGGACAGACTGGAGAAGAAACTGCAGGGAGGATAAAGGAGCCTTTAAAACACAATGAGGAGATTACCTTCCAGAGGGCTTGCAGAGTTGATACACAGAGAGAGAGAGAGATTTTGAGCTGACTGCTTTTAAAGCGACTTTAGTGATCAATGGTGCTGGAAAAGGAAATCTGTAAGAGGAGATCCGGAGCTGACGTTAAGGATCCATCCTGCAATAGTGCCACAGAGTGCAGTGTATCATATGATAGCCTGGTTGACCCCTCATATATTTTGTTTTATCTGATCTCATATCAGAAGCGAGAACATTTAAACGGTGCCCTGCAAAAAAAAAAAGAAAAACGCATCTCACTGACCTGCTGCATCTCACACACTCAAGGAGCTTTCATCTAAACATACAGTTCAGTGAGTTCAGATCGACATGCTTTTAGCGCTCTCCGAGTGTGTTCTGTGAACATGACGGCGCTCCGCATTCAACACAGAAAGATCGGAAAACGTCCGTGCGTTGCTTTGTGGACGATTTTTTATCTGTGAGTGTACTCTGACTTTGAATTGTGTATGAACTTGCTTGGAAAAAAATAAAAGACAGGGATAGTTTCTGCCACGTGAATGTGACACTTGTTCTAATGAGCTTCTTTAACATGTATAACATTTTCCCATTTATTTTTTTTTTATCTCGATGTGGAAAAACCAAAATGACAAACGTTGTGTTAATGTAAAGGAAATGTTTCGCAAATCAGGCTCTTCTTATTTCCCCTGATAACATGAAACGATACACACATCAGTCATAACATTAACAAATTAACATTAATCAGCAATGATGTACCAGTAAACTGGTGACGGGATCATGGGCACCTGAGGCTCACCCATGCCTACCGGGACCATAGGTCGTCCCGTCCACTCCGATCCAACGGGAAAGCCAAGGCAGGATAAATTGCCAAAAAGAAGTCAAGGCTGGCCATAGAAAGGCACAAGAATGCAAAGTTGCACCACAGCATGCCACACACAAGTCCCAGCTGGCAAAGAGCGCAAAGCCTCCAACCTGTCCTTCAGACTTCCCAGATCCCAATCTGACCGAGCATCAATGTGATGCGCCGGACAAATGAGTCCGATCCACAGAGACCTCACCCCTCAATAACCACACACCACCCAAAGGATCCGTGGTTTACTCCCTGGTGCCACACCATGCCCCCAGAGGCCCTGCAGAATTACACCCTGAGGGGAACCGAAGACCTAGGTGGTATTACTGTTATGGCTGATCTGCGTACAGTTTTCCACGCACTGATCTCTGGATGATAGGATGCGCTTAATGATACTTCTTCATGTATAGCTGTGATCATTATTTCATTCAGGATTCCTTTATTCATGTTCTTGAGCTGTCATGGTAAACCATTTAGCGGTAACGGCACATTTCCTGGCATTACGGAATGTGGAACTCATTTTACTTTATTTAATGAAGAATATCCAAAATATAGAACATAATCATTTCTGAAGGCTTGTGCATGTCTTACAGGGATGTCACTACATGACGCCACAGAAAGATTAACTTTTCAACTTGTCTCACAAGAAATCATAGAGTGGTCAATATTTACTTTCATCGCATACAGTATGATATCCAGAGTGACTTGCCTTTTTATTGCAATATACATCAGAGCAGTTGAGGGTTAAGGGCCTTGCTCAAGGGCACAAAATTAGCAACTCTGTGGTGCTGGGGTTTGAAACTGGGGCCTTCTGGTCAGTAGTCGAATACCTTACCCACTGAGTTATCTTAAATCATCGATAAAAGGCATCAAGAAATTTCATTTTGTCTTATGAAGGATAAAAAGTAAAAAGTAAAAAAAAATGTTTGTTTGTGAAATCTTAAAACTTTTTTTGAGAACTGCCCATGTGATGTACAATAAGGGGTTTTAAACAGTGTTTTCAGTGTAACCTCGGATCTTGATGAGTATAACATGGATATAAACCAGTGAGTGAGATTATCACTGATTAAATTACCTGAAAAAGAAAAGCGTATTATGTAAATGTATGCAGGTGAGTCAAAAATAATAATCCACACTCTGGCTGTAGAATTTATTTTAATTAACTTTTATAAAAGACAAATACTGTACATAATTTTTTCGACATAATCTCTCTGTCAATACACTTTGTCCATCACTTTGATGAGGGCGCTCGTATTCCCTCATTAAAATTGTTTTAGGCTGAGCTGCGAGCCACAAATGCACTGCTGTCTTCACTTCTTCACCAGAAGTGAATCCTCGTCCTCATAGGGCTGCTTTCAGGGGACCAAACAGTCCAATGGAGTGAGTTCAGGACTATAGGGAGGACGCTTTAACAACTCAAAATGACATTTTGGAAAGTGTCGACAGTGTGGGCAGAATTCTGCGGAAGTGCATCGTCATGCAAGATCACAAAGCCCTTATCAGTCCTCTGTGTTTAATGTTTTTTTTTTTCCCCAGAAACTTTTAATCACTGCACTCTTATTTCCTGCAAATCACAAGTGGGGCGTCCATTTTTCCTCACAGCACAGTTACAGATGAACTGATGTAACATGTTCACACTTGGGGAGACAGTAGCCTTGAACAGTAAGCACTGATAAGACCAAAGAAGTTTTAATATGGCCGGAGTACGGATCATTTTTGACACAAACTATACTACATAATATATACATCTTTTTTTATGTATTTAATTCATGCCGCTCAGTAGACACAGCTTGTCCCCTCAAACTTTTCTTTTCTTTTCTTTTTTTACGTACCGGTGAATCAAAGGAATCGAACTCAAAGACGATTCATTGGAACCGAACGAATCGAATCACCAAAGAGAGTCGGATCGCTCAGAGTTAATACGTTACGATGTTGTGCTGCCACCTTGTGGCCAATCACTCACATTATCACGACATTGATGGTAGGCTGGAGTTCAATTAGTTGCAGGTGTTAAATATGGAGCTTCTGGGACTCACATACCGCGTATTATTTGGTAATGTGATGATTTATTTTTAAAAAAAAATTAAAAATGTTTGTGTAATTATAAGCAAGAAAGCGATGTTTGTTATTATCTGCCTCGTTTTCGCGTTAATTAACTGTGGAATTGGTGAGTTTTTGTGTTCTTTTGCTCCTAAATACTAAATTCAGGTGATTTTAGGTTTTAAAATGTTTTGCATGTGTAATTTATGGGACTGTGGCGTAGTGGTTAGCACTGTCGCCTTGCACCTCAAGGGTCTCGGTTTGAATCCTGCCTCGGGTCTGTGTGCATGGAGTTTGCATGTGCTCAGGTTCCTCTGGGTACTCGGGTTTCCTCCCAGAGTGAAAAAACATACTTTACTGGTGGTGTTGCCCATAGTGATTGTATGTGTGTTTGTTCATTCCCCGCAATGGATTGGCACCATGTCCAGGCTGTACCCCACCTTGTGCATAGGCGTCAGGCACGCCGCAATAATTCATCATTCTCTCTCTTTCAAACACTGAAGCTGGCAAGCTTTCCACTCTGGATGAAGGCACACCGCATCCAGTTTATAATGGAAACACCAGTTTATATGGTATGAAGACAAAATAAAAACAATTAACATATATTGTGTATATAATTTTTATATAATAATGTTTTCCTGTTTGCTGCTACAGGTGTGAGAACTTTCCATCAAAAGGACAAGGAGGAGGCGGGGCCACGGATTGTGGGTGGGAAGGAGGCGTGGCCTCACTCATGGCCTTGGCAGGTAGTGCTGATTTGTGCTGATGTGCCGGTCTGTGGTGGTGCCATCCTTAACATGTACTGGATCCTCACAGCCGGCCATTGTTTCAGAAGGTGAGTCTGTGATGATGGAAGCTGGATGAGGAATGATCTTGTAGAATAAGTGTGAGGCAGTTGAGTCAGGGCAGGATGGCCTCCGAATCACGTGTTTGCTCTTTGCTAGGGTTACAGTCTGTGTGGCGGGTTACAGGTTCTCCCAAGTGTTCCTGTGGGTTTCCACCTTTTTATTGAGAACACGACTATCTGAAGTACAGATACACCGATATGATCCCATCTGAGCTGAGATGTTAGAGATGTTAGACACCAGCTATCAATAGCGGCACAAGAAAACTACATAAGATGCATTAAATCACCAAAACTGATGTCCCCAAGTGGTCTCTTATTCACACCACTCTAGCATTCCTCCTATTAAAGTCTTCATTGTTAAGCCATGTCAGTATTTCATGAGAAAAGTGTTTAGACTTTTTTGTTCTGTATGATGTTCAGAGAAATCTGAAGAAGTCTGTTGGAGATGGTTAACCTCTGATAATAAACTCTCTGCATATGTTGGCAGAAATGCTAGAGAATCATCCTGGGAAGTATGGGCTGGGAAACACGATCTGGACAATAACACCGAGTCCTGCCAACAGGTAAGTGCAGTATCTACATGTAGAGAGGGAGTCTCTCTCCTACTTTGCTGTTCAGTTTAGTTTCAATCAGGCCTGCACTGGGATCAGTTTTACAGGTCTGAAGCATTTTTAAAACATTTCTTTCACTTCTATTTCCACATTTTCCATTCTTTTACTTCATTCCCCCCAGCTACCACATGAATGAAAAGTTCCATCAGGTTTCTGATGCTAAATCTGTACTCGTCTTATGTTCAGAATGTCAAAGTGGCTAAAATCATCACTCACAAGGACTATAACAGCATAACCAAACAGCACGACATCGCCCTTCTGAAGCTGCAGACCCCCCTGCTGTTTGACGAGTGTGTGAGGCCCATTTCTCTCTGGAGCGGAGACTTGCCTTCACTGAAACGATGCACTGTTACAGGCTGGGGCTCCACCACTCAGGGTAGATATCTCTCCAGTCACCTTCACCGGTTTAGGGAGAAGGTTTACAAACCCTCAACAGTTTTTAAAGGAGGAGAAAAGGGAAATGTGCTATTTCTGTGTTGCAGTGGTGTAACTGGTTATTCATCAATGCAAAGGAAGAACGTTAACGGAATAAAGAATGATATAAAGGCTTTATACACTGCATTCCATACACAGCATTAATTAATGGGTGAAAAATGATTCCTCATGCTCCCAGAACCAGAACTCTTTCACAATTCACTCACTCACTCATCATCTATACCGCTTAATCCTGTATTCAGGGTCATGGAGGGCCTGGAGCCTATCCCAGGAGACTTTGGGCACATGGCAGGTTACACCCATCGCAGGGCACAGACACACACACATACACTCACTCATTCACACACTCCAGGCAATTTGGGAACAATTAGCCTAACCTACATGGCTTTGGACTGTGGGAGGAAACCGGAGTACCCGGAGGAAACCCACCAAGCACGGGGAGAACACGCAAACTCAGAGACGGGAATCGAGCCGGGGATCAAACCCGGACCCTGGCGGTGCAAGGCGACAGTGCTAACCACCACATCACCGTGCCGCCCTCTTTCACAATTCGAGTCTTTGAATATGGTCGTACCATCAGGAAAGAGAAAGTCCATAGATATGATAACCTGGACATTCAGTACATTCAGGTCATGAGCTGACTTCTTTGCTTGATGCAACCCAATAATTTGACCCTTCTGACATTTGTGGCCAGGCAACATGTCTTATGCACAATTTGACCATTTTTCTACATTTCCAGATAAGGGTCTATATTGCTATTGTGTTTTGTTTTCTTCATTTATTTATATATTTATTTATATATTTATTTATTTATTCAATGGTTCCAAAATTGTATAACTGAATGTAAATCAAAATTAAAAAAAAAAAAATAGAAAAAACTGGGTTGTAGGAAAAAGTTTTGCAATATCTTGATTACTAAAGATTACAATTATTGTTGTTATTTTTAGCTGTATGTTGTACAGCTGTTAGGAAACTGCGTTCCTGTTTCTAATCTCTCTAAGTGTTAGTTGGTTAGTTACTTCTAGTTACCATGAGCACTAAATAAACATGTCAATAAAAAAAAGTCACCATATCAAAATTATACACGTTTTTATTAGAATGAACAATAATTCAAATCTGATTATTCTCCTGTCAGAGCTGCTGTTAAAGAAAACTGATGACTTCTATCCAATCCAAATGAAGAAAGCAGCAGCTCTATGGTGTAGTAGGCTGTACATGACCTGTTATGTATCTTGCTGTTCTCTAGCCTCCATTCTCTGAGACCTGATCTAGATCTTCTTTCCTTTCCTGTGTAACTTCTTCATTACAATATTTAAATCTTTATGTGCCAAACGCATCTCATCTGCCCAGGTGGTCGCCATGCCAACAGGCTTCAAGAGGCCAACGTTACTATACTGGAGTTTGATACTTGTGTCAGATTTTATGGAAGGATTATCCGTCCCTCTGTGGTGTGTGCTGGAGAGATGGCGGGAGGTTTGGACGCGTGTCAGGTACACTACGGGCTATTATAGGACATAAATGCAATATGAGTTGCACTGTTGGATTTTGTTTCGAAAGTTGATAAATTGTATTTGGTTATGACGAATCAAAACCCTTCAATTCATTCCTATATACTTGATGGACATGCAACGTTATATGGAGTGTGTTTTCCTCGTTGTCGTTATGAACAGGGGGATTCTGGGGGTCCCCTGTCATGCTTCACGGGAACGCGGTATGAAGTTGCTGGAATCGTTAGCTGGGGCGTGGGCTGTGGTCACGCTCAGAAGCCGGGCGTCTACACCAAAGTTGCTTTTTACATCCAGTGGATTAACTCCATTATTGGTGGTATAGTAGTTTTTGAAATATGAATTAATTAGAAGACATGACTCTAGCCAAGTAGAGTCATGTACTTGGTTGACTCTACCAATGCTCCTTCTTCCATCTTAAGGTCGATTTGGAGCCGACGGCTCCTGGAAGGTGTTAACAGGTAATTTATTTATGTGATATGTGGCAGAAAATGACTTCCTCCTAATGAATATACAGATATGCCTATTACTTCTTTTTTTTTTTTTTTTTTTTAGATGTTTCAGAAGACAGACTGGAGATGCCATATTTAATTAATATATTAGTGCAATACCTTTGTATCGTCAAAATACTGGATTTACATTGAGAACTCTTGTCTACCCACAGAAAAATTAATAAGTCATTGTGTTTAAAACTAAATTGAGGATTCTTTTTACTTATAGTGAAAAAGAAATGTATCTTTGAACTTTTTAAATTCTTCCTCAGAATAAAATAACGGTCCATGTGATGAGGTATTTCTTCAGTCATCCACTTTTGTTTGTACATACCTCATTAGCAGTCTGAAGTGTAAAAATTGGTAGGAAAAACTGTTCTTATCTTACAACCAAGATGGTCTACAGCCAGGCATATGATGGCAGATACCTTCCACTGCATGATGTCAGTCTCCTCTACCTCAGTGTTCAAGCTCAGATAGGTACAAGACCACGTCCTAGACCACAGGTTCTCAACTTTGGAGCTGGACAACACTCTGTCATGAACATTTCTGGTGCTTTCTTGCTCACACATCAAGTTTAACCAAGGAAGGGCTATAGCTTATCTGAATCTTGTATTAGTATCAATATTATTGGCTATTAATATGTATCCCTTGGTGTAGAAACAAAAGACCAGGGAGTGTAGTCAGGGGGTCGTGACTACATGGTGGATAAATGTGTGTGTGTGCAATGTTGTATTGCATCTCATCAGTCAAGTATAGACTTGTAGGATAAGTTGTGTTGGGTCAAGTCTAAGTAAACCCTTTAGACTATTGGATATGCACCAAAGACTATCTCAAAGCAGCGTGTACACCAGGACAGTTAACCTATAGCCGACCATGCATTTTCTCCAGAATGATGCTTTTTTGTTTTTTTGACTGTATGCTGTGTTTCCTCCAGGATTATCACTGCTCCCAGTTTGTATCACAGATAAACATTTAAGCTTTGACAAACATGTCCCTATGTCCTATTTCTTGTATTATGACTAGTTGAAGATTAAGATGGATCTTGGGTCTATTTCTAAACTAAGTGATCTGCAACAGGCCCAAGTCACTCTGTTACAAGATCAGGCCTGCTGGAGGGGCTGGGGTCAGGTTTTCAGCTCCAGTGTCCTCATGTGCACGCAACCTGCCGCCTCATCGTCCTGCTTGGTGCTGTAGATCAACTGAGCTGAGAGTGAAAGGAAGTCAGCAGGATCTACTGATAATGTGCTGTTAAATTTTCTTTAATTTCTAAAGGACAACAGACTCCAACATGAACACTCTTGAAAGTGTTTCACTGTTGTTTTTTTGTTTCATCTCATAGGGTGATGCTGGTGCACCACTTGTGTGCCAAAGAACGATGATACAATCTGGCTGCCATGATGGCATCGGGGCCCAAGCGGTACAATCAAAAGAAACCAGCCATCTTTATTAGTCTGTCCAGCTTCCAGTCCTACACTGGGGCAATTATGAAAAATGAAGAACTACAATTAAAATGAATGCAACTTTTAATTGCTTTCTTTGTACAGTAGTGAGTGGAGCTCTACATGTCAAATTAAAAACTTGCATATTTTCACTTGAAAATGTATTGCGTGTTTATACTGAAATGTTTGTGATATGCTGCATTGTGGATTGAACACCTATCCTGTTTCCAGAAAATGAATCCCAGCACCATTCACTATTATTACACCCAGAGTACATTACACACAACTAGGATAATTTGCATACGCATATATTACTGATTATATTAATGTTACAAACATTAGTGGTAGGTTTACCTGCTATGCGTAAGGCCCGAGTTAGATTTTCACCTAATGCTCAAACCCCAGCTACTGGATGCAGTGCTGGTCCCAAACCCAGGTAATGTTGGTAATGGTAAGGTATTTACCATTGTACACATACTCCTTGTGACAGATCTTGCACATCGCTCTCTTCATTCTATTTATTACGATTTTCCTTCACTGCTGTTTTACTTGTATCATTTTTGTCCTAATCCCAAACTACACCCACAAATGTAGTCCTGGAGCAGCCTTTTTTTTTTTTATACAGAAAAATTGTATAACCGGTCACCTTGAGATATACCGTCTGGCATTTTACACAACCGTGTTGTGAGCACACACAGTTATCAGCATTATACGAATACATACTCCTCGGACTTTATGCCTGTTTCCGCTACACAGAAGTTGCCCAGGTGTTCACAAATATCATCGAAAATTGTGTTTTAAGTGTGGGCCTGAAGCCTATACCAGGAGACTTGGGAGTACACCAGGGGACACCTGGACAGGGTGGCAATCCATTGCAGGGCGCATACACATTTACAGTATTCATGTTGTCTTGTCAATCAGTCTTGTCTTAGCTAGTCAGCTAATTAGGTTTCTTAGTTAGCTAGTGTAGTTAGCTAGTAATATATACTATTAACTTATGTTGTATGTAGAGTCTCGGTCCTGGAGGAACGTTGTTTCGTTTCGCTGTGTACTAAACTGTATACGGTTAAACAGACGATAAAAGACCACTTGAACTTGGTCTCCGAATTCTCCATATCTAAACAAGATGAAGCATAGAGTATGTGGGATATGCCGAGCAAATACTGTAAGTCTGATCTATGTAGGTCCCATCTCACGACTTTACAGGACTTAAAGGATCTACTTCTAACATCTTGTCAGATACAACAGCAAATCTTTAGAGATCTTGTGAAGGCCAAAGCTGTTTTAGTTAAAGCTTTGCATAAAATTGCTAAATAAATTATGACGTCACATGAAAAGAGACACTTGCATTTGTCCATTGCTCTTTTCGACCAGTGACCTCTGACACAGGAAAATTTTCAAATTGTCAAATCTCACTCACTCATCATCTATACCGCTTAATCCTGTATTCAGGGTCACGGGGGGCCTGGAGCCTATCCCAGGAGACTTGGGGCACATGGCAGGGTACACCCTGGACAGGGTGCCAATTCATCGTAAGGCACAATCACACACATACACTCACTCATTCACACACTACGGGCAATTTGGGAACACCAAATAACCTAACCTACATGGCTTTGAGAGGAAACCGGAGTACGCGGAGGAAACCCACCAAGCACGGTGAGAACAAACTCCATGCACACAGAGACAGGAATCAAGCCCGGACCCTGGCGGTGCAAGGCGACAGTGCTAACCACCACACCACTGTTGCCTATTGTCAAATGTATTTCAAAATAAAACTCTTCTTGTGTAACAGTAACACCAATGACATAATTTTACATGACTCGTATCTATTTTATATTATTAATTATAATCAATTATTTTTGCGGTTCTGGGATCGATTCCCGTCTGGGGTCTGTGTGCATGGAGTTTGCATGTTCTCCCTGTGCTTGGTGGGTTTCCTCAGGGTACTCCGGTTTCCTCGCACAATACAAAAACATGCAGATTAGGCTAATTGGCGTACCCAAATTGCCCACAGTGTGTAAATGGATTGATGTTATTGTGAATTTATTTAATTTAAAAAATACCTTTCAAATTTAACAATGCTAGATGAAAACTATACGGTTTGATCATAGAGAAAGGACATTTCTTTAAACATGGCCTTTGAAAAAAGAAAAAGCTAGATGAAATATTGAACATCAAAGTGTATTTCATGATTGCAACTACATATTGTATTTTCTGAACATGTACACGTAAGGTGTGTGAGTTGTGTTCATTTAAAATGATTTCGCGACAGCAAGTAACAGCACTTTGCACCACTGTTGTAGAATGACCCGGATACGTGTGTATACGAGAGTCTTTGATGTTCTGTTAAGGATTTCCATCAAACCCCAGACTGGCGACTACGTGGGTTTTGAACTCAACGTGGCGCTCACGTCGATTTCGGCGCCGCACGCGCATGTGCTCCATGTGCAGAGTTAAACTCCTCCCACGCGCGCTTCCACGCCACTCCAAACGGTTCTTCCCGCTCACGCGCAGGAAAAAAAAAATACACGTCCACTTCTCTTTTCTCTGCCGAACGATCCGTCCACGGCACCCGGAGTTACGACCTGAAAAATGGGGGAAGCGCAGATCCCGAGGCAGATGTTTCTCTGGAGCATGGCGAGCATCTATTTATTTGCTTTTGCGTCTCTGTACGTCCAGATTGCAGGTAGGAAGTCACACTCAGCCATGCACGGGAGGGGATGTGCGTGTTTGGGCGCGGCGCAAAAATCTAAATCTTTGCTGTTTGAAGGGTGTTGCGTGTGTGTGTGTGTGTGTGTGTGCACATTCAACAGAGCTGTGTTTGGGGCAAAAGCAGGGAAGTGACTCTCCCGTGCTTTTTTAGTGTTCTGGAAGGTCTTTTCTAATGACGCTAAATTAACGTGGCGAGTGCACGCAGAGTGCTTTAACCTCGAAGCAGATTTCTCACGCATTTCCCTTAAAGAGCTGTTGCTGTTTTAAAACGCCAAATCGTGTAACGTCTAAATAAATGGACTACAAATTTCAGCGCGTGCGCCGTTCTTTTTTTTCTTCTTCTTCTTCTTTTTTTTTTCTTTTGGGTGGTTGACGCGCGCGCAGCAGATCGACCCGTCATCATTCTGCGTGCGCGGTGACGTCACCCTCGAGAAGACGCGTTTTCCTGCATGGAAATGGCAGGAGAGCAGACTGTGGCAATAAGGGGCATGGTTAATTAATGCTCACGTGGTGGTGTGATTATGACATTACGTATTTGGGGAAGTGTAAACACATTAGAGCATTTAGAGTGAGGGAAGAAACACATCTTGGTCTGATTTGTGAACAATCTGCACAACTAAAGCACAAGGACAATGATGTCTCCTCTATCTATCTATCTAGACTATATGGACAAAGTATTGGCCCAATTCTTTCGTCCATATAGTGTATTTTATTTAAATCTAAAATCAATTTTAAAAAAAATCAATAACTCACTTGATGACTTTGACCTTGATTATTATTTTTGGCCAAGGTCAAATGACCTTATCAGTATCGTCACTCTGTGATAATCGATTCAGTTACATCATAATATGTAACTTGATGTGCAACTTACTAGAAGAAAGAGCATTTGAAAGTACTGGACAAAGTAGATGAAGAGTTCATGACACAGACCAAGTCAAGACAAGATCAGGGAAGGTTGCATTAGACGTTTTAAGAAGGGCTGGACTGGAAAATCGGCTTTGCGGAGCCGGGAAGATGAAGGAGGATGAGACCTACAGTTGGGACTCAAGCACCATTAAACAACAAAAGATAATTAGCAGTTATGTATCATGATTTTTTTGTTATCCCCACACTGATTCCAAAATTGTTTTTTTTTTTTTTTTTTAATTCATTATATTAATTTAATGTTGATGCACCTCCAGGTATCTCGGGTCTGGTTGCATGGAGTTTGCATGTTCTCTCCGTGCTTGGTGGGTTTCCTCTGGCTACCCCGGAATGATCACTAATTGTCACTACAGCCAGACACCAAAATCTAGTGAAAGGGTCACTTACCGATTGATTAGAGTTTATTATACCCGTTAAGGGGAATTAAATCTGGAATGAGATGATCAACAAGTGGATATGGCTACAATTGTTCATGTGGCCACAAAAAAGGCAGTTGGTTATTAGAAGTTATCAGAAATAAATTATTTTTTTTAAAGCTGTAAAAGTTATAAGCGTTCCAGGATTAAACAAAATGCTTCATGCTCGTCTCTGGTTTTGTCAGCAGCAAGTTGCAGCATGTTTTACTAAGCTTGGTTGTTGTATCCGAGCAGTGTTTATAAGATGTACGAGGTGGTAATAACCTCATGCACATTCCCTTTCTGCGGCCAGTAATTCATAGAGAAACTCATAATAAGAGGATTGTTTGAGAGCCCTCAGTGTTTCATATCCTGCTCAACGTTTTGCTTGAGTACAACATTTTTGACCTCCCCTTTTGTGGAGTGGGTTTTAATACACACTGGGGGACTGGGTTATGTTGCTGAACACTGTTTGTATCTAAACACAAGAGCACTGGGACAAGTGCAAAACCCAAACTGACCTAGTTGATCTAATCAGTCTGGATGGTCCCATGATCCCTATCGTCTCTGTTGCATTTAACCTTAACAGACAATGAATAATTCAGAATGTTTCTGCAGTTTAATCTGCGTTCGTCAGCCACTTTAATGGCTTCCTTTGAGCGGGTCGAGTCGCCCGAGGCATGATTTTCAGACAAAAATGTAAAAAATAAAAATAAAAACAGACATGACCATGTACTGTATATACACTTGCTCTGCTACCAAACTCCCAAACGTACACACTGGATTTTTTGCACATTCTGCATGTTTTTCCTGTCCTTGGGTGTGTCTGTGTGTTAAGAGGTGAAAGAGATGGAATATGACTTCATAGAAAAGAAAAATGAGTGGCACGATCCCAAATAAAAGTGGAAAAAAAAAAAACAGAGAGAGAAATTTCCTGTTCACGTCTGGTTGTTTTCCAGATAAACTCTGACCTCGTTTAGCTGGACGAGCAGGTTTTAACTTTTGAGTGCGTTAGACAGAACCGTTCTGAGTTTACTGTTAATAGTGTATTATTATTATTATTATTAATAATAATAATAATAATAATATTAAGGCTGTGAATACACACATTATTAACGTGGATAATCTTTCAATTTTTAATGCAATATAAAAAATAAAAAAAGTAATGCAAATTAATTGTATAACAAAGTTTGATCCTAATGGCTTCCCGTAATTGCAGCACAGTTACCCAGCTTAACACGAATAATAATATGACTGAGGAAACATCACCAGGTGTTCTGAAGGGCAAGTTTCATTATAAAAAATAAAAAAATAAAAAAAACTTCTAGGTGGAGGTTTGGATAAAACCGAGGTTGTGTGCTGGAACTACTTTCAAGGGAATTGTTTTAACAAGAGTACATTAAATGTAAGACACTGCCTTACTTCAGTAGCATAGCTACTTTGTCATAGCCATTTTTCATAGCTTTTGTCAAAGAGAAGCTACATTTATTGCACTTACCTGAGGTCAGTGAACATCACTAAGTAACCAGAACTACCTCAGTGTAACAATTTATCTAAATGATGACAAATGGCAACTGCACTCATTCACTCTGGGTGTGGTAAAACATAGAAACATTTTGCTGAATCATGTGCTAGCCAGTTATGCTAGCAAGTTAAAAAGGAAATGATAAACACCACTGTAGTGCTCACAATATGATTGCTGCTGAAAAGAGTTTACCATTCAAGAGATTCTATTTTAATATTTGTTTAATAAATGTTAATGTCTGCGATATTGTAAAACTGCATAATGAGTTTCCTTTAACCAGTTTGTCGTGCTTTTGTTTATATAAAATGTGAAACGCATTTTCCCATAGGCAATAATGTAAATGCAGATAATCCGTCCCATCCACCCCAAAATATTACCAATTTCCAATACTATAATCATATTTTTGCATAAAAACAAAACGTGTAAAAAAAAGACATGTAAAATATGAAAAATGGACATTAAACTACTTAACCTTTATTTATGACCGGCTGCTTTAAAACCGCTCCTTTTTTTTCATATGCTGTCATAAGATTTGAATTCCATCTGACAAATCAACCTTGATGTGGCTTATAATGTGAACATAGCCTAAGCTGTCGTGCATTATGTGGGTGTTCGCATTTAATTTGGCCCAGAATGTTCCACCGGCCCAATACGAGCGATTTGATTTCAGTACCCTTTAATCGTCTGTTTAATTTTCCTGTATGTTGTGTGTTGTGGATACAGTAAGATGATTCGTGTACTTGTGCGCAGGTCTGTATGGAGAGGATGGGGTGATGCCGGTGCGTATGCCTCAAGTGAAGACGCCTCTCCTGGAGAAGTTTCAGGACATCCCGTCCCTCCTGTGGCTGGCTCCGTCCTTGGGAATCGGATCTCAGCATGGTCTGGAGCTTATCTGCCTGCTGGGGGCGCTGCTGAGCCTGGGAGCCGTGCTGTTGAGCGCCCTGAGAGACAGTCTGGTTTATCTCTGCCTCTGGGTGCTTTATCTTTCCCTGTATACTGTGAGTTTCTCTCTATATATAGTTATATAGTATATATATAGTTGTATGCTTTTTTTTTTCTTTCTTTTTCTTTCCTCTCCTCAAAAGAAATTTGCCTCGTATCGCTGAGGTGTTTTGTATACGAGAGGTTACCCTGCAAGCATATGGGCTAAAATCACATCACTTATAAGTCATGCACGCTGACCGTGTGTACGTTTCTATTGTGTGTCCTGCTCTGTTGCATCACATGCGGTTCACATGGCTGCTCCCTGAAACTAGGAAAAGAATCGGTGCTTTATTAGTCATGTTTTCACTGATTAAAGGTTTTTTTGCAGGTCGGGGGAGATTTTATTCACTCTGAGTGGTGAGTTATTTTTATATGTATTTATATGTCACCTGATTGTATTGTAGCAGTGGATAATATGTGATGTTTTATCATTCTGGATGGTGTGTATAATTTTCTTTATTTTGTTCAACGTGTTCAGGGACAGCCTGCTGTTAGAGGCAGGATTTCTGGCCTTCCTGGTCGCTCCGTGTGCTTTACTGCGCCGTTCCTCTGCTCCACATGATTCTGTAACCTTCTGGCTGACCCGCTGGCTGCTCTTCAGGCTTGTGCTTTGCTCCGGAGTGAGCAAGCTGGCTAGTGGTGACCCATGCTGGTGGGACCTCACAGGTGTGTATTTGCATTCTGGAAAAAACTCCTCTCCCCCCTCCCCCCCCCCCCCCTTTTCTGTTGAAATGGATTTCATCATCCTTGAGCATTTCATTAATCGTTTTTTGCAGCACTGAGTCGGTATTATGACACCCAAGCAAGCCCCACCCCCTTGGCCTGGTACGCCCATCAGCTTCCTGATTGGCTGTCGAGGCTTGGTGCAGTGTGCATATTGGCGGAGGAGATCGCCGTTCCACTCCTGATGTTCTTCATTCCTGTTCGTGGGTTAAGGATCAACGCTTTTTCCATCACGGTAGGACATGACATGTTACAAGCTAAATGTCGTTACAGTATCACTGGATAAACATTTTTTTGGACAATAATACATTTCTGGGAAAGAGTAACTCTGCACCATGTGTTGTTGCTTGTTTTCCTATAACTGCATGCACCAAGTGAGTTGTTCTTTGTTCAATAAGGAAACTTAATTAGTTTTTATTCTCGTGCTATTATTTTCTGTACACTTGTGTCCAGGTGGTTCTCCAGCTCTTTAAGATCCTCTTGGGTGGCTGCAGCCTGTTCAACCTGCTGACCGTCGCATTGAGCTTCTCACTGCTGGACGACGAGGCATTCGACTGCTCACCTGTCCCAAAGAAAAAAGCCAAGAATAAGAGTATGAATTTAATAATAATAATAATAATAATAAAGCATAATCCTTAAAGGGGTCTTCAAGTCATAGCGGCATCCATGATGAGATTTCTTGTGGAAGAAGGCTTAAGTCTCATTGCTTTACAATTGGTCAGCCCTGAACCCATTTCCACACATATGGGACACTAAAGGGGTTCCTGGGAGGCCAGCGTCTCAGACGTGAAGCAGGCCGTCCGATCATGGCCCCGGCATACTGAGAAATCTTTCTACCTTGATGGTATCCAGGCATTAGTGAAATGCTGGGATGAGTGCATTAGTGTAGCGGTGGAATTTATAGAGAAAGAAAGTCCTGGTTTGACTTGAACACCCCTCATACGTCAGCTAAGATATCCTGTTGTAATAACTTGTTTCTCTCTCTTTCTCTCTTCCTGTGTATTATTTTGTTTTTCTTCTCGTCAGCTTGGGGCCAGTTTTTGGTTTCATGTCTGACTTTTCTTTTCAAGCTGGCTGTCCATCTCGTCATTATTTTCAGTGTAATAAAGTTCTTCAAGCTTGAGATTAATTGGGAAAAGAAGATTGTGACGTCAAAACCAAGTAAGTCAACGTTTAAATGCAGGCTCTCTATAATGGCTTAAAATTGCTTCAACACTTGGTGTGTTTACATGGAAAATCTGAACAGTCTGATCCGATCAGAATACATTTTCAAATGACTTCAAGCAGTTGATCTGATAGTTTTTCTTTAGTTGTATTAAGTATATGGCTATACTACGTCTATAACCAATCATAGACGAGGCTGAATTCTTGTAACCAATCAAAATGCAGGAGGCGGGATTCATCAGGAAAGATGGGAAGCCTAGCCTACCCTAAAAGTCTGGATTTAAAAAAATGATGGAACACTTTATAGGCGGCAGAACCACTTTGTGCATGGCAATAACTTTCAATTCTGATTAAATGCTTTGAGTGTGTCTGATCGTATCACCGTCCATGTCAACAGATCTCTAATGCGATCGATTTTAATCAGATTGAAGAAATATTGTCCATGTAAATTCAGCTAATGTCAAACGCTATTGTTTTGACCCCTGATTTCTTCGCATTTTGCTTCCATAGAGTCAGACTTCCTTGTATTTTAATGTAGTCTTCCTGAAGGACTTAATTTTTTTTAATTAGTTAATTTTTTTCAATTCAGTTTCAGCAGAACGATTTTGTTTGTTAAGCCGCAAAGTTGTCTAGTTGTCTGTACAGCCGAGTCACTGGCGAGCTTTAAGTGACGACTAAAGACCTATGTTTCTTACATTTTTAAGTCAATAGTTAATTCTAAAAAAAAAAAAACTTTCCAGCAGTATGTAACTGGTTTATACTTACTGTCCATCCAATGATGAAAACTTCAAAGCACTTTTGTAAGTCTTTCTGAATAAGAACATCTGCCAAATGCCTCAATGTAAATTTAATATGAAGAAATGAGGAAGGGGCTCAAGACTTTTGCACAGTGATGTATGTTTTGCCATTTATGTATAGGAAATTACTGCAAAACTCCTGCAATAAGCCAAGAATCATTCAAAAAAGGCAAAAGATCAGGGGAAAAAATTAAATTGCTGTTAGAATGAAGTCACAGTTGAATATTTTATTCATTATTTATTTATTCCTTTAGACATGTAACCAACAATGCATGACACAATTCTGACATTAGCCTGTGACCTCTCGGGGTCGGGACAACCTGACTCTGCAGTGCCTGAAATAATCTGACATAATCTGTCTGTTTAGGACAGTAAATTAAACATGGTGTGATTATAGTCCCGTAACTGTTAATCACAACAATTCAGCACGGACACATTTAGTTAATGTGAATTGAATCAGTGGTTGAATATCATTCATATTTTCTCTGTCCGCTCTTATGATGTCCGTTGATATTTCCTCCTTACAGCCTTTTCCCAAGAACGCTTTAATGATTTTGTGAGCCAGATCCAGTCTCCTACCATTTGGATCGGGGTGCTTTCTCTGACGTGGGAAGTTGTAGCTGCCCTGCTTAAGTAAGACCCTTTTACCCCATCTTTAATTACGTTATAGCTAATAATGAAGAATGATGATCAGCTTGTAACAACTGTACAGTAAACGCAAACCTCTCTTTTCTAGGAGTTTGTACGTACGAGGTGTCCTGGGCAAGGTGTTTGCGCTCATCCAGTGGGCCCTGTTCACCGCAGCCGCCGCGGGGGTTTTCGCCCTCAGCCTTGTAAGTAAAGATTTAGAAAAACACAAGAAGCGTTCAATCAAACCGGGACTTGTGATGAAAGGTCTGGTGAATGAAGGCGTAAACCTGATTGATGACATTTACAGAAGACTTCAAGCCCAGTGCGGTGATGAGACTCCTAGCTGCGGCAAATCATTTGAATTTTAATGAAGGCCGTACGTCCATGAACGACGATCCCAGCTGTTAAATGAACTCTGCGTCCCCATACAGTCCTGCCTTCACTCCAAGCCAGTTTTACATGTTTGGGCCATTGAAAGAGTTCCTGGGAGGCCAGTGTTTCAGAAGTGAAGTCCGATCATGGCTCCAGAACTGCAGTGCATTAGTGTAGCAGGGGATTATTTAGAGAAATAACTCTCTTGCTATTCTGCAGTCTTGGTTTGACTTGAACACCCCATGTATTTTATAGGAGGTTTAAAATCTTAGTTTTACCTTTTTTGTGTTTTGTTCGATTTTTTCCATCGTGGTTCACAAGCATACGTTAGGAGTAGTTTCTCACTGCATTACAGTTTTTTTTTTTTTTTTGTAAACAACTTGGCTGAAACATCTGGTCAGAGTTATGTTAATGTGATCTTGTTCATAGTGATATAAATTCTCTCTCATTCATCTCGCTTATAGATTTCTGTGATCTATGTTAACTACTGCTTAGTAGTATCTACTTGTAGTTGTTTCTCTACACTCTTTCTCTGTATCTCACTCTCTCTCTGTGTGTCAAGGTCCCGTACACCGCCATGGCAGGGATGTCCAGCAGTAAACTGTTACCCGAGCTGAGGGAGGCTTACGAAGCTGTGGAGAAGTTTCACCTGGTCAGCTCGTACGGCATTCAGCACAGAATGATTCCTCCTGCAGGACGGCCCGAGATCGTCATTGAAGCCAGCATGGATAAGAATACGTGGACGGTAAGGAATGCTTATGATGACGCACTTGCCACTCAATAATAAAATGAGCATCAAACCAGTCGCCGTAGTAAATACCTTGTACTTGGTTATACTTGTAAAGTATGAATATCAGTCAGAGTGGTGTGCGATAATTCCTCAGCTAACTTCCACTCAAATATGAAATATCACTTTATTCCCATAAGGATAAGTCTGTAAGTCTGCGACATACATATTCTAGGTTATTACATTTCAACATGTTTGGCTAATCAGATTTTTCTGCTAAATTTCCACCTAAATTGTTACTTTCTACTGAAGTATAGTCATTGGATTATGGTCTGATTTGTCTCCATCCTCATGCCTCATCTCTTGTGTGTGTGATCCAGGAGCTGAGCTTCATGTACAAGCCCAGCAGTATGAGTGGCGTCCCTGCGATCCTCGGGCCTCACGAGCCGCGGTTAGACTGGCTGCTGTGGGAAGCTGCTCGGGAGAACCATGACCAGAGCCCCTGGTTTTCCGGCCTGATTCAGCGCCTCCTAGAGGGCAAAGAGAGCGGTGAGTCAACACGGACGCTCCAGCATGCTCCAAAAGTTTTTTTTTTTTTAATTATTTTAAAAGTCTGGGGGTTATAAGGTTTTGTGCTGTGCACATCGAAACATGAGTACAATATACGTAATCTGGGTCCAAATCCATAATCATCGTTCTGTGCAAAAATGCATTCCAAAGTTCAGCTGAGACTCGTATGAAGCTTCTGCTGGTAGATCAAGTTGGTATCTTTCAAAGTTACAACATATTTAATGCAAAATTTGTTTCTCCATCTTATAAAAATAAAACGCACTAGCAGGAATGTTGTTAAAGTAATAAATGTAGTGCGTATAAAAGTTTGATATTTTCCAGCACAGAATATACAGTCGTGGTCAAACGTTTTGAGAATTACATAAACATTGGAAATTGGAAAGGTTCCTGCTTAACTTTTTATAATAGCAATGTGCATATACTCCAGAATGTTATGAAGACTGATCAGATGAATTGCATAGTCCTTCTTTACCAGGAAAATTTACTTAATCCCGAAAAAAAAAACTTTCCACTGCATTTCATTGCTGATGAGACCTGCTGAGATCATTTCAGTAATCGTCTTGTTAACTCAGGTGAGAATGTTGACGAGCACAAGGCTGGAGATCATTATGTCAGGCTGATTGGATTAGAATGGCAGACTTGACATGTTAAAAGGAGGGTGATGCTTGAAATCATTGTTCTTTCATTGTTAACCATGGTGACCTGCAAAGAAACGCGTGCAGCCATCATTGCGTTGCATAAAAATGGCTTCACAGGCAAGGATATTGTGGCTACTAAGATTGCACCTAAATCAACAATTTATAGGATCATCAAGAACTTCAAGGAAAGAGGTTCAATTCTTGTTAAGGCGGCTTCAGGGCGTCCAAGAAAGTCCAGTAAGCGCCAGGATCGTCTCCGGATCGGAGTGCCACCAGTGCAGAGCTTGCTCAGGAATGGCAGCAGGCAGGTGTGAGCGCATCTGCGGGTGGACAAACAAAAACCCACTAATTCTGACAAACTCCAAGAAGTGATTATGAAAGAATGGGTTGCTATCAGTCAGGATTTGGCCCAGAAGTTGAATGAGAGCAGCCCAGTCGAATTGCAGAGGTCCTGAAAAAGAAGGGCCAAGACTCTTTGACTCTTTGCATAAATGTCATGTAATTGTCGATAAAAGCCTTTGAAACGTATGAAGTGTTTGTAATTATATTTCAGTACATCACAGAAACAACTGAAACAAAGATCTAAAAGCAGTTTAGCAGCAAACTTTGTGAAAACTAATATTTGTGTCATTCTCAACTTTTGGCCACGACTGTACATTCACACATGCAGCAGGAAAGAAAGCACAGGTGTGTGTTCAGGTCAACAGGCTGATTCGTCAAAAACTTGTTCAAATGTTAAGGTTTCTTCACATTCATGTGAGTTTTTTTTTTAATGTATTTTATTTTTTTATTTATTTATTTATTATTCTGTCGTAGTGGAGAGTCTGGTGCAGACGGACGAAGCGCAGTATCCCTTCAGCTCCAAACCCCCGGCCTTCATCAGGGCTAAAGTCTACCACTACCATTTCTCACACACTCCTAACGAAGGGTGAGTCGAGCGCCTGCTCACACCATCACACACTCGACATTCAGCTTTACATACACAGTGGTGACACTGAGCTCATCACTGCCTCACAGCTCCAGGGTCTTGTCTCCAGTGCAATGCCACACGCACACACACACACACGCGCGCGCACACACACAGGAGGCTCACGTTATCACAGTGGCATTCCCATTATGCTTTTGTAATTGATCATTTTTCCCTGAATAGTCAGATTTTGTGTGGTATGTAAATGCTTGTGTTATCGTATTGTGTTGCAGGAAGGAAGCACCGACGTGGTGGAAGCGGCAGTATGTGAGGGAATTCTTTCCCACGGTGCACTTGGGTGACCCTGTACTTGAAGATTTGCTGAAGGAAGCTGGACTTAAGGTAATGCAGGCATCCTGATCGTTTCCTGGGATTTTAATGTGTGAGGAATAAAACACTTAGCGGAGTGATGTAGGGAAATAATATGTAGGAAATAAGTGTGGTGTAGAGATGAGGGGAAATCGATTCCGTTATGAATCGTGATTCTTTTGTGTGAAATTGATTTAGTTTTAAATCTTTTTTTTAATTTTTTTATGTTTAATAGAGATGAACAGTGACCAGACCTGGCTGGTTTTCAGTTTGATTGGACGTGACCGTTGATCAGCCGATCAGCCTCAGATATAAACAATTCTGTACCGAGCGCAGAAGCTTCAGAAACGCATTTGTACGGTGTTATGTTATCAAAATCACGCGTGTTGAAAAACCTCCGATCTGCCTTTTTCTTCAAACTCTGTGAATTAGTCTTAATTCTTAATTGAGTCTTAAACCCACTCAATACACACGCCAGTCACAAAACACTGCAAGCTAAAATGAGTCAGAAATCACTTCGCGCTCGCTGTCAAGTTGAGTTTTGACACTTTGGAGGCGTTTGAGGAGATCAAACATTGCCTTACTTTAGAATCCTATAGGTGGCGCACTCTTCAAATGTAAAATCAAATGCATCAATAGTGAAATCCTTATATGACTGCCCGTGAACTTAAAAAAAAGGTTATCAATAAGAGCTAAATTATGTAATAAAATAAGAAATAAAATCTAGAAATGCTTTACTTATAGACAATATAGCTATAGAAGATGAGAACAAAATATAAAATATTAAATTGAAGCTGAACAAATATAAAAAATTTAGCTGTACAATTATAGATTTTCTATATTTGTAAAGGTAAATTTTTTTTTTTTTTTTGTCTTAACTTTTTACGCATTTTCATTTCGTGTGGTAGGAGTGAATTATTTGCCAAGTTTGTTTTGAAATAATGTTTATGACCAATGGCAGAGATGTGTAACAATGTAGCTTTTTAGTTTAATTTAAACAAAAATAAAATGTTAAACTCTTGTATTTGAAGTTAGTTTGCATTGTTTAAATGCTGCGCTTGGTTTTTAACTGTTGTTGAAGGAAACAGGTTAGATTTAATTACTCTTTAAACTTTGTTAAAGGTTTAAAATTGTAATAAAATTGGGGGGAAATGTAATATCAAGTCAGGATATTTATAAAATTGTGATACTTTAACAAATCCTCCAGATACGATTTTTTTTATTATGGTTATGTTGCTGTTTTAAGTCATAATTATTGAACCGAAAATCATGGAAACGGACCACAGCTTGAATTGAGTACATTTCTAAGGTTACATCTTCAGCAGTCTTATTGTATCATCAGTAATAGTTTTAGTATCGCATTGTATTGTTGGTCAAGTCATGTTGTTAATGATAATATGTTTGTGTGAGCAGGAGACCCCAGTCCAGCCTGGTTCAGACCGACCTGTATCACTGCCTCTGAGCGCATCTGATTCCAACACGCCGCTGTCCCAGGCCCTGAGCGTGCTCCAGATCCAGTCGAGGGGTCTTTATGGACATCATCTGACCTCGGGCCTGCTGGTCACCGTGGCCTTCATTCTCCTCCTCCAAACCGTGTTCCCTCAGACCAGGAGCACTAAAGGCACGAAACCCAGACCTGCGCCGTCCGAACAGAGGAGTAAGAAACCCAGAGAGCACACTGAACCCTCCGAGAAAAGCCGCGGTGTCCCCAACAAAGGGGGCAGGAAGGAGGCCTCGATAGAGAGGCCGCCAAACTTTGATAAAAGCCCACGCAAGAGGAAGTGAGCTCTGTAATGCCCCGGCCAGCAGAGGTGGAGGATTAATTCTCAGGTGTATGCTGACTACGCAATTACCCCCCCTCTCCCCTTCTGATTAGCAAAGTGTTATTTGATGGGAACAGATTGCAGCTTTACATCATGTGCTCTGTAACAGAAACACTTACCTGGGCTTTGAATGTTCACACGTCTTCTTTAGACACCGTGTGCTTTGTTTATTTTTCACTGCAAGGGCTCAGAACACTAGCACTTATCCCGGTAACTTTCTCTATTTCTCATGAATTAAAAATTTCCTTAAACTCGTTGGAGGTGTTAATATTTTTTATAGGGTTTTTCCAAGAGCGGTCTGCACATCATCTTGTTTAATCATGCTCACCTGGAGATGTATAATGTTGAGATGTGTATTTTTTGTCCCATGATCTGAACGTCTGACATTATTAAAAGTGTGATATTTCTTACTCGTGTGTTGTGTGTTTGTGAATTCACCCATTCGCTATTTTTAACTTTATTTCAATATCTTTACATCATATGTTTCCCATATAAAGTGCCTCTCAAAAATATTCAAACCCTTGAACTTTTCCACATTTTGTCATGTTACAACCACAAACATAAATGTATTTTATTGGGATTTTATGTGATGGACCAACACTACGAAAGAAAAGGAAAAAAATTACTTTTTAAAAAAAAAATTTTAACAAATAAAAAGCTTGAGAGTGCATTTGTATTCAGCCCCCTTTACTGATCTCCCAGTACTGATGTCCCCTTTAACTTTAATCTGAGTATCAATACAGCTGTTCTGTGAAGCCCTCAGAGGTTTGTTAACTCAAGGAACACACAAGTCAGGTCAGGTGGAGACGTTTGAAGCAGGGTTGGGTTATTAAAAGAATATCCCAAAATTTGAACATCTAACAGAGCTCTGTTCAATCCATCATTTGAAAATGGAAAGAATACATGGGCATGTCAATCCTACCAAGACATGGCCGTCCACCTAAACTGGCACCAGGCAAAGAGGGCGTTGATCAGAGAAACAGCCAAGAGGGTTATGGTAACTGGAGGAGCTGCAGGGATCCACAGCTCAGGTGAGGAAATCTGTCCACAGGACATTTATTAGCCGTGCATTACACAGATCTGGCCTTTATGAAACAGTGGCAAGAAGAAAGCCATAAGAATTCCTGTTTGCAGTTCCACATGGCTTGTTGAAAACTGTGTTTAACATTTACTGTATGGAAGGAGTCTCCAGTGTCAGCTCTGTAACAATATACCATCTGGTTTCTCTTTAACATGACAACATTCATAGTCCTTGACAAACTGATGTGTGACTCTGTGCGCTGACCCCAGTTACGCTGGGATATGTGAAGAAAGAATTTCAATGTGCACTAATGTATATGTGGCAAATAAAAACTTAAACATACCGTATTATAGGAAAATCCAATCTTCCTCTTAATCACCACATGATGGCAGTGTAACGTTATAAGATTAGATTTTTGGGAGGATTTTTTTTTTAATGCAGATGCAAAGACTTCTTTATTGTTTCTACACTACAGTCAAATCCTCCATATGTGTTTTTCCAACACTTGATTCCAGATTTAGTTAGGAGGTTTGGTCCTCCTAAGCTCCACTCTTGTCTGAAGGCTATCCAATAGATCAGGGGTGTCTGATCGCATGCAGAATGGGCCGGTGTGGGTGCAGGCTTTCATTCCAACCAAGAAGAAGCCACACTTGATTCCACCTGTTCAATTAGTCTCGCTTTCAATAAGCCGTCATAGAAGCCGACTTCTACTTGGCTGCACTTGCATCAGCCCTGTCTGGATGGGATTGGACATCCCTGCACTGGAGTCAACCACAATAGAATTATTGAGATCAGAGGTCAGGGCTACGTGCAGGACACTCAAGGTCTTCTACTCTGACCTTGGCAAATTATACCTTCGTGGTGAAATCGTCATGCTGAAGCAGGTTTGTGTCTCTTAGTTCTATTGGAGGCAAATTACAGTCCCATTCTGTACAACTTTGTGGGAACACTTTGGTGTGATGATCGGGTGTCCCCAAACTTTTGGCCATTGTTGGGTACTGTTTCTCCAAGAATATTGATGGTTTTAAACCTTCCTTTCAGCAAGTCTAGATGGTCTTTAGCTCAGTTGTACAAATGAATTGAACGTTTCTAATGGGATAAATACTTTTATAATTGATCCCATTAGAGGGTAATGAACCTGCTAATGAAAACAGT
Source organism: Clarias fuscus (assembly GCA_030347435.1). Lineage (NCBI taxonomy): Eukaryota > Metazoa > Chordata > Actinopteri > Siluriformes > Clariidae > Clarias > Clarias fuscus. The sequence goes on along the minus strand of CM059224.1, from coordinate 21,463,336 downwards.
AAGGTGCCCTGGATCTCTGCTTCATGCTGGATATAGCCCCGAATCATCAGATCCACACACATTGTGTTTGTATTTTTGCCCTAATTGTTTTTGTTTCTAATAACTGAATCAGGGTTGAAAATTGTAGAGATGCAGAGTATAATTAAACTTCAATAATAATAATGATTATAACAATAATAATAATAATAATAATAATAATAATAATAATAATTGGCTGCCTGGCTGCATTAGTAAAGTTATAGAGTTCTTCTTCCTGAAGAAATGTGGCTTAATCAGACCGATTTAGAAACAGCCTAATACTACAAGGTGGTATCAAAAAGTTTCAAGACTAGTTTTGTAACTCAACAGCAGATGGCAGCACAAGGCTACACACACACACACATACACAGTCACAAGGAGCACCGACCTTCATAAGTCAGTGTGCCAAAAGACATCATCCTGTGTACATCTGGAGCTGTTACGCCATTACGCTGTTACCGCGTCTGCCATTTCATCCTGGATAGCAAGTTAGAACAAAGAGCGAACTTGAAATTATGAGTGAAACTTGGCAAATCTACCACATTTGACTCAATCCGTTAAGTTAACGGCGATGCTGCAATAAGTCATTCGAGGTATTTTGAAGTGAATAGCATGCGTGCGTCAAGAGTGGAAGAGCATCACTGGAAGACAACGAGAGATCAGGAAGCTCTTCAGCAAGCTCAGCCTCAGAAAACGTCGAAACCATTCTGCAACTTGTGCATGATGATAGACGGATGCTGCCAAGTTTGTTATACAGAACAGTCCAGCCAATCCTCACGTGTGATTTGTACATGCGCCGTGTTGTTGCCAAGTTCGCCCCAGGCTGCTGACCCAGGAGTAGAAGAAACATCCCCTCGTAGTCCGCCAAGACGAAACGATATGGGTATAACCTTGACATGACAGCAGTCTTAACCGTGGAAGAGCCCTTCATCTCCACGACCGAAAAAAGGTGACGCACATCCGCAGGCTTGACCGAGTGCACGCAACGTCTTTTTCGACATCCGCCGCATTGTGTATTGAGAATTCATCCCCAGTGTCCAGATCGTCAATAGCTGATTCTATGGACAGGTTTTAAGGCGTCTGAGGGAGGACGTACAGTGAAAGGGACGGAATCTGTGGTGCACGAATCCTGAAATTTTTTAATACGCCCTCGTACTTCTATATTTAGTGGGAATTTCTTACATCTGGAACTTTGTCACACAAACATCACCTCATTTGATTTGAAAGATCTGATAAAGGTTTTATGCCAGATGATGAAACGTCTCAAACTCTCCCTTTTCTAACCGCGCTTGGGACCAGTACTGCATACATTGGCTGGTTTGTATGGGGCGTAGGGTTAAGGGGCTTGCCCCCGGACCCAATAGTGGTGACCTGGTGGTGACCGAGCTCGAACCGTTGACCCTCTTTTCGGCAACCCAGAGCTGCAACCGCATGAGCCACCACCGCCTTCTACATTTACATCCTCTTGTTTATTTTTCTTTACAGCAACTGTGAGCTAACTGTGGAAGCCGGTTTGGGATGTTTCATCAGATCCATATGTGACCCGGTCTGTGAAAAACCAGCAAACGTCATTCTTTTGTGAGTCACTGTTTTCTACATATGATTTTATGTAAAAAAAAAAAAAAACAGTGAATCACAAAAAAAGACTTTTTCATGGTTTTCATGGACTAGGTCACATATGTGCCGGTAAATCAGCTCAAAAAAAATTATTTTCGACAGAATAATGTGGTGCTTTTAAAGCAGGGATGTGATAACTGCAATTCACGCTTTACATGACACTTCTGTGAGGTTTATTATGCAAAGCAATTTACAGTTAATGAGCCATATGTAAGGAATAAAACCGCCAGGAGGCTGCTGGTATTTAAAAGTAATCAACAGTTGGGTGGTGTGATGGAGCCTGATATGAAGTGATGTGGCTGTTACGTTTGTAAAGTGGATTATTTTTCTGTAACAGCACATCCTGAGGATCCATTTTCTTTTCTACTACAGGATTTTAAAAAGTTTATTACTGAATGACGTCACACTTTTTATCCATTTGTAGTTATGTACTGTATAATGCAGTGGAACCTCTGTAATACTCGTTAGTTCCAGTTATCACTTACTTTACTTTATGTTAGTTGTTAACAGTCGCTTCCTCACCTGCCTTTTCTTTTTTGTTTATCTCTGTTTAGTTAATTAGACATATTACCAAAAAACCTCTTGTCTGTTACTGGCAGCTACAAAACACTAAATAATTTCCCACATTTTCCCACAAATTTTTAACTGAGTGTTCAAATGAGTCAGGATGTTTAGTCTGTAATTTTAGATTTGAGTTCAAACAGATAAGAGTTGACATTATATGTTCCTTCATCAGGAGAAAGTGCTTTATCTTTGTCAGAGTGCCAATAAATCCAAAGTTTAACTGAGGAACACTGGGAGTGATGTAACAGTAAATTCAGAGTTTGTCCCTGGAACACTGGGAGTAATGTGGCAGTGGAGTATGACTGGATTATGACTTTATCTCAGGACCACTGGGAGTGATGTGGCAGTGGAGTCAGAGTTTATCCGGATAAGACTGGGAAGTGTGGGGACAGTGGATCCAAAGTTTATCCTGGGAACACTGGGAGTGAGGTGGAAGTGGGTTCAGGGTTTATCCTGGGAGCACAGGCAGTGGTTTAGCAGTGAATTCAGAGTTCAGCCCTGGAACACTAGGCATGAGGTGACAGTGGATTCAGAGTTTATCCAGGAAACACTAGATTCAGAACGTATTCCAGGAACACTTGGAGTGATGTGGCAGTGGTGTCAGAGTTTATTACGTGAACACTGGGAGTGAGGTGGCAAGGATGCAGTTTATTCCAGGAACACTGGGAGTGAAGTGAAACTGGATTACGACTGGGAATGAAGTCGGAGTGTAACCCGAGTTCATCATGGGACCACTTGGAGAGAGGTCGCAATGGTTCATGATTTTGTCTCAGGAACACTGGAAGTAGGGGGGGGGGGGGGGGGGGGGGATAATTCGCAGTTTATCCTGGGAACATTGGTAACGGGGTGGCGGTGGATTAAGAGTTCAGGGGTGCTCGTAGAGATTCTGGGCCGCTTGAAAAGTTTAATATTGTGATTCAGGGGCTCCTGGAATATAATCCATATTTACCCCCTTCACGTCACGAGCTCGCACGAGGCCTGAGTTTACTGTATCTAAGGAAGTCTGAGGGTGAGGGAGGGTGAATTCAGAGTTTATCTCGGGAACACTGGGAGTGAGGTGGGAATACACCCTGGATGAGAACTGTAGTCCATCGTGTGTCCTGTTACAACCAGTTTCACGTGGTAATTGCCGGTTATACATTTCCATCACCTGAAGCCTGACATTTCAGTGAGTCACCCGAACGCGCGTTCATGTGAGGTTTCGCTCAGAGGCAAAAGCTGCGGATCCGAAAGCGTGCCGAGGCTTCGTCCTGAACCGCCTCTCAACCACCGCTACACGCCGGGTTTTATAATCGGATCGCATTCCAGCACACTGATGTGTCGCTTGCAGATAATATTGCAGGATCAGAGCGAGTGGGCGGGCGCCGTGGTGATGACGTGCGCCCTCGAACCCGTAGCGCGTGGTGTAAACTACGGCGGTGTGTCGGGTTTGTTAACGCGGAGTGTGTGGAATGTGGTTTTGGATGCAACCCAAGCACCCTCGTTCCCTCAGGGTTTTTTTTTTTTTTTAAGTTTGTGTGTGTGTGTGTGTGTGTGTGTGTGTGTTAGGGGCAGAAACCTCTCCAAACTTCAGGACGCACGCTGCGCGCACTTACAAGTGACTGACTGACTGACACACTGACTGACACACACTCATATATATATATACATATATATATATACACACACACACACACACACACACTCTTTCTCTCTCTCTCTCTCTCTCTCTCTCTCTCAAACACGTACACGCGGGCGCGCGCGCTTCTTTTCCGGGCCGATTCCGGGTGATCCGTTTGTCCGAGCGCGTTCGGAATCATGTCTGCGCCTCGCTGTCGGAGAAAACGGAGAAAATAGAAGGTCCGCCGTGTCCTGTCCGGAGTCTCATGGTCCACATGAAGGAGGCTAAGGTAAAAACAATAACAACAACAACAAAACCCAGCGCGCGCTTTCACCATGAAGCCGGCTGCACGCGCACAGGAGTGCTGCTTATTAGTGCGCAGAGGTCTGATCACTTTTCTTCTCGCTTCCTCACAGCTCGGAGGGTGCGCATGTGTCTTGGTGTTGCTATTTTCCGGGCTTGTCTCCTGCTCTGGTGTGTTTGGAAGCCCTTTGACTGACGATGTGGCCACACTGGACACACTGGTGAGACTCGTTACATCTTCCTGTGGTTTTACTGTGTGTTAATTCTAGTGCACATTTTCACTGCCCATAGCCTCGTTCTACTGTATTATTTCACGTGCATCTTATAATTTACACAATGCAATATTTACTCCATCCTCTTGAGACCAGAATGTCCTCATACGAGGACTTGACAACAACAGGACAACTTCACTGTCTATATCCTTGTTCCATCCTCATATGATGACGTTCAGGTATAATTCCTTTGCCAATCTCCTTCCTTGTTAATGACATTGATTAAATGTGTGACAGTCAGACAGTCAGTGCACAACTGTAGAGTCCAGGTCTCAGGAGGGCAAATACACTTCTGTATGCACTTCTGGTAGATGCTAAATCTTCATGCATTTTGTTGCTCAGTACTTTTACTGTGCAATGACAATAAGGTTATAGAAACTGGACGTCTGCATTGTGCTGGGGTAGTACCTTGTACTTAATTTATAGTACAGTATAATATATTTTTAAATTCAATTTATGTGCTGTAAATAACTGGTACAGGCAAATTCCCAGTTGAAATGTAACATGTTAGAGACAGAACGAGTGCTTTTCTTTTTTTCTGAGAGCTCATGCAGAGTTTGACAGGTAGAATATATGGGGACAGTTTTTGAGTTTCTCCCCTATTATATAAGCTTTCTTAGAGATGAATAAACTCTAACATGATAATAATAAATAATCTCTAACATGTTGGACATCCCTGAAGGTGTTGCCTGTGTACATGTACAAAAACAAAAACAAACAAACAAACAAACATACCTTGTAATATAATTTCACATGCACCTTGTAATTTGCACCATACAGTATTTGCACTACTGTACTATATATACACTTCTGTGTGGACTCCTTGTAGATGCTGAATTGCATTTCGTTGCTCAGTACCTTTACTGTGCCATTACAAAAAGGTTTTGGGCACTAAACTGTACATCTGCCTAGTGCTGGGGTGGTACCTAACGTTATTTATAGTATAGCATACAGTATAATATATGTTTGAACCCAATTTGTGTGCACATGTCTAATTGGAATATAACGTGTTACAGACCATACAAGTCTTTTATTTTTTTCACTACAAATTATAAACCACATCCCTGACATATTTAACATACATGAAGGTGCTGACAATCTACATGTCCCAAAAACAAACAAGCAAACATTTCTTGTTATAATTTTTCCTGGAATTTGCACAATGCAATTTACACAAATATTTGCAGTGATGTACTGTATATACACGTCTGTATGGACTTCTGGTAGATTGTATTTTGTTGCTCAGTACCTTTACTGTGCAATGACAAAAAGTTATGGATACTATCTGCTTAGTGCTGGGGTACCTTCCTTTATTTATAATACTATATCCAGTATAATATATTTTAAACTCAATTAATGTACAGTACCGTATTTTATGACTTAAAATATATGGTACGTGCACATCTCCAAGTAAAATATAACATGTTAAAGACAGAATACGTTTTTGTTTTTTAATGAGTGCTCATGCAGATTCTTTTTTTTAAAATTTATTTCTGCCTCATTGTCTAAGCTTTCTTACAAATTAACAAACCACATTTCCAACAAGTTGAACAAACCTGAAGGTGTTGACTATCTACATTACCTAACAAACAAACAAACAAACACGTTTTGTTATATTATTTTAGTTACATTACAAGGTACTATGTTACCTTGTAATTTGCAAAATGCAATTGACACAATGCAGTATTTACACCGATGTACTGTATATACACTCCTGTATGCACTTCTGGTAGATGCTAAATTGCAGCTGCTCAGTACCTTTACTGTGCCATGAAAATAAAGTTATAGACACTAAACTGTACATCTGCTTAGTATACAGTAAAACATTTTTTAAACTCAGTTTAATTGCCGTGAATGATTTTAAATGTATGGTGCATGCACCTTTCCTGGTTAAAGACAGCATAAGTATTTTTTTTCTGAGAGCTCATGCAGAGTCTGACAGATAGGATATATTGGGACAGTTTCTGAGTTTCTACTGTGTTATGTAAGAAAATTAATAAATCACATCCCTAACATGTTGAACATGCCTGAAGGTGTTTATATACATGTCTTAATAAAGCAAATCAACTAATTGTCTTCCAAAGAATCCTAGCATGGATTGGCACCCCGTCTAGGGTGTACCCCGCTTCGTGCCGTTAGTCACCTGGGATCGGTGCCATGCCCCGCCGTGACCCTGTATACAGGATAGTGCGGTATAGATGATGAATGAGTGAGAATCATAGCATAACCTTTTATCAATCATTGCTAAAATAACATTTTTTTTTTTTATGTTTGGTGTTTTGCTACTACATGTTTTTATTGGTTTAGACCTCGACTTTCATCTTCTTGTTCAAACATGTTATTTATTAAAGGTATGTTTACTCATGGCGTCAATAGATCAAATTCTAATAACCAGAAGAGCTTCACATTCTCCATCGATGATATTTGAGTGCAGTACAATTTTAATATTGTATGAACACTGATGATTAGATGTTGCTATTCTGTAATTAATTTCCAACCTCAAGAACCACAATGACATGGCTTAGGAAATCTCCAGTATTTTCCAAAAACATACTCAATCAATTTCTTTCCCAATAGGAAAATACAATATTAGCATAATAATAATAATAATAATAATAATAATAACAGAAGAAAGTCACAATGAAAATATTATTTTTAAATAATTAATTTCTCACAGTAGCAGCATGAAGCAGGATTATATACAATAAAAATGTACATCATTATCTGAAATTATATAAACACAGCATGTTGGGTACAAATCTAGTATGGGTTTTTGTCTTCTTTCTTTCTTTCTCTCACACACACTTGGCATTCTCCTTCGACAGTTAAAAACAGTGATCAGCCATGACATTACAACACAAATCGTTAAGCAGAGTATTGTGTAGGCTCTCCTAGCGATGCCGAGGCTGCTCTGTCCCCTCTGGGCATGACCCCACATGACCCCTGGGGGTGTGCTGTGGTATCTGTCGTGGTTATTGGCGGATCCTTTGGGTGCTGTGGGTTGACGGGCGGGGCCTCTGTTGATCAGACTTGTTTGTCCGGTGCCTTCCATGGACGTTCAATCAGATTGAGATCTGGGGAATTCGTAGGCCGGATCGACCGCTTTGAGATCTTCGTGTGGTGTTCTGGTGCTGTTCTATCATAATCAGCATTGACTTTTTTTTTTTTTTTTTTTTAGCAATTGGTGCTGAATTGTGTTTTTCTGTAAGGTCAAATGAGATGGGCTGACCTTTGATCCCTGCAGGCATCGGTGAGCCTTGGGTGCCCTTGATCCTGCCACCAGATTCCTGGTGAATAGTTTTCCTGGTGTTCAAAGTTTCTCACTTCACTTCTCAGTTCTCAGTGGTCGTAATGTTATGGCTGATCGGGTTCATATTCAAGGTTGGATTAGGGTACGAGAATGAGCGAGTATATTATATGAATGCTGGTGTGTTTTACTTTATAATACCCTTGTCCCAATGTACACCAACAATATATGCGGATGATTTCACCTAACTATGGTCTTATTTTATAGCAGTATATTTCTTGTATACAGAGGCAGCCAAAAGATTTGTACACACTTCAGGAAAAGAAGAGTAATATGATGTATGTTATATTACTATATTAGTATCAATAGTATCATATTATTATCATATACTGCATATCAATATATGAATTATAGCAGTACATTTTGCATTAAAATATTTGTAGAGGGTTTTCTATTCCTGAAGTATGTATACATTTCCTTTGGCTGACTCTGTATATATAGGGAATACTTTGCATAATAATATGAACACGTCCTGTTTGATCATTGCCCCACCCCTTATATGATGTTACGTGAATCAAATGATGTCACATTATTTCAATCAAACTGTTCCAATGCAAAGGTTCAGTTCCATTAGTTACCTTCACTGACCTACCTGCTGTCCTGTTATACCTGTATTGACTTCACTTCATCCGTTTATCTATAGTTTCCCTTGCAACTGAGCTTTTGCATAGTTTTTGTTCGCTAATAAATGCCCTGTTTTTGCAGAGAGAAAACATTCCCAAGGATTACAAGATTCGTGTTCGTTACATTTCTAAAGAAGTGGTAAGTCTGACTGCCACACACACCCACACACACACACACACACACACACACACACACACACACACACACACACACACACACACACACACATCTCATCCACTGACTCCAACTGATTCAAATGAATGACATCAGATATTTATGACACTAACAGTTTATAGTCAACTCACTGCAGTCTTCATAAAAATGAGCAAAAATGAGACCACAAGCGAAGAGGGCTATTTTGACTGTAAACATATAACGACAAATCGAGGATATTTTTCTCCAAACAAAAAGTTCTCCTACACAGGACACACCCACAATAAATATAATCTGCTTTTCCCCTAAACATAATTCTGACCCTCTCTCACTGCAGCGTGTGATCCTGACTGTAGTTCTGTGCGTCTTTGTGAAGTCCAGGTGCTGAGTTTTGTGGGTTTCTTTCAGAAGCTCTTTTTTTTTCCCCCTTCTAACGCTAACAAAAAGCTTCTTTTATGAAGGTAGTGTCTAATCATTTCAAGGCAAGACGCTACAGGTAGAAATTATTATTTTGCTCCCATCAATCATTTCCCTTATTTCTGGATATCTACAGTTGGACATGCCTTCTCCTGCACTGTAGTTAAAAAAAATTGTCAACAGCTTCAAAGTAATCGGTTTATTTCAGTGTTTTTGTCCACTCAGGATTATTGCACAATGACGTCATGTCGTAAATCACTGAAAAAGCGTGCTCCCTGCCGCGTACTGCCGTGATTGTGTCATTATGACATACACTTCAGTTAAAAAAAAATCAATAAAAATCAGACTTACCAGAATGTAAACTCACACTGTAGATTTAACTTTAAAAAAAGTCCAAACATTTTCAATCGTTGAATTTTTTTTGTATTACTTTTTTTCAATACTTTTAATTGTTGTCATTTTTATTTATCAAGCTCAGTTCCTCAATGCCTATCTATATCTATCTATATCTATATATCTACATAGACTATATCTATGTCTCTCTCTCTCTCTCTCTCTCTCTCTCTTTTGATTTAATTTCTACTTTCTTGAACAATGCTTTGTTTTTTCAAAGTTATGAAATAACACATACAGTATAGCATTAGGTAGTTAAGTAACAACACCACCAACAGTCAGTTATTATTTTAAGACATGAAGGTCAGCTGTTCTGGAAAGGTTTTTGCAAGCACAGTATTGTGCCGAGTGCATTTCCGAAACCCATCAAGCACCATGATGAAACTGTCTCTCATGAAGACCTTCCCAGGAAGGCAAGACCCAAACTTACATCCGCTGCAGAGGAGACGTTCATTTAGTGTCACCAGCCTCAGAAATCACCAATTAACAAACAGCACTTCAGATTAGAGCCGTTATGAAGGATTTACAGAGCAGAAGTAGCAGATATACAATTCAATATCAACTGTTCAAAGGAGAGTATTGTGTGTTTTGGATAAACGCCTTCAGTATTGTTTTACAGTGTAGAAAGAAATAAAAATCAGGACGACCATGGAATTAGAAGGGGTGTCCAATATATATACTGTATATATAAAGACAGAAAAAGCCATATAACAACTAAATTGTGCAACCGATTGTACATAAACCAGTTGTGGTTCTCTGCCTGATTATTGGATCAAATTTGCACAGCAGTATCAGAGTGTCTGTATGACCTACATTTACATTCCTAGATCACGGCAGAGGATTTTCACAAAGTTTTGATCATCGCTATATTGTTCTCAGATTTTATATATAAAACAATACATAATATGTTTCCATTAACACTGCAAGGAATTATCTTAATTTTCTAGAAAATAAAACAATAATTATTGGCCAACCTTTCTGTAAAACATTTATAGTGTCTTCAATGTAAATGTAGAATTTACACACACACACACACACACACACACACACACACACACACACACACACACACACACACACACACACACACATCTCATCCACTGACTCAAACTGATTCCAAATGAATGACATCAGATATTTATGACACTAACAGTTTATAGTCAACTCACTGCAGTCTTCATAAAAATGAGCAAAAATGAGACCACAAGCGGAGAGGGCTATTTTGACTGTAAACATATAACGACAAGTCGAGGATATAAAAAAAAAAAAATCTGATCTCAAAATGTAAATGTATAATTTAATGTAAATGTATAATTTTGTATAATTTTGTCCCTTAAATTGGGAACATTTATTATATTAATTTTTTAAAAAGTTTTATTAAGTAAGCAGGTTTTGTATCATATTTGCATAAATAAAGTAAATGGCAAATTTTTACAAACTTTAACTTTTAAAAAATTGTAAGCATCCCAGCAATCAAGATCATTAACAGGATGAACAGTAATGCCTGTTTTCAATTCCCTAATCACCTTGACTGAGTCTGTAAACGATTCTAAACTGAACCAAACTATAATTCCCAAACTGTAAAATAGCTTTTTATATTTACATTTCATTTTCATTATGACTCTGATTAAATTGCGTGGTATTGATGAATTCCTTACGTACATTACTACACCCATGCACGCGTCCGCATCCATCTGTTTTGAGTTTAAAGGTCTTGGGATTTTCCCATGGAAATGGATGACAAAAGGATTTAACATGGAATATTTACAGCCGCCGTGATTCAGGGATGAGTCGTTTCCATGTCATTGCCCACAGCCTCTCAACTCCCTTCAGTAGTTTGCAGATAGAAAGCCCAACTCGCCGTTATTGTGTGGTCTATAATAGAGCATAATTGTGAACTTTTATACATGTAAGAGTATGAATCCTGACATGACATCACGTCTGTTGGCTTTCAGAAAATTCTTAGAATAACTGATAATTACGCTTGTTATATGTCGGCAGCTTGTAATTACCATCATTCTCGCATGACTTGAATGCAGCGTTATACCCCAGGGAGACAGGATATGGCTAGATTCACTGTTTTTTTTTGTGTTTTTTTTCTTCACATTATGCTTTAATATTGAATATTCTTTAAGGGTGAAGATTATTTGACAACTTTTTTAAAAGGGAGAAAACAATATTGTTTCAAATATTTACAAGTATAAGTTTAGTTAGAAGGAAAGGTAAATAAAGATTCTGGAAAAATTGAATTGCTGTAACATAATGTACCTTGTACATTTCATATGTTTATATTATTTTTGCCCATTATATTAAACAGTGCCAATAATTGCCAATAAGTTTATTTTGGTGCATGTTCTCCACCTTTCTCTGCATGTTAAGTTCTCTGTATTTCTGCTGTTTCAGGGAGGGAAGTGCTGGGTTCACCTGAACCTGTATCCAGCAGAGATCAGTTTGAAAAATTTAGCCCTGAAGTTTGGCAACCTTTCAGCCAACAGAGAAAATATTACGATCTTCATCACCATGCTGCAAGGACTTCGCTTCACCATCGATAACGACGAGCTGGTAAATTACACCGCTGTTTATGAATTATACCTGAAATCCCATTTAGACTGTAGGATTATTTATTCATATTCTGCTGTTGGATGGAAATTACGCATTGTAAAGAGAATAAGGTGAGATGCTCATTTGTAGTTGCCAGTATGATGCAATTGTGTCTAAAGATAGTAGATGACAATATTCTAAAAGTGGAAAAAATACGCAGACACACACACACACACACACACACACACACACACACACACACACACACACACACACTATATAGACAAAAGTATTTGGCCAAAGCTGTTAATTATTGAATTCAGGTGTTTCAATCAACCAGACCCCTTATCCCTATTGATCTTATTGCTTCAGCACACCAAGACATCGTGGACAATGTTACGCTTTCACCTTTGTAGCAACAGTTTGGGGAACACCCTTTTCTATTCCAGCATGACCGTACTCAAAGCTAGCACCATAAAGACATGGTTTGATGTCTTCTGTGTGGAAGAACTTGACCGGCCCTAACACAGAGCCCTGACCTCAACCCCATCGGGCACCTTTTGGATGAACTGGAACGGAGATCATGAGCCGGACCTTCTTGTCCAACATCAGTGCGTGACCTCATAAATGCTCTACAGAATGAATGAACACGAATTCCCACAGAAGCACTTCTAAACGGCCGGGACTTTCCAGAACATTTAAAGGGTTTATGATACCTGTGTCACCATGGGTTCTTATGGGCGACAGTGACATTAAAAATCCACCACCAGTTTAAACAAAGCTCTCAGAACAGATACAAGTATGGTAGCATCAACGGTGAGGCATAAATGACAAATACAAATATGAAACAGAAACATATCACTATATCCAATTATCCAGTAACACAAGCAGACCCTAGTCATTTTCTCTTAAAGGTCTCATATTGTCCTCTTTATTAAAACAAGCTAAACAGAGGTTTCAAAGCTCCTCAAAGTGTGTGTGTGTGTGTGTGTGTGTGTGTGTGTGTGTGTGTGTGTGTGTGTGTGTGCTCCAGCTGAAATTCCCCTCAGATAATGCATTACATTGTTATACCTCAAACACTCTTTATTTCACTCCTCCTCCAAAATTTCACTATACATGAGCTATGGCTGAGTTACACTTTCCAGAGAACGGCAGAGCTGAGCAACAATCAGAGGGAGGGTTTTATGAGGTCACATTAGGAAGTAAATCTAATTAACTTGTTTACATCCTAGCCAAACCAGAAAAGGAATGATTTTTTTTTCTAATGCATTTTGTTTGTAATTGTACACTGGAGAGCCGTTTGAATTTCTTTTTCAAACAATCGAGTTTGCATAATAGGTGTCCTTTAAAGACAGGTCTATTATCAGCGCATCATCATTAAATAATCTCACATGGAGTTGTCACGTGATATCTGTCTTTATTCTTATGTTTTATTGAGATCATTATCATATTACAATGTGACATGTAACAGCTTAAAAAGACTACACGGTGTATGACTGGCTTTAGACAAATCATATGATGTCGTGTTTGTCACAGGAGTCGACAATGCAGGCCTTTAAGTGTCATTACCGGAGCGCACGCTGGTCCACCAGACGTTATTTTGACCACGTCAAAGAAGTTCTTGTAACATTTGCCTCCACACCCCATCAGTTTTACTGTACTCCTCCTTCATGTCCCTCCCCTACTACACCTCCAGTTACGTCAGGTGAGCCTCACACACACACACACACACACACACACACACACACACACACACGAGCATGCTTCAGGGGAAACATGCCCAGTCATAAACAGTAGCTTATGTAAAAGTATGATGCCACTGATAATAGATATTAAACCCATTCAGTACTTTATATGATGCTGGTGTGACTATGCTCTTGTCTTTACAGAACGACGAGTGATGAACAGAGCGATCCCTGGTGTTCTAGCGTTACTCGTCATTCCCTGTCTCGTGGCACTTGTGCTTGTTCTCAGAACAGTTAAGTTTCTTTCATTGTCTTTGATTAAGTAGAGTACAGAGTAGAAAAAAAAGGAAAATCTTGTACACACAAACAGCTTTATGGTTTAATAGCTGAGTCTAATTGTAGCCTGTAAGTACAAAGCTATAACTAACTAAAATGCAGGAACGAGAAACCTGATAAAGCAACGACTAAACTAAAATCACAGCATGCTTTACATGCTCCTTTAACGTCAGATGCTGCTTCCTGATTGGACATGATGTGCGACCTAGCAAAAATGAATTACTTCACATTCACTTTTATTATTTTATTGAATAATGTTTTTTATATTTAAATGCCTAAATGTAAATGTAAGTAAATCTTCTTTTTTTCAGCAGTCACATACTCATATTAATTGAGGCAAACTATTCAGTCTATCTAAAATTCTCTCAAAAGCCTTCATGCTGTAATCCTCCTCCAGCTGTCTGTTTTCTGCAGACTCTCAGACTGACGCACAGTGTAGCCAATCAGCGACAAGCAGATGATGCTTAATAAAGACCTGCCGCTTTCTGTTTTAAGTAAAGCATAATTATTTTGTTTCTAAATTTGCTGGGGTTTTTTTTTTCAGTTTTTGCTTTTGTATTTTTTCGGATGTGCTTTTGGTTCATTAACGGATCTCTTTGGAAAAGCACACTTTGTTTAGTTTTCTATAAAAATGCCATTTGTTATTAATACTATTTGCAGTGAACAGTTTTTGTACTACACCACTATCTGTTACCATTAAGCATTGGTTGCTAAGCAACAGAACAGGCAGAACATTTTGGTTCTATGGTCTGTATTCAGTTGGTTTACTTTGTTCTTTATTCTGGCGTTCTGCGAACAAAGAGAAAAAATATCAAGGGCTTTGAATCAGGCTCGGCAAATCAGATTTTTGAATGGAACATTCATACATTAAGTCCCCGAACTACACAAAAGAATAAGTTCTGAAAGCTTGTTTGTAAGTCCAATTTGTTTGTAAGTCAAACAAACATTGTACAACACAATTGGCTATAAACAATATAAAAAAATACATGTTCCATGATCTTGTCCTTGCTCATTTGGGATCATGCTGATGGTTGAAAGATTCATGTTAAAAAAAATCAAGTTAATTTCCGGGAGTAAACATGTGCGCTTTGCACTATGGCTGCTTTGCACTTTGTTTGTATCTTCGACCGTTCGAATGTTCGTATGTAGGGGACTTACTGTATATATACTTCTATGCCTATATACAGTAGGTCACTTTTTTATGGAATATATATATTAAGTGATTGCATCGTCTTTCACATGGACAAGATGCAGCAATGCCTAAAAAAAACAAAATGTCAACCTATGCTTGTATACTGTACATGTGGAATTGGGCTTCATATATCTCGATCTTGTAGGTGCTTCGTCGTAGAATGTGCTGTGTAGAAAGGAGTCGTGAACAGACCGAAGATGTGGAACCACAAAGTGACCCTGAAGCCAGTATAGATGCGTCACACAATGACAGTGAATCATGTTCCTTAAATAACCAATACAGGTACAAGACCACTACAATAACACATTACGAATGTTACTGCTTTCACTAATGACAAACCCAACGTTAGATTTTTGTTTTGTAAGCAAGAGCCTTACGAAGAAAAAAAAAAGTCTCACTTTGTTCTGTGTTAACTTCCCCTCAGGGTGCAGCAGGTTGAGGACACAGGAGTTTAATCCAGCACACCTGATGGCATTCTTTGGATATATGAAGTGCATAATGAAGGGCGTTGAACAGAATCCCAGGATCGACCGATCTCTCAGCACCCTTCTTTGTGGGCTGAAAATTTGTACTCTAAACAGTTAGCCATGTGTATGATGAATACCCAACAAATGACCTCACTTTCAAGAATCCTAACATCTTCCGCCCCCAGCACCGGACGCTCCAGCTGCCCGATAGATAGTAAATCAATGTGCTTTTGCTGGATTGCACAAACAAGAAGGCATCCTCGAAAACAGCCTGCTGGAACGCTTTGGTGATTTAGTGGTTTGGCCGGAACAGGAAGCGCAGCTCTTTTGAAGAAGTGGTCACGGCAGAGGCGTGACCGCTGCGATGCCTTCGGCAGGTCCGTCTCTTTGAGGCTGTCTGCTGGTGCTGCAGGCCTTATTTTGGAGGACAAACGGCTTTTTTGTGTGCACTGCCGAGGCTTCCTCCACGTTGCGGCACAGCACTACGGCAGAACAGTGGGCGTACTTGTCCTGGCGGCATGCACAATCGGGAAAGCCATGGATGGCGGATGAAAGATCCGTCGCAGATTGTAGTTCATTCATTTCTCTGTGCGGACAGAGGAGAGTGTCAACCGATGTGGGTGTAAGAGGTACAACGGTGGTGACGGTTGCATTGTCTATTACCGGAGTGTGTTTGTTTGTGTGGGAAGCGTGATAAGAGGCACCGCACTCATGTTATTAAAAGCCAAGGTCATCTCGTATGCGGGATGGATTGTTTGTAGTGGTCAAATTAAAATGCAACAATTGTATGAGCTGGCCCACTCCAAAAGTACGTCCTTTTCAAACCGAAAAAAACAAAGCCGGCCCACTCTCACCACTTAATTCGGCGTTAAATTCCTGTGGTATGGCAGTGATCCGAACCCATGCAAATCTGGCATGCAAGAATACAACCAGAGCGCCGCGTTGATCAGACTGTACTCTTACAGCCGGGAAACGTTTGGTCCAAAAATGAAAAAAAAGCAACACGAGTATTAGTCGAGTTTTGGCGTCCGGGATTTTGGGACCAGATTCCGAATGATATGAATAAAAGAAAACCTTATGGCTGCTTATCATTGATTGAATTTTTTATCCTCAGGACATTTGCCATCACTATAACTGGTTCTTATGTAGAAATCAAAACAAATATATAAAAAAAAATTATTTGAGGTTGGCTTTACACCATACATTACCAGCTCGCTAGTGTTGAATTAATAGGCAGCAGCGGTTCTATAAAGTGTTAAATCAACACTGGGGATTTTACAGTGTATGGTTTTTGGCCTGATTAGTTTTTTTGTGTCACTGACAAAAATGACACATCATACAGTATTCCTAGGATCTGAATTGTGGATTGGTGGTCATAGAATCCAGAGGCAAATTTTTTTCCTCCACTGTGACAATATCTACTATTTTCTCTAAATGCTGCTACAATACTTGTGTAAAAACCACCAACAGGAGGACGACACACACACACAATATAAATATATATATTAAACCATGCTTATGCTCGGAAATGAATATCCTTATTACCTCAAGCTCGTGTTGAAGAATGTTCCTGTTTGTGAGAATCTGTCGACTGATGATAAAAGCATCGATCCGGGCTCCTTTAAACGGGATCTTCATCATATAACCTAATATTTATTGGGATCATCTTATAAAGCGTGACACGTACTAATGATAAACGAGCGCTCCGAAGGGCCCGCACAGAATTTTTAGCTCTGTCACTAATAAACACACAAACAGGAGGAGAAAGAGCCGACTGTTTTCGTGACAATAAGCAGAGAGTCAAAGTGCATGAGAATTGAGGCCACATGATGGAACTGAGTCACATCCCATAATTCGATTCTCACTTGGTGTGTCTGTTTCACTTGGCTTCCGAGGACGGGTTTATCCATGCAGCTGCCCCGGACCACGGCTTACAGTACGTCCGGGCAGAAGTCGATAACACAGGGCCGTCTATTGAAAAACGTTTCGAAGCACAGATGGATGAAGGGGAAGCGGTGCCGAACGTCCATCATCTTTCCAAACATTGTGCTGAGCAATTTTCTCCCTGACTCCGATTCAGTGCCAGTATTAAAAAGGGCAATTTGCTGCCCATTCAGGTTTAGGTGGAGGAAGTCTGAAGCTCTTTTGTCCCTCCGAGCTCATCAACTGTCTCTCTTTCTCATTAACAAAGCGTCCGCTGTCCACTATTGTCATAAAGCGTGACCTCCGGCTCGCGATATATGAGGTCAGTAATGGCAGACTGGCTATCATCAACCGCGAAGGAGCTTTGACAAAGACTTCTCTCATGCGTCCACAGACACACCGCTTTTTATGGTGTTATTAGTCATACTCCGGACTAAGCCCACTCTCTGCACACCAACTCAGATCTGAACAGCACAGCTACACATATAGCCTGTGCACTCACAATCCAGACACCGCTAATCAACACCATATGATTCTAGCATCATTCAGGGACTTCTTGAGTCAGACCGTAGCACCGAGTGGGGGAATAAAAGTCTGTGACTCACAAAACTGTCTGTTTGATGTCACAACAAGATCGAAATCTCATGTCAAAGTTGTAAGTGAGCCAAGGGGTACGTGGCATGTAATGTTTGTCTCTGCTTTTTTAAATTTTTTTTATAATTTATTTATTGGTTACAATGACAGAAATAATAATAATGCGTCATATGACTTATGCTACTTTCCAACGTTAACACCATAAGCAGTATTTATTTTCTTTTCAATTTACTTGACCAGTAATACTTGACACTAATTATCCTGCAGGATTTCGCATTGTTGCCTAATATACAGAGCTGGATTCATTCATTCATCAGTAAGCTAACCAGTTTCATTTCTTAGCTGGAGTTCAATGTAACCTAAGTGAGCTAATGCAAAATGGACCAAAAGGTAGTTTGCTATCCCACTAATTCATCTTCCTATGCCTTACATGTCAATAAGCAAATGCTGTTATACTGTATGTTTGAAACTTTTATAAAAGTCATTATACAATATCATCAATAAAATACCAAGATGAAAAAAGTACTTGTATTTGGTTTACCTAATAAATCGATCAATCGAAGAAATGAAAACATATATATATATATATATATATATATATATACTGTATATATACCATATACCATATATATAGTTGTATTTATATTTAAGATTGAAATCTTTCTCAAATTACCTGCTAAATAAATCCTCTGTGGGGCGTTCAAGTCAAACTGGGACTTGTGATTGTACAAAACCCTGTTATGAGAGTAAAACTCTTTTTATTTCTCTATGTAACCCCCTGCTACACTGATGCATTTATTGCAGCGTCTCATTAATGCGTCTCACAAGTACCATTAAGGTAGGACGTCTTCTCAGTCATCATGAATAAATCTAAAACGCTGGCCTCCCAGGAACTCCTTTAAGGGCCCAAACAGGTGGAAATGTCTTGGAGTGAGGTCAATAACTCTCAAACGAGTTCCTGTAATGTGCAAATGGTGTTGGAGAGTGATTGCGGTGTAGAGTTCACACAGATAGATGCGTCTCTTCTGCATGGTGGCAACAAGATCGTTGATTTTTAAGGATCAGTCATTCAGACCGAACATATAACATGGACATCGGCATGTGGTTGCACCTGAATGTTCATGAGAACGACTCTGCAGTGGGAACCGAGCCACCATGGCACAGACGTATGGCTTTCTTTAAGACGTACTGTAGCTGCAGACTGTTTTACTGCGGCTAAGAGTCTCATCACCGCATTGTGCTCGAAGTCTTCTCTAAGTGTCAATCGGTTTAAAGGCTTTATTTATGAGGAATTTCATAACGAATCCCAGTTTGACTCGAATGCAGTAGTATATAAAATTAGAATCAGACGTAAAATATTTATACTCTAGGAACACTATAAAGACATAAGAATGGAATTTTAAACATGCAGACGTATTTGTCCAAAGAGCTTATGGTGAAGTTTCTGATGAGAAAATGTTATTTCAGTTAAACAATTTGATCCTTTAAAAATTTCTGGTTGGTTTCATATATATATATATATATATATACACATAATGATGATATATATATATCATCATTATTATTAAGTAATTTTTAAACTTTTTAAATGTTCCATTACTTTTGGTCTTGGCTAATAAGCATTCCGGTACTCATCCCGAACATAACCCTGATTATAACTGGCATTATAGCGCTGTCCATGGTGCAGATCACCATCATACTGGTCATACTGCTCTTGATACTGATTAGAACTCACGCCAGTATATTGTTGTCTAAAGCCATCTTCCTGGTTATAGTCAGGGCCGCTCTGGTATGGGTCATGATGGTCATGATAAACTTGTCTGTCATACTGATCATATCTCTGTCCAGCGTTTTCATACTCGTCATATGCACGTGGGCTAATGTTGGGCTGACGTTGAGCATCATGATACTGGTAATCCTGATACTGTCCAGTAGGTTCTTGATTATAGGCGTCATACATCTGCTGGTCAGGGGACTGGTAGTCCTGCAGATCATTTTCGTGAGGGGTTGATGCTAATTCTGGGTTGTCTTCCATCACGTTCAGAAGATTTTCAGGATGCTGATTGTTCATTTTAGCGCCGATGTTCCGGAAGATGAGACAAGCCATAATAAACTGCAGGATCTGAACGAAGCAGGAACAGAAAGAAGTTTATACCATATGAATAAGGTTTTAAATAAAGGTCTGTCCATCATACAGGAGATACCTGAATTAATAACAGTGCAAGGTCCATGCCTACTATCACAAGGACATTCGTTTCAAACCAGGTCTTTAGTTGCTCCTCACAGCCCTATACCAGGAAACAAGCACATTTTCCAGGATCATTAATACGAAGCTAATAAAACACTCAGGAGTATGATGTCACGGGGAAAAAAAAAAAAAATCAACAGCAGTGTGACATGATTTGACGAGAGAGGTAAGTTTAAAAGAGCAAAACATTTTAGTACCTTTTCGTAGATATCGGTCCCATTTCCAAACTGGTGCAGGAATACTGGGCAGCTCCCATTGAAGCACGAGCAGGGGTAAATATCCGATATGTTCTGGACCTTAATAAATTCATTAGTCCTCCAGTCGCTGGCGTTCTGTCTGCCGCAGCATTTCTCCTAGAGAGAGGCACACTCATTACAGAGCGAGTTCATGAAGATGATGAAAGCCAGCCCTGCTTTTAATTACAGTTAAACTTATTTGGGGACATTTACAAACAGACGAAAATAATTACGTTTAATCATTAAGCCTCATTCGATAATGCATACAAAGTATAATCAGTACATACAGACTGCTGCACACTGTCCAGAAGACTCCAGGTGGGTTGGGTATCATTAACCCCGTACGTGCCGATGATGGTGTCTACAGTCTTCGCCAAAAACGCCTCAATCTGTTCAAGAGAAAAAAAGCACTTCCTTTGTTAAATATCGGTCTGTAACAAGCATTGATCTCGTAGTAACTATCAGAGAAATGTGTTCTCACACACACACACACACACACCACTGTATTAACTCTTAAGTCTTAGGGTTTTCCAGTGCCTGAGTGAGATGCTGCTGTTCTCTGATAGGTCACTGTTTGTTACTATTGTAATGGCAATCAATATAACTTAAGCAAAAAATAAAACAATCACTTATTTTATGCAATTTTATAAAATTGCTATATACAACAATCAATAGTATGAAGCGTTTATTATTATTTAAAACCTGCTGGATCTGGCTGGACAAAAAGATGCTTGATTGCTTCCTTGAAAGTCATCCACATGAGAAGGTCTCTTGATAGCTACTGCCTTCTTCACCATTGTCCAATGGATTACTTTTGGAGTTCGGTTCGGACATGACACCAGAAGATGAGTACCGCTGCCACATAGCCAGTTTTTTGCTAGTTTATAACCAGGTTATTTATTACCAGATAGGCTGAAATCAGCTGTTTTGTGCTCAGAGAGAACTATAATACATGGCGAATGTTGTCGTAATGCATTTGGCTACCAATGTAAAGTGATATGTTGAATGCTGAATGTGAGCCTGGTACCGTAAAATAAAATAAAAACAAATAAATAAATAGATAAATAAATAAATAAATAATAATAATTGAAATAAACTTACTTTGCTGCGTTTAATCAATAGCAAGAAAGTGACGAAAAGTTCTCCAAAAAAGATGGCAATTAAAAGGCCCATGTACTGGAAGAGATTAAAAAGAACAACACGCAGAATAATAAGTTAAGTCTTGTCCATGTAGTGAGGAACAACAGACCCACCATTAAAGCGATGTATCCATTATAATACGTTTATTATCCATTTAGGGAATATGATGTTGCAGCAGTGCAGTGCATAAAATGCTACAGAGGCGGGTTGAGAGCTTCGGTTAATGTTCATGTCAATCATCAGAATGTGATAATGTGATCACTCTGAGTTTGGGATGTGGCCGTTGGTGCCAGTTTGAGTATTTCATAGAAAGGAAGAAGAAGAAGAAGAAGAAGAAGAAGAAGGTTTTTATGCACACTTTCATAAAAAAAGTGAATCTCACTACAGAAAAAAAAAAAAAATCATGCAGTGAGCAGCAGTTCAGCAGATTGTTGTTGAGAGAGGCAGCCTGTGCTGAACATGTTCTCAACAAGCAAGACAACAAGGCAACAAGGCAACCGCTTGGGCCCCAGGCCGGTATCGCCTGAAGCCTGAGAAACTTTTTTATTATTTATAAGAGACTGGTGAAGAATGCTGGTTAGAGAGGCCCCTTGCAACATTTTTGCCTAGAGCCCCAAACAGACTCCCGGATCGCCCCTGACTACATTATGCCAAATAACTGCTCTTCACAACCACGGTGAGCAAAAATGTAGCTCAAAACACCAAAACATGTCAGACTTTGAGATGGATGGGCTGCAAGAGCAGAGGCCTACATCGGGTTTCCACTTGTGAAGGCCTGGAAGAAGAATCTGAGCCTATCGTGGGCAGAGACACGGAGTCTCAACAGCTAAAGACTGTCACAAGCTGATCATATCACATTTTTTTTCACATGCTGATGTTTGATGTAATAATAATAGCGATTTAATTACCCCCCCCCCCCGCCCCACCCTGCCCCCTTTATGTACCTCTACCTATGTAGATTTTTGATGCATGTTCTTTCTGCAACCACATGATTGAATCATTTCACAGCTAAATTAAAGTGAGCTAAGACAAAGCATTGTTTCTTAGTAAAACATTGAGGTTTATTTGTGCGCAGTATCCAATACGACCAGTATAATGTCTTATGTACAGTATAAATTATCAGTCTTTTTTTTTTAAATTTTTTTTTCTTGTAGTGTATATTGTGCTGTTATGTTGCAACACTTACGAAAGCAAGGAAACATCTGTTTTCTGAGTGGACTCCAATGCAGCCCAACATGGAGACGACTACAACCACCAGACCGATAACAAACAGCCCTCCGGCCACCACCTTGACATCCTCCTCTAAAGAGATCAGAGACCACACGCAAACTCTCATCACACATCATCATCATCATCATCATACAATCAAAACACACGTTGGAGCTGTTCACTTACACAAACAAGTTTCTTTTACAATAATGACAATAATGATTAAATTACACTTCCTGGAGTTTTTCTCACGCATTCGACAAAAGAGTCACACAATACCTCTAACCTTTGTGCCACATGATTAAGGAGGATAATTAAAAAAAAAAGCTTACCGTTGCTTACAATGGCAATCACGTTACTTTTGTCAAATAAGATCCATAGAGAAGATCCAAAAAGGCTGATACCAAGGACCTGTCAAAATGTCAACCTTAATGTTAGTATCATGAGGTTTGTGTAGTCGGACTCTGGTAACAGATATTTCACTTTGAATAGAATCATTACATTAACATTACAGTTATCATTTCTGTACAGACAAATATCGTCGTACAACGAAAAAGGAGTTGATCAGCATGAAAAGGAATTTTCCTATCTGCAGTTTGTCTTCGGTCTTCATGTTGTTGGAGACGAGCTGTAAGAAAGGAGAATAGTAACCCAGATTTAATCACCAGGAAACCAACAACAACAACAAGTCTTATTATAGATATATAATATTATAGATGTATGCAATCTATAGAGGTGTTACCTTTTTCTTTTAAATCTGAGTGGAAAAAAAAAAAACAGCTTACTTTTTCCTAACTTTCATCATTCACCGTTTCCTTATCAAGTCCTCACCTGTCCGTGCGGATTGTTTTACCAGAAGCCCTTCTGTAGCCTCAGGACTGAAGTTCACTTCCTTATAACATCACCAATTATTAACCCTGGCAGTTACTTTGTGCCCATGTGTGTGTGTGTGTGTGTGTGTGTGTGTGTGTGTGTGTGTGCGTGTGTGTGTATATAATAATAATATGATGATAACAATAATTATATTATATGACAGAATTATATAAATTATAGAGTCAGTCAAAAAAATGTATACACACTTCAGGCAAAGAAAAATATTTTAAGACTAAATCTATTGCTATACGTTATATATTGATATACTGTATATGATAATATTGTGATAATAAATATGATATACATCATATTCATTTCCTTTTCATTTGACTGACTGTCAGAGCCATGAGCGTAGCGCCTGCTTCACATGAGAAACGCTGGCCTCCCAGGAACTCCTTTAGATCTTGTCTTATGATCTGCCCCGCCTACTTCGATCTAAGGATGCAGGATGCTTGTCAGTACCACATATTATGAAAACTATAGCAGGGGGCGGAGCTTTTTCTTACAAAGCTCCAAAGCTTATGGAATCGTCTTCCTGATAATGTTCGTGACTCAGACACTAAAAACCTATTTCTTTAGCCAAGCATTTTTGTAAATAGATTAGCCTTAGGTAAAGGAGCAGATCTGGGGGACTCGTGGACGTAGAGTATTCTGGTGAACTGGTATGTTTAGACGCTGTCTACCCCACTCTCGTTGATCACTCAGGTTTGTTGATGGTGAAGTGATTGGTCGCTTTACATCTCGGGGAGCCTTCCTCTTCTCTCTCTTCTCCTCTCTCTCTGTCGAGCTATACATGTCGTTCTTGAGCTGCCAGTGATCCAGACCCCCTCTGCCCCCTGGAGCCGTCTGACTCATCCTGGTGTCCTGCTTAGGGTTGGAGATCTCGTCGCATGGATGCCCCGTGTGGTCTGCCTGGGATGCCTGTGGTGTCTGGGGACGGTTGCACTTTTCCACGAAGACGGTCCTGTCCTCGGCTGATGCAGACAGCTGTTCTCTGAGAACTCGCAGGACTAGTTCAGGACTGGAATTTCCTACAGTCTACCTGAGCCTCCAATAACAAACTGGACTCCATATTAACTTAAACACATCTCCTGTTATACTGAACTTCCAGTCTCACACAGTATGATGCAGCTCAATCCCTGCTATCCGTTATCACCCCTGATTCAGTCCGGTTCCTCTCAAGGTTTCTTCTATTGCCATCTCAGGGAGTTTTTCCTTGCCACTGTTCCCGTCGTCCTCGGCTCGCTCATCAGGGACAATCTTAACAGCTTGATTCATACACATTCACATTTCATACAAACTTCAATAATTCTGATTGTGTAAAACTGGCAAAAGCGCTATACAAATAAAATAGAATAGAATAGAATTGAATTGAATATCTATTTTCTAACTGAACTCCAATGCAGCCCAAAAGGGAGACGGCTACAACCACCAGACCAATAACAAACAGCCCCCCAGCCACCTTGACATCCTCTGCGTAAAAAGAGACCAGAGACCACACGCAAACTCGTCATTACACATCATCATCAGCATACAGTCTGTTCAGTCACTCTTACACACAAACGATTTTCTTAGACAATAACGATTAAATTGGACTTCCTGGAGTTTTTCTCATGCATTAGACAAAAGGATTACAGGATACCTCTAACCTCTGTGCCACATGATTACAAAGGATAAATAAAAGGATAAATAAGAACTTTTTGGAAGGTATGAGGAAACCCGAGCACGAAAATAAACAAACAAACAAACAAAACAAAAAAACACACACACACACACACACAAATTATAATGCAAACCTAAGACCCTGGACCTGTATGGCGGAAATGTTCCATACTGCTCCTTCAACGTCACCCTGTCGCTGATCATTTTCCTTTAAAAGAACATCCTAATATATTTTTATCCTTATGTATCATTAGTTCTCATTCTTTTTTTCTTCTTCATCACAACAGTTACAACATCGCTATTGTTGTCATAACTCCATGACGATAAAGCGTAACAAAAATGTTTATTCACTGTGCAAGATGGACAGAACAATAGCGCAGTGCATACGGTACATACGGTACAGACTCATGGAGACAATAGTGAAGTGCAAACAGTGAAAGATAAACAGTGCACTGGGATGGGATGGGCAGTGTCCTGTCGATACGATACTGAATTTCATAGTACACAGGCGAAAGAAAAGAAAAGGAAGAAGAAAAGTGTATATTACAGTATATCATATTGTATAAGAAGGCATTATTATAGTAATAATAATATAGCGTTCAGATTGAACGGAATCTATTTTAAACAGATACAAATACAGACTAAAATAGGAGGCAGACTATATATATATATTTTTTTTTTCCGGGAATGGTTCACAGGGACTGGATCGAGACAGGGATCCCGTGGGCAACAACAACACTAAAAAGCATGCATGAGTAAAAGCTTTTTACTTTCATCTCCCCTTAGTCACTGCCTGGTCGGAATCATGGTGGGTTAAATTCAGTTTATTCCATGTGTGGGTTAATACACTGCCAGACAGTATTGAACCTGGCAGGGAATCAAACCCAGACCCTTAAGGTGCAAGGCGACAGTGCTAAATACTAAGCAACCGTGCTGCTCCACCACAGTATAACACTGTTCATTATTGGATATGTATTTACACATGAAAACGTCCCTATATAGGATGATGCTTGACTTTCCATGCACTAATTGTCTTTTTTTTTACGCATTTCAAGTAGTTATCTAATGATCTACTTATCATCTGTCAAACTAGACAGCTAGAGGATTAGAAAGAGATAAAAACCTTTTTAAGTGGCACAGCCTGCCTATAGGCAATGGTGATGACATCCTCCACCCAGTGGCTCAGTCTCTGCTTAGATGAGATAAGGAAATCCCCAGTCTTTTCTCAGTGACAGAAAAGCAGTTGGTCAGAGGATTGAATAGCTGCCGTGCGAATAGGTCTGCGCATATGTACTGGTCGATTTATAAATTACTGTAATATGAGCTTGGATATAAATCCCAGGTTTGAACATAACGTCACTACAGGCTTGTATCGCAGTCCCCAAGGAAACTTTAGCTTATTGGGTGCAAATCATACGTGAAACAGCTTCTACATACGAGATTTGTTTTCTAGGGGCTCTTGCATTTAAGGGTGTTTCCTAAACAGGATTCCTTTATTCATTCAATGGGAACCAGATCCGCAGGTACGAGTCATGAGGCTACGTGTGCCAAATCTCTTTGTTCATTTATGGCATTTGATTTGCTCAGGAATGAAGGCTCCGAGAGTTTCAGCGTGTAAATAAGCGGTGGTAGGGGAAAAATCATATGTACATTATATTACAGTATGTCTCAGTGGCCAACAGCGCTTATACAGATGGCGATTGAGCTGTCTGTCCTCATGGAAGATAACTATGAATAGACCCACCTGAGTAGGGTTTTAGAGAGAGTAGAGAGCCACTCAGCCTTGTGCTGCCCTGATGGTGGGTGTAGGTGAATGTTACAGCAGCATGTCCAGATGGATGATTCTGAAATATAGATGATTAATGTGTTCTCATCTTACACCCTGCCCCTCTGTGCCCTTGTGGCACCACACTGTAACCCAGACTTTCTAAATTTCTCCCATTTTTTTTTTTTTTTTTTTGTGTGTAGTTGTATTGTATATTTTAGGCTTTAACAATAACTTTTGAAGGGATTTGAAGAATTCAACGGTTAGGGTTTACAAATCCTAGTGAGACAAAAATTATTCCATCCAAATTTGTCAAAGCTGATTGAGGTGCTTTTACATACTGTATGTTGTTTTAAGTCAGCTTGTTGGGGCCCTGATGTGTTTTCTTTCTCTTCCGTGTGATTCTTTAAGCAGACAACAGCAATCAAACCATTATGTGGACCAGAATCATTTAGTTTTGAGCATCTAAGCATGGACTCAGGGTGCTTCTCAGTGAATTCACAGTGATTGGAATCTGTAGAAAAACAAAAATGTAATTTACTTTGGACTGGATTATTATTATTATTATTATTATTATTATTATTATTATTATTATTATTATTATCATTATTATTCACTGTGGCTTAGTGGTTACTACTGTTGTCTTGCGCCTCCAGGGTTCGGGTTTGATTCCCGCCTCGGGGTCTGTGTGCATGGAATTAGAAAGTTTTCTGTGTTCTCTGGTTTCCTCCCACATTCCAAAGACATACCGATTAGGCTAACTGCCGTTCCCAAATTGCCTGTAAAGGGTGAATGTGTGTGTGAAGGTTGACTGGACGTTGCAAAATGGGAATAAATACAATGGTCACCATTGGCCTCCATGGTCCCTAGTTGGACTACAGAGGTTTCCAGATGTGCTATTATTATTTATTTAGTTTGCTTTTCGAGCTGCTAAACTATGCCAACTGATCCAAAAGATACCACAGTGATCCGACTACTCTGTAAACCCAAAAAATTTGACGTAATCAGTTACATCAAATTTTTGAAGTCATGATGCTTCCCATTTTAAGTAAACAGAACTATCAGAGTTATTGAGTCGCCTAACTCGTACTATTTAATAGCAATTATCTTTTTTTTTTTTTTAGTTGCTGCAAATCAAATAAATTGTTGTTGGTCTTTCGGCTGCTCCCGGCAACGGGTCGCCACAGCAGACAATCCGGCCCACACGCAAGCTTGGCACAGGTTTTACACCTTCCTGACGCAATCCTCCCATTTTATCTGGGCTTGGGACAGGCACTTCATCCGGTTGTTGGGAATCAAACCTGGGCCTTTGGCATGGCAGGCGAAACACCTACCACTGAGCCACCAGTGTCCTATTTTGCCCTGATGACGTCAGACAGAAAAACACTAGGCTGAAAGATTTTAAGTTGGTGGAACTTTAAGGTGAAAGTTACTTTTAGTTAAGTACTTACAGTTACTTAAAAGATCAAAATTTGTTCAGCTAACTTGAAAAGTGTCATTTTTACAAACTCATAAGTACCAAAAAGTTCTGAATCCTCATTAAGGTCTATTAATTAGAACTAATTGTAATGATTTAAGTTAGCAGTACTCAATATGTTTAATTACTTTGAGCATTAGGGTTTACAGGGTATGTGAACAACATACACAAAATGAGATATTTAAATAATCAGGTGAACACTAAGTTGCGTTTCAGTGTTATAATAAATATAAAACCAAACCAAATAGTCAAAGAATGTTAAAAAAGTTTGAATGTTATAGGCTCTGTTCACCTCAGTAGTTGTGAAAAAGGTTGAATGTATCTCGAAAGACAAATTGCGACCCGATCACTCAAACCAGCTTCGAAGGTGGTCTGGGAAACTTAGAACCACATAACATTTGTAGTGTAGACGTGAAAGAGTCTTGATGCATCCCGGACAGCAGCAAAAGACCAAATAATCGGCTGCGTCACCGCCCTAGCCGGAAAATAGCTAATCAGTGCTAGACTGTTGGGTAAACACGCTAAAGAGTAGAGCTCTCTGCTGCTAGCTTTTTAAACATTTGAAATGAGGCTATAATAGCAGGGATTAAAGCAGTGGCTTTTCATAGTTTCTTTTAATATCATTCATTCACGTTTTGTAAGTGTGGGCTTGGTGGCTCAGTGATGCGCAGTGTCACCCTGCACCCTGAGGGGCTGAGGGTTTA
Organism: Clarias fuscus; assembly: GCA_030347435.1. Classification (NCBI taxonomy): domain Eukaryota; kingdom Metazoa; phylum Chordata; class Actinopteri; order Siluriformes; family Clariidae; genus Clarias; species Clarias fuscus. The sequence goes on along the minus strand of CM059224.1, from coordinate 21,434,016 downwards.
AATCGAGCCTCCAGCCTGAGTGTGTATGTAATTGGTATGTTTTCACTGTGCTTAGTGGCTTTTCTCCAAGTTCTCAGTTTTCCTGCACAGTCCAAAGGCACGTGTTGTAGCCTAATTCGTGCTCGAAATTGGTGGCAGCGTGTGATTGGCGGCACAATGGCTTAGCGGCTAGCAGTGTCGCCTCGCGCCTCCAGGGTCGAGTGTTCGATTCCGGCCTCGGGGGCACCTAAGGGACAGGCTCCCTATATAGGACAAGAGATATGAGTAGAAGATAAAAATAAAGATACAGGTTTTGTTAGAAGGCCATGCAGTTGAAACATTTGAAACAGCTTGTACTGTACAGTACATGCACAAGAGACCTATACATTTCTCCCTGAAAATAAATTCAGTGACAGAGCAATGGATCAATTCTGAACACAAGTGTTCACTGGGTGTGTTTACACGGACCCACGTTAATATTCCAGTAATAATCTGAATAATAGCTTCATTGGAATGAACCTGAAATGTAAATGAGTTTTGACTGCGTGGTGTAAACCTTTGATAATCTGATCAACAGGTAATTATTAACCATGTAAACAGTAGATCTGACAATTTCTCTCTTATTTGATAAATAGATTTGATCTGCATTGTGTTTGCCCAACATGGAGGTAACATCGGGTGGCGCGACACGTTTCCTAGAAGGGCGGCCTAATTGGTGAGCTAGTAAACTCTCTTCCAGCTGTGTTTACTTTCACTCATTGGGTGTTTGGCCGAGGAAGGAACACTAACTGGCTCACCAATGCACAGACAAGACTGAAATCTTGTAATAAATCATAACGCAGACGCTTGGAATTGTTGAAAAGATACGTCAAAACTTACCTCAATGTTTGGATTAGAAAATACTTATTGTCCTTCTTCTGTTTTATTTCAGACAGTTTAAATACTTCATAGCAGGCAGAAGTACTTTGTGCATGTCTAAACAATTATATTCTGATTAAAAGCTTATCAGATCAGTGTTCTTGGAAACAGTTATGGTGGAATTATTATTATGAATGATCTATGTTTTTTTTTTCGTTCTTTTTTTCTTTCTTTCTTTCTTTTTTTTTCTTTTTACATTTCATTCACTCCTTCATTCACAAGAAATTCTACAGCAAGTTCCTGTTTGCCATGAGCACCTCCCATATATTATTTTCTCATTTTGTAGTATATGTTTATAAGCTGATTGGATTTGTAAGATATTTGTAAAAGTTGTATAAATAATTATAAAATTATTTGCTGCTCAATTGTTATATATTACGTTTTGTAGCAATTTTTTTTTTTTTAATCACAGACTGATTTTCCTGATTGCTTTAACTTCTGTTCTGGTTTTTCATTTTTGTTCTGGTGCTGTGGCACCTGAATTCCCCCCTCGGGAAGTGGCTCTAGTGTGTATGGTGACCTCATGTTCAGTGACCCCAAAAAACAACAACAAATGCCTTAACTTTATTAACGTTATGACATGAAAAACTGGATATGAAATTATACCCAGTGTTCTGTAAGCTAGCGACACAGCAAGGCATAATATTATAGGTTTATAATATAGATAATATTATAGAGGTAACAACTATACATCTTTATATCTTTTTTTCTCATTTTCTTTCCTTTTATGTAAAATGTGACCTTAATGGGCATTGATGATTTTTTTCTTCTTTTCTTTCTTTTTTCTTCTTCTTTTTATTTCAGGGCGGTAGACACTCTAAAATAAGAGTAAAGACTAAATCATTTCCCTTAGATGTGTGTAGACTGGTTATATATTATTCTTAATGGTTTCACACAAAACAGAAGAATGATGTATGTGAAACTGTACATACAGTATATATTCACAGTATTATGATTGATCAGTGGTTTATCCTGTGGCATTTCATAGTGTGCATGAGTTTACTAATTGACTTGCTGTATAAAGTTAGATGTTCCCCCATTTTTCCTGCTCTGCCCTGCAGGAGACCTGAGGATGATGCCCACTAGACCCCTCCCTTCCATTCTTTGACTCCTGAGTGAGAAAGTTTCCGTCTTCTGCAATGACAAGGTTAATTACCATTTACAGCAAAGCGACTTTTCTTTTTTTTTTTACTTTATTTACTTTTAAATGTCACCACTTGTTATTGGGAGGCTCATATCGGTTTAGTTTCCACTTATGGGACATTACATATTTTACGTGACGGTTAGAAACCCTAAGTGTCTTGTCCATCTTGTCAGTCTGATCATTTCGATTCATACACATTCACATTTCATACAAACTTCCATCATTTTGATTGCGTAATGCTGCTTTGCGACAATGACAATTGTTAAAAGCGCTATACAAATAAAAATGAATTGAATTGAAATTGTCCATAAACAAAATGTGTCAGAATCAGAATCAGAAGAGTTTTACTGCCAAGTGCGCTTGCACGTACAAGGAATTTGTTTTAGTGACGGAGCTTCCAGAACAAAACAAATAACAAGTTTAAAACAGCACGACACAAAACAGGGAGAGAAAAAAATTACAACAAATGGAGTAGGGTGGGTTTTTTGGGGGGTTAACATCAAATGGAGTAGGGTGTCAGATACTTACAAATAAGTTAAATAAATATCTGTGGTATTGCACAGTACAGTGTCATTATGTGTGTGTACTGTGAGGAGTCACCAAGAGCCGGAAACAGATTCCTTGTGTGTGCGTGAGAGAGAACGTACTTGGCCATTAAACCTGATTCTGATTCGAGTGAGTGTGAACAGACCGATCGCTCTTCACTCGATTAATCCTGCCTGCCGATGGAGAACATCGGTAATGGCCTACTCTCGCCTTTCCCATACTCATTCCCGGCTACATTCGGAACACAGTTTAGCTTATGTACACTGCAGGAGTGAATAAGAAGTACGTGTAAATTGTGGGTAAATAAAATCCACCAGTGAAGATGTCGACCGCTCTTGAGAGTTACATCAACCGTATCCTTTATTTCATGCAGTTATAATCTACTTAGAAACCAGCTGTAACTGATGTAGCGGGTTAGCTCTTAGCAGTTAGCTAACAATGCTCTCTGTTTTGCTAACATGGAAGCTAAGATAATTGGCTTTTTAACTTTTGCGTTTCTAGTTTGTGTCTGATATTTGTTTAGGTAGATACTTAAACCTGGCTGTTTCATTTGTTTAATTGTCGGTGTTTTCCTGCTTTCACGTCAGAATGGGTAGTCAGTGTGAGGAACAGCAGCATTAGCTACCCTGCTAACACCATGCAGGAATAAATCCTATAGCTCCGGGTGAACTGTGGATTAGATCAAATTCAACTATATTGTCTTTATGCAAACAACACAAACAAAGCCAATGAAATGCAGTTCTCATCTAACCAGAAGTGCATAAATTACTTATTTTCAATGAATAATAAATGTGGTGAAATAGGATTATGGGTTCAGATGCACAGGGGTGAGAATTGTCAATGTACAGAAGGTGCAGTAGGTAATAAGGATATTATATGATAAGATGCACTATAACTGTACAACCATTGTGCAGGGGTGAAGAAATGTCAAGAGCATGCAAATTCAGAAAACGCATATGTTCTGTATAGAACAGTAGGGACAGAGTAAATGTGGGTTAAATATACAGTAATGCAATCTATCTATCTATCTATCTATCTATCTATCTATCTGTATGTTGTTGTTGGTCCTTCCGGGTGCTCCCTACAAGGGGTCGAAATTCTATTTGTCTTGTCCTGCGCGTGATGAAAGCAGTAGCCAGTGTCATTACCAACTTTTGTGTCGTAGCCTGAGTGTGTCACAGGTGTTTCTCACTGACTGTAACAGTAATGAGATCTAACTGAGCATGCGTGGATGCATGTTCATATCCTCAAAAGTTTCCAACTTGAATATTGGTCTGTAGGGAACTTTGTATAAAACAGAGATTGTTTTTGGCGGACATCTCTCACCGTGTAACAGTAGACAGCATCATCGAATGTAACTGTAGACCACCTCATCAACACCTTTTATGTCATACTATAGATAATTTATCTGTCGAGACATTTAGGCAGCGCGAGATGCGGCACCTCTATTCACAGGTAACAGTAGCATGTGGGTAACAGGATGTGCACGTGCCTGGAGCTGCAGGTAAGCTCTGATGATGATACAAAGTATGGATGGTGCAACGATCCATAGTGAATAAAGCAGTTAACAGCCACAAGGAAACAGCTATTTTTCAGTCTGTTTGTGTGGGCTCTGAGGCACCTGTAGTGACTGGCTGATGGGAGAAGGGTGAATAGTCCATGAATGGGGTAAGAGGTGTCTTTGATAATACCTCCTCACCCCCGAGACAGCGTTGTTGTTTTTTTGTAAATATTCCACATAGTTTGTAGTTGAATACCAGTGGTCGGTTTTCATCACTTCTGAAGCGCTTTACTATCTGTTGCAGTGTAGTTGCCATACCGCAATGGTAAATTTTTTTCCAGTATCCTGAAGCGCAGGCAGGCCTTTTTAGGTCTCTTCACAAACTACAGGTGCTGTTATGCCTGTCTCTATTAGGAGATATTTTTATTTTTATTAGGGAAATAAGAGTTCAGAGATCAGATGAGGTTCTCCGAGATGTGGACGTCAATGAACTTAAAGCTTGGTACATGCTCAACAACAGCTGTGAAGAAGAGCTTGAGTTTAACAAAGATTTATTTATCCTAATTTTGTTTTGATTTGTTTTAAATCGTGTACATAGTCCCCTAGCTTAAATAGTCAATTTACCCATAGACCAGATATTTTTTTAAAGAACGTTTGTTAAATGAAAATGTGAGCTTTATTATCTAGTTCTGTTATTTTTGTTTTATTTCAGTTGAACGTCCCAAAATGTGCGCTCCTGTTTTTCGGGAATGTCATTTAAAAAAAAAAAAACTCCACGACTAAATTAGAAAGAAAGATCAGGCGAAATAAGATTCCTCAGCAAGTTGTTCAGACTCGTTATGAAGGCAAATTTTTCCTCTTTAATGTGTCTTACATATTGACCCTGACTCTTTCTTTAAACAATTTGATGTGAGAGGATTTAAAGAGTCAGTAACATTATGAAAATAAGGTGTGGGTGGTAACATCTTTACTCTACCATTTATACATATAAATGGACAAAAAAAGAGAGAGAGAGAATAATGGGGAGAAACACAAATACAAAAAATATACACTACATATCTTTCAGAGTGTGTGGACCTGTTCTTTGCACTCCAAAAAATGCTGTCTGTGTAGAGTAGAGAACTGATGCATGCTGTTGTTGTTTAAATGTCCTTGACTGGCCTCTGAAGGGACTGTCGCCATTATTACATCAGATGGACGAATGATTGTGGTGAGTATTGTTTATTTCCACACTTTACATTTATCACTGACAAATGTGCATTTCTTTTGTAAGTTTAATAATCTATCATTATTTAAATCCTATGTATTGCGTTCATTAAAAATAAATTTCAAAACCAAAAAAACGTCACACACTCGAAGATTTCGTTGACCACTTTTAGCTTTGATTATAGTGCACAATGGGGTCATGATGTGTGAAAAAGATTCCACATTCTACCAGAACTCTTTCAATTTGAGTCCTGGAATATATCTGTGCCATCAGGGTTAAAAATAACTCCATAGATGTGATAACCTCAATACAGTACATTCAGGTCGTCGACTGACTTCATTTTATTGCCACATAATGTTGCTGAGCCGAGATCTGACTATCTGAAGCAACCCCAGATTATAACACTACCAACCCCAGATTATTACCTTCAGGGGCTTGTACTTTGGCCACTAGGTATGATGGGTGCAGTCCTGCGAGTTCTCATCACTTCGTGCATATAGAAATGCTTTTACTTTCACTATTAAACATAGCCCTGATTTCACCTTTCAGTTTTTTGCGATACATCTTCATCTCTTTTCATGATTTTTTTTTTTCTGACTACATATTTTCTGTAGTTGTGAGTTCAGCACTATTCTTACAGGTTTTAATAGAGTGATGGACAGTTCTTAACCCGATTCCAGTCATTTCAAATCTCCTAAATTGATTTTCGGTGCTTGGTACAGGGCAATCATTTGACCAGTGTAAAAAAAAACAAAAAAAAAAACGGAGGTGTCGGAATAAACAGGATTCTAATACTGGTTCATGCTCTTTAATATTTTAATGAAATACATACAGATTCACACATAGAGAGACTCTGATTTTAATCTTCTGTGTTTGTTTCTAAAAAAGTAGGCCAACTATTCAGAAGAGCTTGTAGTGCATAATAATATACGCTGAAGCTAGAAATAGTCGTCCTCTGTGTGACATTTAAGGGTTTGGTGAAGCTTAACACTGTTCTATGATGACTGTTAATAGCTTCCTTTCTAATGTGGATTAGCGTGTATTATCATTCCAGTCATTCTGTTCCGCCCTGGTTTATTCACACCAGCTAAAGAACGATATGTTCATCTCTTGAACTTTTTCAGGGAACGCTAAAAGGCTTCGACCAGACGATCAACCTCATCCTAGATGAAAGCCACGAGCGTGTGTTCAGCTCCTCCCAGGGAGTGGAGCAGGTGGTGCTGGGGTTGTACATCGTTCGAGGAGATAATGTGTAAGTCTTGGAACAAAATCGCCTCCATCACTAGGATACAAAAACAACTCTAAGGAATAAGATTTCGCAATGTAATAGCCATCAGTTCAATACAAAGCTGTCAGGTTGAATTGCGCTGCGGTTTGGAAAAACCCATCAGATGAAATATGGAAAGGCTAGTCTTAAAAGAAAGTCACGTATTGCCTAAAATTAGTTAATCGTGTATTTCAAGAACTAAAAAGGTTTGTATTTGAGACCTTTATCTGCAAAGTGATGCTGTGTCAGAAGAGCATCACAACACAGACAGAAAGTCAAGTCAATATTATTTATATAGCGCTTTTAACAATTGACATTGTCGCAAAGCAGCTTTACACAATCAAAAGAAGTAAGTTTGTATGCAATGTGAATGTGTATGAATCAAAATGATAAGATTGTTCCTGATGAGCAAGCCGAGGGCGACGGTGGCAAGGAAAAACCCCCTGAGATGGTAATAGGAAGAAACCTTGAGAGGAACCAGACTCAAAAGGGAACCCATCCTCATCTGGGTGATAACGGATAGCAGGGATTGATCTGCATAATAATGTGTAAGACAATAATTATTAAAACTACAGCAGGGGGCAGAGCTTTTTCTTACAAAGCCCCAAAGTTATGGAATAGTCTTCCTATTAAAGTTCGGGACTCAGACACAGTCTCAGTGTTTAAGTCTAGGCTAAAAACCTATTTATTTAGCCAAGCATTTTTGTAAATAGATTAGCCTTAGGTAAAGGAGCAGATCTGGGGGACTCATGGACGTAGAGTATTCTGTTGAACTGGTATGTTTAGATGCTGTCTTCCCCACTCTCGTTGATCACTCAGGTTTGTTGACAGTGAGGTGATTGGTTGCTTTACATCACAGGGAGCCCTCATGTCTGTGTTTCTTTCTGGCTCTCCCTTTTAGTTATGCTGTTATAGTTAGTCCTGCCGGAGTCCCTGCTTGCACTTTGCACTAAATATACATTTTAACACAGAAACCTGATCAGTTATCAGATCCAAGCGGTCAAAATGGTCGCCATGTATTCATCAGAACCTGAGACGACAGCACGCCCAATTATGTGTGACCTAAAAATGTTAATATATAATATGTGCGTAGAGTGAAGAAAGAAAAGGAGACAAAACGGACCATGCTCTTGTATAAAAATAGTGCATGCTGGGTGTCTGACTGACGCACTGCAACTCCCCCTCAAAGTTTTTTTTTATTAAACAGCCTGTTTGGTGTTTTTCATCTTATACCACTGCAATTTGTCAACGATTACAGTGTTTAATTTATTAGTAAGCCACACATTATACATTTTATACTTACTTTTGATGTTGTGGAATGTGTGTAAGACAAGTTGGTTCCTGTTCTCACTTAAATTATTGCTACGGTCATGTCATTCCCTCATTTGTCTCTCAATCCTCCCGATCAGATATCTCTCGCTCTCTGACTTTCACTTTAAAAACAAAAAAAAGGCTCGTCATTTAACCTAGACATCATAAAGCCTAAACTGGTCTGCCTTGAAAAGTTTTCTGTACTGATAACCTTTGCAAAGCACCATGACCCTTACCAAGAGTGCCTAGGGTGCTTCCATAAATCATTAATTTAGCAGTTCCCAACGTTTGGAGCCACCCCTGCTTTTATCTAAGACACACACAAAATGTACACAAAACAAAAAGAATAACTTATATTTTTAAAATATCTTTAATTATACTATACCTGTGTAATTATGATCTTATTTAAATCTAATTCCAACAACAGCTGCAGAAAAATCTTGTGCCCCCCATGTGATCTTTGGTGCCCCCTTGAGGACGGTTTAAACCCAAGGTTGTTACCTTAAGATTAAGATGGCATTATTTATCACATGTACTTTACAGTACAGTGAAGGTATTTTTTCCACATATGCTGCATATCCCGGTAGCTGTCGGCGTGCAGAGTGAGCCAGGATACAGCGCCCCCTGGAGCAGATAATGTTAAGGGCTTTGCTCATGGGCTCCACAGTGGCAGCTTGACAGTGCTGGGACTTGAACCCCAGACATTGCAACTCAGTGACCCAGAGCCTTAACTGTTTGATCCACCGCTGCCCCATTTAATACAATAACCTCTATTATTAAATGTCTCCTAAAAAGTTACTGCATCTCAATGATTATAAGTTAAACAACACCACATTTTTAAAAACCCCGTTTATTATTAGTTGAACATTAATGAATGTGTACAAGTACATGGATTAGCTGTTACTATAGTAACAATAACTTATTACTAATCTTATTAGAATGAGTGTATTTAATATGTGTAACTAATGTGCATGTTAGAGCTGTTCAAGCAGAGCTGTTGTAAAAAAGTTTATTTTTCACAATTTAATTACCAAGGGAAAATATACTGTACAGTAATGTGCAAAAGTATTGATCCTCCAATTATTATTATTTTTTTTATATTTGATGAAATTAAATGATTTAGATTAAATTAAAGAAATGGGAACAAATGTTTTACTGTGACGGGCTTCAAAGTGCCTAAAGATACAGTTTTAAAAAACTCAGCAGCAACCTCATTTCCCCTCTCGCCTGTTCCCAGCATTCAGCATCACCGGTATACTAATCACCCGCTTGATTATCTGTCATCATCTGCACCTGTTTCTCACTGGGTCATGCCTTAGGTTAGATTTATTTTTAAACTTGAATGGTTCATAGGTCACTGTGTGGCTTAACAAACAAAAAACATTCCCCTGAAACCGGTCAGGTACACGGACTGGACTAATAATCAGAGACCAGAAGTCCTTTAAAAGCCTTGAGAATTATTCCTCAGGACTACATGAATATACAAGAAAGTCTGGCTAAAGAAACGAGGGTTGGCTCTAAAAGTGTGTGCGTCTAGTGAGGTCAATAAGTATTTGATCACTTGTGATTTTGCAAGTTCTCTTACTTAGAAGTCATTAGCACTATTCGGACGGGAGTAGATTTACTGGGTGACGTTAGAGAAATTTCTGTTTCACAGAGGTACTTTGTGATTTTAATCCCGTCCGAATTTGCCATGTCTGTCTTTTTCTCACACGACCTCTGTGAAAATTCCAGAGCAAATTACCTACTGTTTTTCAGCAAACCCAGCGGTTCCCTGAGAAATCTAATCCCGTCCGAATGCGAATATCTGTGTTTGCCGAAAAATAAAAATTCCGAAACGCGTTTTCCTGTGTTTTTTGGTCAGCATGAACTACCGTACAATCTCTAGCGCGCCGGTATTCGAGTTTCTGCTTTCTACGCCCCAGTAGAAATCCTCATCCTCAACACGTGGATCATATCATATGCTCATGATTCAAAATTAGTAGCACCTGTTGGAGGTCGTTAGCTGTCATAAAGACACCTGTGCACCCCACAATCAGCCAAAGTCTAAAGCACTATTCGGACGGGACTAGATTTACTGGGGGACGTTAGAGAAATTTCTGTTTCACAGAGGTACTTTGTGATTTTAATCCCGTCCGAATCTGCCATGTCTGTCTTTTTCTAACATGACCTCTGTGAAAATTCCAGAGCAAATTACCTACTGTTTTTCAGCAAACTCGGCGGTCCTCTGAGAAATCTAATCCCGTCCGAATGCGAATGTCTGTGTTTGCCGAAAATGTTTTTTTTTTCCGAAACGCGTTTTCTTGTGTTTTTTGGTCAGCGTGAACTACCGTACAATCTCTAGCGCGCCGGTATTCGAGTTTCTGCTTTCTACGCTCCAATAGAAATCCTCATCCTCAACACGTGGCCTTGCACAACGCCCACATGAAAAACACAGACACGCCCACCTCCGTAATAAACACAGAGGTGTTAGTCCCGTCCGAATCCATACATGAAATGACAGCCGTCGGCTGAAAAAAAAATCTAACTCAAACGTCCCCCAGTAAAACTAGTCCCGTCCGAATAGTGCTTAAGTAGCAACATGGGCAAAACCAAAGAGCTGTTAAAAGACACAAGAGACAAAATTGTAGACCTTGGTAGCAGCTTGGTGAAAAAAGAACAACTGTTGGGGCAATTGTCAGAAAATGGAAGAGGCTAATGATGACTGTCAGTGTCCCTCGGACTGGGGCCCCACGGAAGATCTCTCCTCATGGGGTATCATTGATGCTAAGTATGGTGAAGAATCAGCCCAGGACTACACGGGAGGAGCTGGTCAATGCCGCGAAGAGAGCTGGGACCATCGTTTCCAAGGCTACTATCAGTAATATACTAAAACGTCATGGTTTAAAATCTTGGCATTGTATGGAAGGTTCCCTTGCTTAAGTCAGCCCATGTCCAGGCCCATCTGAAGTTTGAATGATGACTGGATGATCCAGAGGAGTCCAGAGGAGTCATGGGAGAAAGTCCTGTGGTCAGATGAGACCAAAGTAAAACTTTTTGGTCTTAACTACATTCACTGTGTTTGGAGGAAGAAGAATGATGAGCATCATCCCAATAATACCATACCTACAGTGAAGCATGGAGCTGGAAGCATCATGCTCTGGGGGTGTTTTTCTGCACAGGGGACAGGAAGACTGCACTGTATTAAGGAGAGGATGAACGGGGCCATGTATTGTGACATATTGGGCAAAAACCTCCTTCCCTCAGTCAGAGCATTAAAGATGGGTCATGGCTGGGTCTTCCAACATGACAATGACCCAAAGCACACAGCCAGGAAAACCATGTAATGGCTCCATAAGAAGCATATCAAGGTTCTGGAGTGGCCTAGCCAGTCTCCAGACCTAAATCCAGTAGAAAATCTTTGGAGGGAGCTGAAATTCTGTGTTGCTCAATGACAGCCCCGAAACCTGACAGTTAGAGAAGATCTGTATGGAGGAGTTGGCCAAAATCCCTCCTGCAGTGTGTGTGCAAACCTGGTGATGAACTACAGGAACCGTTTGACCTCTGTAATTGTTAACAAAGGCTTCTGTACCAAAGTGATCAAATACTTATTTGACACAGTAATTTGTTAAAAAAAAAATTGTTACAAAATCATACGATGTGATCTCCGGATTTTTCTTTTTAGATTATGTTTCTCACAGTGGAAATGCACTTATGCTGAAAATTTAAGACTCCCCCATGATTTCTAAGTAAGAGAACTTGCAAAATCACAGTGTGATCAAATACTTATTGACCTCACTGTATATGCAGTCCAGTCACTGGACAAACAAGACCAGCTTAAGCTGTCCTGTTTCTGTGAGCCATTGTGACCTCTAGTGTCAGATTCCTGTTCAGTGAGTGGATTGATGTGGTCTTCTGCTGTTGTAGCTCATCCACCTCAAGCTTTGACGCACGTTTGATTCTGAGGTGTTTTTTTTCTTTTCACCGTTGTGGTCGAATAGTTATGAGTTACTGTAGATTTCTTTTCGATTTAAACCTGTATCTTTCTCATCAACTGTGAGAAGGACTGGCTGTTTTTACTGGCTGTTTTTTTTAAACATTTTTTTATTTTGTTGAAACCCTGAAGATTAGCAGTTTTTGAAATAATGAAACCAGACCATTTGGCACCAACAACCATGCCATCTGTGAAGTCAGAGATCATAATGATTTTTTCCCCCTTGTTCTGATGTTTGATCTGAGCATTAACTGAAGCTCTTTACCTGGATCTGCACAATTTTAATGCAGATTTTATATTTTTAGCAACATGATTGACTCATGAATGGATGGAGCTTTATGAATGCTTAGATTATGACAGTCACTGGGGTAAGAAATTCTTTATGTTAAAATGCCAAAATTCTGTTTGGGATGCATACAGAAGATAAATATTTCGGTTCAGGAACAGTTTTCACACAGGTGTGTAATACATTATTATTTGCCTAGCTATGTTTAGCTCCTCCTCATGTTCAGTGGATAAAGCTTCATCTCTGTGTCTGTGTTACAGGGCTGTTATCGGTGAAATCGATGAGGAAACGGACTCCGCATTGGATCTCGGCAATATAAGGGCAGAACCCCTTAACTCTGTAGTGCACTAAGTTTCCCCATTGTGTAAAAGTACAGACTTTTTCAAACCAACCACATCCACATGATTTTTCACTGGATCCCTCTCTCTGCTTCCTCTTCCACCTGCTTCCAGTGTCTGCAGAAATGAAATAGAAATTTTTCATGTTGCTTTTTTTTTTTTTTTTTTAATGCGCGTGACTTTTTTTTACATGTGAGAAAATAAATTGTAAAAGTTTTTGGTGTAAACCTGTTAATTTCTTGAGAAATAGAAACTTTAGAAATTTAGTTCTGCATTTTATCTAACATACAGTACAAAGCACCTGCGTAAATATCCTGTTAAGAGTTTCTCACGTTACTATCAGAGTCAATATAGCTATTCCTGGCAGGCCCCTGGGTGTGTTAGAGAACATATCCAAGCAAACATTATCATAAAGGAGGAAAAACAAATCCAGGATAAAGTTCTGGAGTTCTGGGCTTGGTTGTAAAACGCCCAAAAGTTTGGACATCCTCCAGCTCCATTACTATGGATCTTTGCCTAGAGGAGGCCTTCCACTAAGACTTTGGTTAAACATGGGATCATTCTGAGCAACATCCAAAAGCCCAAGGGTAACTCTGAAGGATCTGGCGAAATCCACAGCTCAGACGGGAGAAGCTGTTGACAGCCTATCCATATCCTGGACACTCAACAAACCTGGCCTTTATGAAATCTCATTTGGCACAAATATGTGAGACATGGGTCTCTAGTTTGAGGATACCAAAACTGATTGTTTTTTTTTTTGTTTTTTTCCACTTTGGCACAGAATGATATGCATTGCAGAAACCCCTAGCACTGAGAATACGATCACTGACAAAACCACGCTGACTCTGAAGCATGGTGGTGGTAGTACCATTTCTATCTAATCCCTTCTTTTTCCAATTAATTCATCTAATCGTAGGTACTCTAATCTTATTTAATTCTTTTTCATGATAAAGTTGGTCCTGAAGTACAGGATTTGTTCTTTATTAGCTACTAATTTTAATATTTTATCGTAGTAGTAGTTTTAATTAAATACATTAATAACTTTTTAAAAAATCATACTTCAGGATTTTCCTGTTTTGTTAAGAAAAAGATTTCAGTCCACAAGACAGATCCTCTGCTGCCATCTCAAGGCGAAATAGATAACAAAAGATAAAAATTTCAAGAGTATAAGGAAAAGCTTACCAGAAGGCAAATATTCCAAACTATATGCATGTCTCGGATAAATCATTTAAATCAATAAAATCTCCACAACCCATAAAATGACAATTTCGCCTGACCTGGTCCTGAATAATTATAATCATGAAATATAATCATTAAAATACTTTGTGTTGTGTTTGCAATAATGTGCGAAACAATTTAACAACTGCTCCTTTAAACACCCTTTTCCATCAGTCATTATAGGTTATGACCAATGTATCACATCAGTAACCTTCACTTAACCCTGTTGCCTAATAACTTATTCAACATGTCAGAAGGAAGCTGCATCATCTGAATTCCCTGAAGATCACTCTCACTCGTTTCAGTGAGATTGTGGTGTTGAACACTAAGGTCAGTTTGAAATTACAACCCTGTGACACAAACTACAAGTATCAGTAGGAAATATTAACAATTAAATCATTAGAACATTTCTTATTGAGGACTTGTGCTTTTAAAATGGATGCTATGGAAAATGTTAACCATATTGTGTGTGATTGCTAATACTGTAAAAACATACACAATCCTATTACAATACTTTATTGTATACTTTATATACTTTATACTTTATAAAGCAAAATACAGCTAGAAAGATAGAAAGGAAGGAATTGTTGCCATAGATAAATCACATTTTATTGAAATGCATATTTCCGTAGACTCCTTTCCTTAGTGCTGAAAATGATTATTTGAAATGAAGATGTTTATTTTAGTGTTACAAAATCTATCTAGCACCAGTCAATCAGTAAGCGCACACAACTCGTGTGTATCTTTAGAGTCTGACGCTAAGAGACATCACAGATTTCATCTATCAAGTCTATTCATCATAAGTCATGTGTTCAGACAGTAAAATAATGAATAGGATTAAATTAATCTGTTGGCCAGATTAAAGTCAGTGTACTATTAATGTGAGGAAGCAACACACTCATAACAGGCTTTACAAACACTGGGTAAAATATTATACAGAATCCACAGCTCATTTTTTAAGCTCGGTTAATTAAATTAAACAAATGAATATTTAAAAAAATCATTAAATTGTAATTATACTTGTCAAGTCAAGTCAATTTTATTTATATAGCGCTTTTAACAATTGACATTGTCGCAAAGCAGCTTTACACAATAAAAAGAAAAAAAGTTGTGCCCATAAACCTTTTTCTTTTTTTTTTATTCCTAATTTAAATATATTATTTTTAGACTTTCCAGGACTATTCCTGGAATACATTTTCATTTATAGCATTTGGCAGATACCTTTATCTAGAGTGATTTACATAAGTGCTTTCAAATTTCCATCAATAAATATAACCTTCCACTGCTTCACTAGGTTACTAACCTGAAGTACGATCAGTCAAACTGATGGGAAAGGGGTTTTTGTTGTTGTCTATACCGCTTTATCCTAAATACAGGGTCATGGGGGGCCCGGAGCCTATCCCAGGAGACTTAGGGCATGAAGCGAGGTACACCCCTGGACAGGGTGCCAAGCCATCACAGGGCACACATACACACATTCACACACTATGTGCAATTTGAGTACGCCGATTAGCCTAATCTGCATGTCTTTGGACTGTGGGAGGAAACCGGAATACCCGGAGGAAAACCACTAAGTACGGGGAGAACATGCACACAGAGGTGGGAATCGAACCCGGACTCTGGAGGTGCAAGATGACAGTGCTAACCACAAAGCTACTGTGCCATCCTGAAGAATATATCCATACTTAAATTTGCACTTTTTCATTATGGCTACAGCCGGTCCCACTATTGGACGTACACCGATCATCAAATATATCCCAAGGAAAGGTCTTATAGTGTCATGCTCTGAGGTGTCAGGGCCACTTTGTTATCTGATTACCATCATTCCCACATCGAAGCATGGTGGTTGTAGCATCATGAACTGAACCAATTCCCATCAAATAATATTTTTTCCATAACTTTGTCCTGGCCTTGTAGGTTAATGCTGTATAACTCCAGTCTTAAACATACTCTGGGTTTTTCCAGGGACAAGTGCATTCATATTGAGATCATGTGACTTTATTGTCAACAATAAGCAACATTCAATTATTTATCTGGCTGGTTGCACTAAAAATAATTCAGGGGTAAACATCTGAATTGAGCACCTGTGGTGAATACTTGTGCAATCACAACTTTAAAATTTTTCATTTGTAAATAAATTTGAAACAATTTTGATGTATTTATCACCTTTCAATATTATGGGCTATTTGTTTTGTTGATTAATAAAGTGTAATCCCAATTATGTTAGCTCATCCAATTTTGATCCTGTAGAAACGTTAAAGTAAAATAAGTCAAACTTATGCAATGTATTCCACTATATAAATTAATTAAAAGTTCATCTGAAAAAGTGCATGGTGCTTGCACCAGGTTCAGGCAGCTGTGCCAGACAAGACATCAGTTTGCTAGGATGAACTCTGCCACTCGAGCACTGTCCTGGTAATCGTCTCCACTGCCAAGGACCAAAGCCTCCTGCAGGTCAGCGTGCTGCTTTGAGCTCAGCGTTGCACAATCATGATGGATCCTGATCCAGGCCTGACCTGCCAGACAAGTTAACATTTAGTTAGCATTGTGTCCTTCAGTAAATGTACACACACAAAATGTACTACCCACCTTTCTTTATCTGTTGCCCCAGGTCTACCAGTAGCTCTGCTCCTACACTGTGGTTGATTGACTGGCCAGCTTTGATACGGCCTGCTCCTAACTTGTGCAACACCATGGCTATAACCATACCATCTATCCCCAAAACTGTGCCTGAAAATTACATATTGGTAAGCTGATCAAAAGAATCTGTTTCAACATGTCTTCATAAAATAGTGACGATATTCTTTCTGAAATAACAATATGATGCGTTTTTATACCGCAGTTGAATGTTGCATGTCAACCACCACATTCTTACCTTCATCCAATGCCTCAAGCTCTGTCTGGTACTGTGCACACTTTAGATGCGTAAAGTATTCAGCCTTTTCTGAGCAGAGGGATCGGCTTATATGCGCAGCCACGCCTTGCGCCTCCAGCATGGCCTGAAACTTTTGCAAAGCCTTCCCATTCATCAGGACATCACTGATTGCATTCTGTCCAGCCTCTAAAGTAGCTGATCGGCCGCTCATCTGCAGCAGGTAGCCACCTACACGTAATAACACACTGTTGTAAGTGTTTAGCGTTGTACAGGAGGTAGAACCACTGGGTCAAGGGCATTAAGGAAAAGCCTGGCTGATGGGGGACATGAAGCCATTTTTAGGCCAAATACACATGGAGATGGATGGATGGATGGGTATTCAGTACCACTTTGTTGTTAACTGATGGACAAAATCTCACTGGGTATCTGTACAAATCAGTCCTTAAATGAAATACTACAAACAGGAATCACCAGGGACCAGATGATACAATATTATCACGATATCTAGGTGCCGATTCGATTTGTATTGGATTCTATATCACAATTTTATTAATATCCAGACTTGATATAAATATACTTGATATATGAATCGCCACACAAAAGAAAATGTTTTTTTCCATCATCTCTAGGAAATATTGTATGTTTTTCAACATCATCTTTATCTATCATTAGCTACTGCTTTTGTGTGTGCAGTGTACCAAAAGCAAAAGAAATAACACAATATTTACTCAAATAAAAATGGATGGTTGCATCAGGAAGGGCGTCCGGGAAAGTTGTTGTGAGGATTGGATGGTCCGCGGTGGCAACCTCATAACGGGGGCAGCCGAAAGACCAACAAGAACTCAAAAAACCTTTATATTGGACGTCTAAGGGGAGTTGATTGCTATCAACATCTTAACTTTCTGTAAATTGATATAGAGAAAGAATTTGTGCTGGTGTAAAAGTATGTCGTTGTCTTCTATTTTCTCCTCGATTTAGTCATCTGTCTATTCCTTTCCACATGCCAGCGTGCCCGTGATATCTAATACCTGCTTCTTCGTGCCCTGTGGACCTCATATCTGCCCTCTTACACATACATGAGCTCATAGACACATGATTCGCTAGTGCCCCTGTGATTGACAGCAGAGGGCGGGTGTGGCGTCCCATAGACCACTGCTAATTTTGCTCTCACGGCTCCATGACTCAGATAGCTGTGGTATCGTCAGGATTTGAAAAGCTTCTGCAAGAACTTCCATTCAGCTCTGTTGCCATGACTTTAATAATAAATAAGTTTGTAAAAAAAAAAGAAAAGAAAAACTTTTTCAGGCATTTTGGCATGATTCATGTCAGATACTGTATATACTATAGTAGCAGTAGGAAAAGACTATATTGATTATACTGAAATTTGATGGAGAATCCCTTTAAAAGTCATCCAACTTCGAAATCTCTCTGACTTCATTTGACAAATCTATCTCACCCAGTGACGTTACGAGGTTCTTCAGGTCATCAGGCCCACGCCCTTTGAGGCATTCCAAGGCTTCATATACCTCTAAAGCATTTCCCACACATCGGCCAATGGGAGAGTCCATCCGGGTCAACACCGCCCCTGTTTTTATATCCAAACTGTTACCCACTGCAACCTACGGATACAGAGCCAAGGTTATTGAGAGCAACGTCTCTCTCTTTGTGTTCCTCACAGACACACATGGCTAAATCTCACCAGTGACTGGGCAAGTCTCCGAGCGCTGTTCAGGTCTTTGTAGAGAGCAGCCTTACCAAACTTCACATCTAACACGAGTGCACTTAGACCTTCAGCTGCCTTCTTTGACATTATTGAAGCTGTAACAAAAAAAAAAGAACAAATATACACACAACATGAAGACGAGCAAGACATAAGCCATGGGTAGATCTTCTTGATTAAATTTCTTCAGGTGATCTCACTTGTGATAAGTGGGATACTGTCCACCGTAGCGGTGATGTCCCTGAGAGCATAGAGGACACGATCTGCAGGTACCAGAGTCTCTGTCTGACCCACAATGCAACAGCCGACATCTTGGAGGATCTGTTTCATCTGCCCACAAAGACATGCTGGTTCTGAACAGGTTCCAGGTACAGCACCGTCCAAGATCATTTCATATCTAGCGATGCTAAAGGACAGCCGGTGTGTGGTAGTCTGATAAGTAAATACTGTATGTATCGACCGCAAATTCTCCATATCTACTTGAATGAATCTGAGATTGGTTTTGTAGTGTTGCAGGTTGCTTTGTTTTCATGTCCTAACAACATCTCCTGATAAAGTACACATCTTGTGGAATGACCATTAGCACGTTCCCATTGTCTCTTGTGTTATAGCATCTACAAACATCTGTTGGATCACTTGCCTCTATTTCCTCTCTTTCTCTTCATTTACTTTTACATTTATGGCATTTGGCAGACGCCCCTTAATCAGAGTGACTTGCATTTATCTCATTACACATACTGTATGAGCAATTGAGGGTTAAGGGCCTTGCTCAAGGGCCCAATATTGGCATCTTGTTGGTGCTGGGGTTTGAACCTGAAGTGTTAAGGCACAGCGTCTTAACCACTGAGCTACCCCTGCCTCCCTTACTCTTGAAGACAGAAAGCTTGTCATCATCAAAAAAGAAAGGAAAAAATGTCCTCTCTCTTGAAGACTTTCCTCTAAATAACAGATTTACATTAGTCTGTTACCAAATTTCACAAATGCTAAATAAACAATTACTAATATAAGAATTTCACCATATCAACAAGTATAAGTTTTAGATTGTCACCAACTTTAAACGCATCTTTTTTTAATTACACAATGAAAGTTCTTATGTGTTGGACATCATAACATATAAGAGCAAGCACATTAATATTAACCTGTGATTTTCGGTGCAGTTCATGTTATCAATATTCCCAGTAATAAACACTCTCTGACCAATCAGATTTGAGGATCTCTCAGTCCTTGTGTACCTGTTCTACTGACATGTGGACATTGAAACCTGGGATGGACTCCAGTTTGTCCAGTGTGCCTCCAGTGTGAGCCAGTCCGCGTCCGCTTATCATAGGGACCTGTGTGGACCAGAAACCGATTAGACGACAGTTCTGAATTCAGTTCTGGTCCAAGAATATGATGACTATTGGTTATATTAACCATGGAATTAATAAGAATCTCATTTATTTACCTTGCAACCACAAGCAGCCAAAGCGGGAGCCAGTGGAAGGCTGACCTTGTCCCCGACCCCTCCTGTCGAGTGTTTATCCACCACAAGCCCCGCCCATTCCTCAGGCCAGTGCAGAACTTCACCAGACATCATCATCTCCTTTGTCAGCATCATGGTTTCCTCTGCAACCATGCTCTTCTGCCATATGGCCATAAGCATTGCGCCTAGAAAATACATTATTAGGTTTGAGGCATAAGTCATAAACACATTTTTCTCCAAATTTCTCCATCATGTCTAAGAAGAGTGTCTTACTTTTTAACTTTCTCCCAAACACCCTTCTGATGTGATCCTTTGGACAATGTTGGTGTATAGTAAAACGTTCCATGTTGCAATGTATCAAGGCATTTTTTAATCCTTCAGCTTGGAGGCAGCTCATCAGACCAGAGACGAGCCACAGCTAGAGGCCGAGGCATCGTGCCCATTCAGTTTGAGCGTGCCCCGTTTCTTAGCTGGGTGAAGAAACTGTTAAATTCTATTTTCGCAGTAGGTGATTTGATTAGTCTTGCTAATACAATTCTGAAGCCCAAGGTGCGTTCCTGTATGTTTATATTCTCATTTGAAGTCTGAATGGTGCACACGGTCACCCCTCTTTTTTGAGGGTATTTGGTTCATTAAAACTGGAGAGCGCTGTGTAGAATCGGATGAAAGAGTACACCGCTCAGCAGCGTGGCTGTAGGAACCAAGCAGAGATATTACGAGGATGCACAACTGCAGTCATGTTAACCGCAGTGTGAGGTACGAATAGCTGATCTCAGCTCATGACATAATATCAGTATGACTTTAATAATAAGTGTATAAATTACTAATAGCTTCGGAATTTCCATTTGTAAAGTGATTAACCCTCAGTGATTAACTCATAAGTAACAACAATCTAGCTTGTTGTCATTTGCTATCATTAAGTTACTTTATTTGCCGGATGAAATTAACAGTTCAACACTGAAATATATCCTACAGCAGGAGATGACCAAAAGGTTTTTTTTTTTTTTATAGATAGTGATGAATAAAATAGTGTACTATAAGTAAAAAAACACCATTGTTTTTTTTTATTGTTTTTTAAAATTTTTATAAACAATGGTGTTATCTAATCTGTCTTTGCCACAATAATATAATGATTTTACTAAAGGTATAATGATTATGCTAAACATAGCAGTTAAAACTGATCATTTATGGTTTGGTGTGAATATGAGCAGAAACATAACCAGAGATATTCTCATAATATTGAAATTGAAACACACACACACATATACTCCTCTGTAGAATGAATCTATGTCGCAAATATATTAGTATAATCGGTTTAAATTTTAGATGATGATGCCATGAAATAATGTATGAAACCTCTGGCTGGATACTCTACCTTAAAAGGGAAACGATTCATTGTTTGGACAAAAAAAGGTCACCATTTCAGGAGCGTCAAATTATTGGGCTTTATCAAGCAAAGAAAACTACTAAGGAGATTTTAAAATGACTGGAACTGAAATAAGAAGCCACCAACACCTTATCAAGACCAGGAAGATTTGTGGAAGAAATCTGATTGGGAAGAAAAATCATAAATTGAGATCACGTAAGTTGCTTGATAAAAAAGGGGGGAAAACCGCTAAAAAACGCTGTGTGGACTAAACATCTGTGTCTCTTTAAGAAAACCACTTGTTAGTGAGAATTATCAGAAAAAAAGCTTGAATTTGCTAAGGAGCATAAACATTGGACTTTGGAGCAATGAAAAAAGATCATGTGGTCTGATGAGTAATGGGCGTGTCATGGTAAGAAAGGAAAAGCGTAAAGTGACGCATCCATCATGCATACAGTAGTGTCCATGGACAAGCCTCTGGAGACAGTGTTATAATCTGGGTTGCTTCAGTTGGTCAGGTCTAGACTCAGCAATGTTATGTGGCAACAAAATGTAGTCAGCTGACGACCTGAATGTACTGAATGACCAGGTTATCACGTCTATGGAGTTTCTCTTCCCTGATGACACAGGCATATTCCAGGACTCGTATTGTGAAAGAGTGCTTGTGGGAGTGTGAGGAATCATTTTCACCCTTGACAGAATGAAATCTTAGTGTGTGTGACTTTTTGGCCAGGCAGTGTACTGTATTTACGTTCTCTTGCCTGAACTGATGACATGGCTTATTGAAAGAATAGTGTGTGATGAAAACAGATAAGTGTTCAGAGAAATATGGATTTGTTCAAGTCAAAAGTGGCAACATGAGCCACCGCTATAAAACAAATTAGAAACATGTCACCGTCTTATTTATAGCCCTCAACTAATAGTTAATGGTTAAGGATTAAATGTTAATTAATGTGCTTTTTATCATTTTTAACATTGTTCTGCTAACGGAGTCAAACTTGGGCTCTAGGAGCTCGAATGCAAATATTTCCTCTTTAATGATATCTTGGCTTTGGCTTGATGATAAACTCCTTCGTATCTTATTTACATTATGAGGTTAGGTCTGTATAGAGTCTCACCTATTTGACTCTCCTGAATGGTGTGTGATTTGACTCCTTCTATAAAGGCGTGGATCTCCCCTGCGCTCAGCTGACCACCGTCCCGTTTTCGCCTGATCATCTCTGGGAAACTGATAACGCCCATTGCGTGTGACATCCTTGCACCCAAGTGCTTGTGCTTCTGTCGGCTGTGTGTGGCAGAAAGCAAGACACAAAAAACACAAATACTGCTTTAGCTGAACCAAGGTTAGGACATTTCTTATTTTTTTTAATTGACCTTGACTCCTTGATTTCACTCTGTGATTAAACAGTGCATAGCAATGATGTTTGAATTTACACCGACAGTGTTTATATAACTGCAACCAAACACAATGAGATTATTAGATCCTTCAAGAATTAATTATATGGAGAATATACTGTACAGTATACTGAATATCTACTGTAATATCAGTTAATGATATATTCTTCAGAACAATATTTAGAATTTTTCTGTGCAGCAAATAATCATGTACTTTTAAACAATAAAAACAATCTGAGCATCAAACATTTTATCTCCCTAACACAGTTAAATAAATTAGGCGATTTTCTAAATAATAATAATAACTTCATGAATTTCATCAGACTACCAAGAAAATATTCCTACAAAGCCTACCTGTTACAGTTAGACAGATATGCACGCTGACTACAGAGCTGTAAACTCCCAAGTTCAGAAGTGTGTATAGCACTTACAGCCTCTAATCCAATCGCCTGGCACTCTCAGGTCCACCTGCCAGTCACACATTAACTATGACAGCCACTGGTTCTGTTCTGCTGCTTTTTACTGTATTACACAAACCCATATGATTACAGCAATACTCTTTCTTGAGTAAATTCTCAAGAATTACTCTATTGCATTCCTTTTTGCTGAACGAGCAAATGTGTAGAGTGTTTGAGTAAGAGAAACTGAGGCTTATTGTGACAGAACTGTGATTTAGATGAGTCAAAGTGTACACTTAGTGTAAGATTTGAATTTGGATTGGAATGGAGAACAATTGTGTGTGTGTGTGTGTGTGTGTGTAAAAGAGAGAGACAGACACTTTATTAATCTTTATGGAAATCACAGTCTGCAGTCGTTGGACACGTTAAAGCCAAAGCCAAAAGCTCATTTGGCACAATGCCCAAACCCCAACCACTGGATGCAGTGCCGGTCCCAAGCCCGGATAAAATAGGAGGGTTGCGTCAGGAAGGGCATCCGGCGTAAAACCTGTGCCAAGTTGTGTGTCCTCCTCGACGTGAGTTGAAAGCCTAACAGCAACAACAACAATGTTCCAATCACATGTAACGACATTGCACAACACTAGCTAGGCCAAGTCAATACCAGCAACACAGCACATCAATGCAATATCGCCACCTACTGGATATGACTGTCATTGAGGGTCAATCCCTCAGCTCAGGAAATCACACGTTATGTATGCCTTTGCAGTCCATGGCGATGACTGTCGATGAATTTTATTTGTCACATACACAACCATACACAGTATGATATGCAGTGAAATGCTTATACGACTGTCCGTGATCTAAAATAGAAAGATTTTTACTACAGCAGGAAAAATTGCACTAAGAATTATTATTATTTTTTATTTAAAAAAATATGTACTGGCTGAATGTACAAATCTACAATTACAATTACAGTAAAATATAATGTATAAGTAAGTTCCACAGGTTGTGCAGAATGTGCAGTATGCAATAAGAATGTGTAATCTAAAAGGTTATAAAAATAATATGTCCTAATACTTATTCCACTTTACTCAAGGCATAGAAGTGAGATCCTATTCAATTAATTTATCTTTATTTAACCCAGTGGGGAAATTTAAGGAGTATTTTTTAAAGGAATCAGAGCAAATACAAAATAAAAGTAGTCAAAATGGGTAGGATTAAATAAGGTTATACTTCTTCCTACTCCTTTTCGAACATATTCGTTCTGCTTGTTTATTTTATTTTGTTTGTTATTTTGTTTCATGTTCGAAATAAAGTCATCAAATCAAATCAAATGGTTACCTTAAGTTGCAGAAGAAACTGTCGGGTTCTCAACATGAACATTTGACTGTAACTTTGCCCACTTCGGCATTTTGTCGAAACACTTAATTCCTTTATTCCATTAACTTTTTTAAAAGGCGTCTAATAACCAATGGCAACAGTGGACGCTGTTTGATGACGTATTAGCCGGCGATAGAAGCGGTGTTTATATGTTTAAGCGCGTCGCTAAGAAAAAAAAAAAAGCAGTTTTAATTAAACTGAAGTTCGCGTGTTTGTCACAATCACTAACACGCATTTCAATTTAGAAGACAGGTTAACGAGTAAAAAAAAAAAAAAACAGATTCTTCAAAACACGATGGATTTTAAAACGCGACGAGATCAAAGGTTTATTGTTTTTTAAATTAACGTAAGTTTCCTTAAACATGACAAGCGGAGGGTTGCCAGCGCCACGAAACAGAAATAACGGACTAGAGGGCAGAGGGCGGGTGGGTGGAACAACTTTGTTGTTGTTGTTGTTGTTGTTGTTGTTGTTTTTATTCTGGATAGGGGCAAAAGTTGTTAGTCCTTGTCTTTCCTTAAAAAAAAAAAAATTCAAAAATTTGACCCTAATGGTATTTTTTGTTTTCATGCTTAAATTCGATGAGCATCAGGACATTCCACACTCCCAAATAAGAGACAAGTCTACATTAACTACACCATTTCCCCTCTGGTGTGTGTAGACCGGTTAGATATTATTCTTAACAATTTCACACAGAACGGAAGAACGATACATTCCTGTGAAACTGTACAGTACTATGAATATGTGTTTTATTTGGTGGCATTACATAGTGTGAGCGGTTTCACTAATTGCATGGCTGTATAAAGTTAGATGTGTGTGTTTTTTCCAAGACCTTCCCTGACCAGGGAAAAAAAAAGCCACCTGAGACACAATTCACTCTGAGAATGAAAACCAGGCTGAGAAATTGTTATGTATCAGACAAGTGACAAGTGTATGTCCATACGCTTACGAGCCGGCTGAATCGGTGCAGAGAGACAATCACACAAATGCATGATGTGTCTGAAGCTCTCAATTATCAGCAAAGAGAGCATATTGAAACTTTTGGCCAGGTGTAATGTGTCGTGTACGTCCATACATCAAATGAACAAGTCATAGAGAGACCTGGAGACAGACAGAGTATAGGAAACACGTTAGCATTGTCCGGGTAGACAAAAATGCTCCAAAAGGGCCCCTACATGCTGTTTGTCTGTATATTCATCTGGACACGGGCACTAGGAAGTGTTACGGTAACAATGAGGGGGTTGTTTTATGTGTGTGGAGATGTGTGAACATTCACATCATATCACAACATTTTTACAGGTTTGTCATGTCAAAACGTTTGGCAGAAAAAAAACATTGCATATTACAAATTTTATGTCTTTTAAAGAGACTTGGTAATATTCCCAGACTGGCATGATTGTCCACCCGTGAATGTTGCACCCTCACAATAATATTGGTTTATGTCAGCCAGCTGAGAGGCTATCGATCTGTAAAAAATTAAGTGACTATTAGCTGATTTTAATCGACAGCCGATCAAATAATTTTTTACATTTATATATGTTTGCATTTGAGTTGGTAAAATGTTGCTGTTTCTCTATAATCTTATACAGGTGATGTGCTCTAAACTATTCACACACGGGCAGGCAGCACAGCATCCTGTGTGATAGGAGCAAAAGAAAAAAATAATAAAAAAGGATGTTTATAAAATTGTAATAATAAGAAAATCACAATAAAAATCAAAATGGCACCTTAGGTATCGTGTTAATATCATTTCAAATGGTCCTTAGTGATTCCCATCCCTTATATTTAGCTGCTTTCTCTTATCTCTCTATCTTTCTCTATCACTGTTTGGCTTCCAAACTAAAAATCACCTGTTTTATGCACAAATACTTTTGGTCTTAATAATTTTGCTCAGAGAGAGAGAGAGAGAGATCTTTGCTTATACCAGGATGGCACAGTTTATCACTGCACAATGAGCATGACTGAATCTGTCCTTTCTCTTTTTTTTTCTGGCCCTACATTATGCTTTCTTTCTTATTTATGTTCTTAAATCTACAGTACTGCTGTTTTTTCTTTTACCTCTAAAATTACCAGACACTCTTTGCCAATACTGTTTCTTAATCTGGTCATGCCAGTGAAGCCTATTTTAGCTGAAGTGGACTGACGGAGAGAAAGAACCCTAACATGACTAGCCAGTCACTTTACCTTGATTTTTCTTCTTGAAATAGCCCAAAAGAATAGATCGGTTTTTATAACCTGAACTTTTCTTGACGTCTGGGAGTGCCTGTCTTCCAGCTATGCGTCGGAGCTGTTTGTCTGTCCTTCTCCTCTCTCCTTCAGACGCTGAGTACAAGTATAGTTCCACTCTGTAAGTCTCAGTCTGCCTGATGCTTAGCTTTCAAATGCTTCCACCTCAATGTGAAAATATTTGGTGCCTCAGCCTCAAATACAGAACAGTAACCACACAGCCAGTATTGGCAAGTACATTAAGGCGCATAATGTACCAGTGACTTTTCAGTTGCAGGTCTTTTTTTCTTTCCATTTTAATTCACCTAGGATCCCACTGGTGGAGGCCACTGGTGATCATTGAATTTATTCCCATTTTTACGACCGTGTCAACATTCACACTTCCGACAATTTGGGAACGCCAATTAGCCTAGTCTGCATGTCTTTGGATTGTGGTAAGAAACCGGAGTACCCTGAAGGTTCAAGGCAACCTCTAACCTTTATTTTAATACCATATATTTTATCATCCCAATTGTCCAGCGCCACCGGGACAACCACCAGTACTCCCACTACCTGTGTAGTACATCATTACATGCGATCACCATAAACTATCTATGTATCATTTGTTCATTCGATATGAAATCAAAAAATTTAAAACCCCCTTGTATTTTTTAATATTCATTTCCAAAACCAGAATGAATAACCGGATAATTTCAAATTTCCTGATTTTGTGCTCAAATTAAAAATGGATAAGAAGCGATCACATTCCTTTTTTTTCCCATCAGACACAAATAGTATCATCCAGTTTTTAGCTGTTTCTTCATGTGTTATTTATTATTATTCTCGATGTTGTTGTTATTATTATTTCTATTATTATTATAATTATTATATTTTGTACATGAAGAGCATAGTGATTGACTTCCTTGTAGGCTAATGGTTTAACACTCTTAAGGTCATGGTGCTATACTTTTTAATGATACCATGGACGACTGTATGATGGCATCAACACTAAACCCAAAAACAAAAATTACACCACTTTTTTCACAAAGCTAACAATGTAAGTAGATTTTAATTATACAATTTACCCAGGTTATGTTCAGTCCGATTTTCAACACATTTCCCTTAGCTTTCAGATGTCACATTTTTGCTTCTTTATTGATTGAATAGGGATATAATCTCCACTAGCCTAAATAAGTAAAGACGAATGTTTTAATCTTGCTGTACGTAGAATAAAATAAAATAATATCATTAAAAAGCAGAATAAAAGCAGAACAATAGCTGGACTTGCTGAAAGTGAGGAGAAGCCTAGTCAAGTGATTCAATCAATGGACTTATTTATAAGTACGTATTTTCATTGCAAAATGAATGTTTACATTGTTTTGGATAAAGACAATGGCCTGTTTCTTTTTTCTTTTTTTTCCCCCCGGATTCTATTTCTGATGACAATGAGACAGGCCTGAGTCAGGTTGAAAGAGACAGAGACCACTGTTATACTATTAGAATAAAGCAACAGATCTATCAGTGTCTATTCACATAATGGGTAACATTACTGTATACAAGGAATCATTATAAATGTAAACATACCCTAGGTGGTAATTATCAACTCCATACCAGACAACGGTGTGAGAGTACTTTTTACATTAAACATATTTCTACTTTCTACTTTAGTTTATTCGATTGTAACAAAAGTACTACATATTGTAGATGTAATATTTTACATTGTTTTCTATTGGCATTTGGTGCTCTTATTGTCTTTTTTAGGTCACAAAGCATTGTGTATGTGACAAATACATTTTTATTTGATTTTTGAGTTAGATCATGCATGAAGATGATTGCTGTGGATGTAGGCCTGTGTTGGCCAGTGCTGCCTCCTGTGTGTCCATGGCTTCATAAAAAGTTAGTATGGCATCATGACCTTTAAAAAGCTTTTAAAAAAATCTTTCCTGCGCCCCTATGATTAGGCTGAATATATGATGTGTTAAAGCTGAAATGTATTTTTGACAGAGAAATAGAGGAACTAAGATCTCTGTTTTGGCAAGGTTAGCCGAAAAGTTACCCCATAAGTAACTGCCATAAAAACAATAGATACATCTCCAGGGCGGGGTGTATCCATCACCTGATGTGCCAGACAGCAAAGATCTTGCAAGCTCAGGTTAAAAGGTCACCACGTCCAGTGACACTTGAGAGGATTTTTAAATGCTCTTGAGAAGCAAATAAGGAACTACCTTACATGTAGAGGAGCCATTGGTTTATACTGAGGAACATATTTATTATTTATTATATATACTAATTAATTTGCAGTGAGCACTTTATCCTGATTTGGGTCCTAGAGAATCCCAGGAGCTGAATTTTCCTGATGAATTACAACACTTTAGCCATGTCACTGATCTGGTTTCTGAGCTTGGTTCTGGTTGAGCATGACACAATCCATCCAAGCAATAAAATAACACAGTATTCAGATTGCATTGCTGCATCACTGCTCTAGGTTCCTGGTTTGATCCTGAGCTCGGCTTGTTGGCCCTTTAGAGTTTAGTATGTTTCGTCTGTGTCCACTCAGTTCCTCATTCCTTTTCAAAACTACACTGGTGAATTGTCGACAGAGTACAACATAAATGTTTTCTATCCTTTCTAACATGTTATTTATCACTAAATTAAAATGTGTGATTGGTGACAAATTCCTGTGGTGTAAGAAGAACAAAACACTAATATAAAATATTAATTAAACTTTGGGCTGCATTACATCACTAACTAATCCAACTGAAATCATTTTGATTAGAAAATTCAAGAAAGTTTCTGTTGTTTAGGTGGTAATTGGGAACTCCATACTCAAGGATAGTTGTATAAGTATAATCTGACAATTGTTAGACCTTATCTGTCAAAATGCTTTCCCCTATTTAAAAAATAATAATTTCCAGGGCCCCTGCCAGGAAACTACGATGATTAGGCTGAAAACAAGAATTTGTGATATGTTAAAGCTGAAATGTATTTTTGACAGACGGCGATTCAATAAGATTTTAAATAAGCATTTATTCAAAATGTATCTATTTTAACATGTGCGAAGTGGTCCTGTCCACTGTGAAATGTTCAATCTGCTGGAAATTTAACAGAAGATGTAGAAAAAGATCCAACTTTGAGGTTAAGTTCGGCTTACCATCTTTACTGATAAATTTCATCTTTTTTCATTTTGACTAGTTATATAAGTCTTTCACTGAGTTTACCGATCAGGAACGGAAGCAAAAATGTTCTTCCTGGAAACTTTTGATGTCACCAATTGTTACCCCCATGTGGGGCAAATATGCACAGAAAGAATATATTTGGACCAAGTGTTTACATGGCTAATATTTACCCGTTGAGCAGATAATGAAAGGGTTAAACCACACCCCTGACTGAAAATTCAATCTGATTGAGTCAGACTGTTCTCACTGAGGTGTTTATATGATGCATTTATTTAGCTATTATTCCCATTTCTGTGTAAACACCTACTGCATCATGGATGATTTTCTGAAAAGCACTTCCAGGAATGATTTATCTTTTACACATAGCAGTTTACTTTAGACAGTCAGTGAGTTGATGCCTTTTAGTCTGATCTTTAAATATAATTCTCTTTCTTTTTAAGTTTATCTGCGGGTGAGATACAGTACTGTGCAACAGTTTTGAGCCACCATTCATTTCTTCATATCGAATAAAATTAAATGAAAGACATTTGAACAAATGTTTTACCGCAACAGGCGGCAAAGACAGAATTAAAAAATTGGTTGTATATGTACATTCATCAGGCAGGGGTAGGCGTTAGACTACTGATCGGAAGGTCCCAGGTTCAAACCCCAGCAAATCCGAATCAGAGCAATGCCCTTAACCCTCAAAAAGATGTAACATGAGATCAAATGTAAGTCATTCTGGATTTAAGGACAAATGCCGTAAATGATTGTAACAACCTCAGGCGGCAACCTCATTTCCCTTCTCGTCTGTTCCAACCACTCCGCATTCAGAATCACCAGTGTACTAATCACCGGCCTGATCACCTGTCATCAACTGCATCTGTTTCTCACTGGTTCATGCGTTAAATTAGAATGTTTTCATACTTGAATAATAACTAGAACTGAATAATTCATGGGTCACTGTGTGGCTTAACAAAACAAAAACAAAAAATCCTTTGAAACTACTCAGGTACAGGAACTGGACTGAAAATGAAAGACAAAAACTTGGCAAAAATGAGAGCCAAATTATTATTTTTTTAAATCCTCTAGGAAGCCTGGCGAACTATTCCTCAAGACTGCACTAAAAATACAAGAAAATCTGAGTCTTTAGAAAGATAAAAAAGATGAAGAAATAAGGGATGACTCAAGACGTTTTGCACAGTACTTTACGTCAAAGGGTTTTCCCAACCTTTATGAGATCACTTTGCTTACTGTTACAGCCTAAATTACTCAATAACTCTATGAATTAATAATAATTAAAGGAATCAGATAGAAATAATATACCTTGAGTGCATTATAAACCTAACTGTGCAGACTAACATAGATTTGAGAACTGCTGATTTCCTGTACTGCTGATTTCTCGGAGTGCTGACCCACTCATCACTCATCAGGCTAAAATGCTTAAATATGTGACCAGAACAGCACAAGCAGTGACTCATCCTGCATCATCATAGACATCCTTTTGCTTGAATTAGCGTTTTGTACTCTTTCAAATGAGGGGGTAATGCATTCAGACTTGTCAGCGAGGTTTCAACATGGTTTCCTTTATCAAAAACACTGTCATACAAGGCATGTCCTTAGGTGTTTAAACAAGGATAGAAAAAGACTATTTTAAAAGGTGTTGTTTTCCTTACGCTTGCTTACATCTTTTCATTGAGAAGCTCCTGGTCTTTTAACACCTTTCAAAATTCACATGATCAACTACACAGATATAATAATAATAATAATAATAATAATAATAATAATAATCAACACTGAGTTTGCTTTTTGTTTTGTAATTGCTTTAGAGAATCTTTCACATGTGCATAGCACTGCACCGTATTTGTGTTCATTCAGTTATTGAGATTCAGTTTACTGAAACATCACGTGATGCTGTGTGCAGTTTTGTGGCAGTCCAGAACTCGAATCATAGAGATGGATGAACACAACACAGACATGGCCAGGCTCTTTCGTTACGTTTCATTTCATTTCATTTCATTTCATTTCATCCAGGACAATGTGCCAGATTCACCCTCATAGCCATGAGCAAGATATTTATAAATATGCTATCTAATTATTTGGGTACAATATTTTCTTGAGAGCATACATGATCAGACTTTGAACTTCGAATTAATGAATACATAAGAAAAAAAAAATCATAATCCCAAATGAAGAGGTCCTTTTAGTTCCTAAATGAAGTATATAGGTGCCACACACTGTCCAGTCATCATAGTAGTTCATTGCTTTAACAACTCAACAGCTCTTACATGCTCAAGATCTGTTATACCCTGATAGATATTACATCCATACTGAGACTGCCAGCTGCATACTGGGTACTGTCAGCCATCGATGAAGCTGTGTATCATTCTGTGCTTGAGTGGGATGTGTTTGTGCATCTGATAGGAAAAGAGAGGACAGGACAGAAAGAGAGAGAGAGAGAGAGAGAGAGAGAAAACGAGAAAGCGAGAGAGAACAGCAGTGTTCTATGCAAATGGCTTATAAAAAAGTAGCACCCTCCACTTTGTGCAAATGTATCATCTGGATGAGAGGCAAGTGTGAGTCTCTTGAGTTACGTGGTAGGATTCTGGCGACAAATAGAGGTTGAAATTTATCTTGTGTTTAACATTATGATTAAATGGACCTCGTTATAGATCCTCTTTTGAAATATTCAATTATTAGGGGCGTTCAAGTCAAACCAGGACGTTGATTGTGCAAAATAACAGAACACAGTTATGGGAGTAAAAACTCCCTTTATTTCTCTATATAAACCCCCTGCTATACTAATGCACTTATCCCAGCGTTTCACTAGTGCTTGTATACCATTAAGGTAGAAAGTTTGATCGGACTGCCTGTTTGGAGTGAGGTCAGGACTGTATAGGGATGTAGCAGTAACTAACAGACAAGTTACTGCAATGTGCAAGTGGTGTTGGTGAATGATTGTGTGTACAGTTCCCACAGACAGATGCGTCTCTTCCACAAGTTGACGGCAAGTTATCCACTGATTTTCAAGGATCAGACGTTGTACTCGCTGAACGTTCATGAGAAAGATTGCAGTTTGCTCTGAGCCATCTCAGCTGGAATCGTCATTCACGGGCGTACGTTTCAAATGTTTTACTGCAGCTAAGAGTCTCATCATCGTACTGTGCTTCAAATCACCTGTAAATGTCAATCAGTTTTACACCTTTATTCACCAGATATTTCATCACGAGTCCCAGTTTGACTTGAACGCCCCTTGTACTTTGGTTAGTATGAAAATATTGGATTTCATTTAAAGCGCATTACCGTGCTAGGTTTGGATCTTATCAAAGGCAGTCTTCAGGGCAGACTTAGTCCCCGGATGTTTTTACAGCATTATAAGAAAAGCCTTTTTACTATCTGTTATCATAATTTGAACTTGAAAGCTTGTACATTGGCTTGTTAGTATTTTCATGGCTCTTGTAATAAAAAAAATAAAAATAAAAAAACGTCTTTTAGACCCCTTGATGTTATTGTCACTTCCAAGCCTCTTTCTTTTCAAAAGTGTACAATCGTGTCAGTCCACATGTGCATCATAAACACGATTAGCAAGGTTGTAAGCCCTTAAGTAGCATAAACTTTTCACTCAACCAAAGCCTGTTTTATAACGAAATTTCCAATTACACAAAAAACAATCTATTAATCAAATAATTTTACAAATCGGCATTAAGTCATGACACCTTGTTAATCCATCCAAAACACAAAAAGGTAACAAAACTCCTGTCTACTCCCCATAGTATTTAAGTGCCTCTCTAATTGAAAATAAATACTCAATATACAATCTCACCTCACATTTATTCATAAATGACAAAAACCAATAAGTGGTATTTCAACTCATTTTCTAAGATTTACGAAAGGTTTTCTTTTCTGCAAATATTTTCGATCTAAGAAATCACAAGGAATACTATGGGGGAGATAGTAACTATAATTGGGCTTATGCTATTAATTAATATTTAACGTAACAAAGATAAAATATGCTAAAAGAAACACACACAGGGCATGAGACGCAAATTTCATTTGACACTCATACATTCTTTTGTTTGAATATATACGCCCATATATATCATATACATATAAAACTGACTGTATTCCTGAAAATACTCTTCTTTATCAAATTTAGATGGCGGCAGTACTATCTCAAGGCCACGCTTGTATTATGAAAGGTTATTTCAGGGTCTAAAAGTGCACTATGATGGATTGTTACACAGAACTATCACTATAAATCATTGAAAATTGGTGCTGCCTAACATTTTGTTGTTCTATGCCTTCATTTCTTTATTTCCTTATCAGATGACTTTATTTATGCTACAAACACATGAGCACATTGTTACAAAAATCACTGACATTAAATGATAAATAATAGTGGAACCAGTCTAAACATCCATATAAAAAATTAGCTCATATAATCGATTATGGCCTTTTTGGAAAAAAAAAACTAAAGTTAGCTTTTTTGAATTTGAATCCACATAGTGCACCTTTAAGGGGAGATTGTCACTTGTACACTTACAAGCCTCATTCAGTATGTTGTTGTATGAAATTCTACATTTCCTGCAAGGCATTTTTGACCAAAAGACTGTGAATAAATATCAGAAATTGTAAACCCTGGGCACTTGGAAGCATTGGCTTTAAAAGTTCAAAGTGTTTTGTTGTTGCTGCTGCTGCTCCCAACAGTGAATTACTGAGATCTTTACGTCTGCTCATTGTAATATAGCAGCCATGCCAGTTCAGTCTACTGACTAGATGGATCCATTCTGGGGCATGTGGCCCATTAATGAACTCATTTTCAAGCAGAAAACACCAGGTCTACAGACTACACACCAATTGTGACTAAATAGCGTAAAGGTCTTACGCTTTGGGATTGTGCTTGGATGTGTTTAATAAAGTGGATTAGTCATGAAGTAGGGACTGTGTCAGGCTAAGGAATCATTTAGCCAGTTTAGCTACTGGCCTGTAAGTAATTTGGCAAGGATTTTATTTAACTCTACTCTCTAGAATTTATTAAGCTCCTGAGCTCTCCAATAGCTGTTTGAGTGCACGCTCGATGTTCATCCGATGCCCTACCCGTGTCACCCCAAGTTCAGCTAAGTCATCCTTGGTGAGCGCAGGTAGATGCGCACCTTCAATTTCATGCTCTAAAAAGCGGGCACGATGTTCCCCTAGTCCCACACTCTCTAACCACTCGCCTACGTCATACTTGCTCCACAGTGCAAGAGGGCGTTGTCTGAAGGGCCGCAGGGCCAGGAGTGGGGCGCCCAGGACCGGTGAGGGGCATGGGGAGGCACAGGGTGATGGGGAAGGGGATCGGCTGCGGGCACGAGCACTGGCACTCCGCATGACAAAGCGCACCTCCTTAGGCTCCTGTGGGAGGCTCAGGCTAGAGGACTTGAGGATGGTATGGTGGTGATGGTGGTGGTGGTGGGGACCAAATGCTCGCATTGGCCCCAGAGGATCACTTCGTTCTGGAGTAGCCCCTGGGCTGGGTGTCCTGCGGGTTACTGGGTAGCGGCTGCCAGGGCGGATGGTGAAAGTGGTGCCATAGTTCCTTTGTGAGATGGTGTGGAGCTCACCAAGGCTGCTGAAGAGTCTGACAGGTAGAAACAGGGGTTTTGGAGGGCAAGTTAAATAATGAAAATAAAATCCTCAAGACACAGTGCAGGACAACACATTATTTTTGATAGCATTATTTCTTTTATGTAGACAGTATACCGTTAGTGCTGAATAGTTGAAGCTAAATAGTTAGTGTGCAGGTCTATTTATGGATTCCCATTTACCAACAAATTCCGAAATTAGATTGAAGCTCAAAGCTTCCTCAGGGTTTTACCGCAAGGTCTACTTGGCTGCAAACATACAGTATACCTTATATTCAATATTTACATCTTAGAAAGCTTATAAGTAGTCAATATATGGCTTTAATATCATCTCATAGATGCCATGCATGATAATTGCAGCTATAAGTAATGATGCAATGAGGAATTTTAGTGAAAGTTAGTTGGACAAAGAGGTGTCTTTTACCCACAGAGCTAAAAACCTACGATTTACTCTCTTCTCCATTCCCTTCACATCTGCAAGGACATATAGAAACATATAAGGGCATGTTATGTGCTTGGGTGAGGTGTGTAAACGAAACCTTAATAACACTAACAGCTGTGTGCAGTGGTGATGGTGTATGTTGCTCAAACGTTGAGAAGACTTTGCTGTGGTACATGCAGGTGTGTGAACCATTTAGGCCAAGTGTCTGCAAGTGGTTGAGACTCACATGAGCTTCTTACCTGGCACCACCCACTGGTGACCTTCTGCCAGGATCAAGTGCTCCCATGGGTGGTTCCTCCCCTAGAGAATGAGTATCTTTACTTAGTAACTCTGCCCCCATTGCAGCAGGCCTGCTATCATCAGATATGCCCACTTGAGCCCTGGGCTCCTCCCCCCACAGTTTAGAGCGTCTTTGGAACAGATAGCGTGGACGGACAGGGCCTGTGCTGGGTGGGTGTGGAAGCAGCTCACTGTCTGACGACTGTTTTAGCAGTGGGTCCCTGAGATGGGCGGGGCGGCCGCGGCCCACCCCGCAACGTGGCTTGCTGGTATGGGCAGAGTCTGTGCTCTCAGATGACAAAGTGGACATACTGGACACTGTGGAGACAGTACTAGTGGTCTCCATGTGGGGGTCTTCAACACCGGAGTCTGCTGTGGAGTCACTTGCTTTGCCAGAAGAGATCTTTGCTATAGAGGGCCTTGAGGACGCCCCTGGAGAAATGCTGATAGTGACTTTGGGCGTTTCCTTTAATAAAAGGCCATTGGCAAAAGGTTGAGGGGGTGGGACTATGCCAATCTTGCGGAGCTCCTCCCTGGTTTCCTCATCACTAGATGAGAGTAGTGCAGGGGGTAAGGTGACTGTGTAGGGCTCTGCTTCCTCCTCTGAGCTCATTGTCATACTCCGCCCTGCCAGGTTTGAGAGGGTTGGGGCAGGTGAAGGCATGGAAGGTGGAACTACTGGCTGGCTGTGATCTGTGTCAATCAGTGCAGGTTGGACAATCTGCATGGTTTGTGGCACCATGGACTCCTCCAAACTTCGTCCAGACACAGGGCTGCCATTTGTCACCTGACTAGCAGTTTCTGTTGTGATGCTCACAGGCTCCTCCCTCCAGGAATCAGAAGGCGAAGCCTCAAGAGCAGCAGGTGGTGTGACTCCACCCTCCGTCTCTGGTCTCTCCACTGCTCTGCCCTGAGTGGGTGATGGTGAGGGAGTGGGTGTGGGAGTGGGTGTAGTACGGCCACTGAGCGCACGCTCTCTTGCAGCCAAAGCAAGTGCTAACGGAGAGGAGGGGTCCAAAGGACGACCAGTAAGAGGATGTATAAATGTGGAACCCCCTGGTGGCAGTCCAGGAGAGAGCATGGGTGCAGGAGGTGGCAACTCAGCCAGCTCATCCACTGAGTGTGACTGGGATAGTAAGGGAGTGGTTTGGGGCTCAGTGGTGCTCCCCTCTACAGAAAGGAACACACTGGTTCTGCGACGAGCTCCTGGAGGTGTAATCCTAGCCCTCTCAGAAAGCACCTGCTGCTGGAACTGCTCTGCTCGGCTGCTGTGAGGGATCCGAGCTCCTCCTAGGGGAGAGGGATCCCTACCAGTACCAGCCTGGGCTGTGCCGTCTTCTACCTGGCCTTGTTTAACCAGTGGACTCTTCCTGCGCTGGGGTTTGGTAGGGGTATAGACTGCACTTAAGCGGCCCACGTTGGCATATGGGTTCTCCACAGCCTGGCCACGCCTACGACCACGCTCAGGAGGAGCTGCCCCAGAGGTAGGTGTTGCTGGCCTGGGAATGGGGGCGGGCTCTACTGGAAGGTGGGCGGTGTCCTGAAGAATAATCATAGAACGCGCTTTCCTCTGGCGGTCTGTCGTGACGGGACCATGAAGCTTGGGTTCTGCACCTGGCCGGAAGCTTGAACGGGATTGATTGGCAGCACGTGCTGGGGGCGGAGGAGGCAAGAAAGATGGGGGAGGACCTGATTCCAGGAAGTATGGTGTAGGAGGAGGAGGAGGTGCAGTTTGTGGAGGGGGTGGGATACTGTCTTGTCGGAAGCTGTCAGTCATTGAAGAGCTTCTTGGAAAGCGGTGCTCACCAATTAATGCAGATATTCTTTCATCTTCTGGCGCACCTGACCAAAATGAATCATGTTTATTAGATGAAGCATGAATAAATTTAATGTGCTAGACAAGTTACATTTTTGATACTATAGGACATCTGCAAGAATGAAGATTATATGATCATGTTCATATTTTTACCAAATGATTTGGTTCTTGTCATCCCATGCAGTTGTATGTGACTTTTATCCACACCAAGAGACACTCCAGGGGATATTTGCATTCCCTGCCTCTCCAACAGAGACTACACACACAAGCACACAGAAAACAGCTTAAGTAAAATTAATAATGTTTATTAAGTATTATATTTAGCAAATCTTATGTTTTTCAGATTGTTTGAAATAAATATGAACAATGTGATGCATTTGTGTGTATTTTACACTAATCTCAGCCTGTGTGATGCGTCGACTGGTCGGTCTCTGTTTCACAGTGGCTGCTCTGGAGTCGGCGTCTGAAGGCCGTTGCCTCATCACCACGACGGTCTCTTTTGGAGAACTCAACATCTCATCCAACTTCTCTGTGAGGATCACACAAGCACACACTCAAAAAAAAAAAAAACAAGACACTTCACATAGCAGACACAACAAGCAGTTCACAAAGCTTTATTCACACAAAACAAATTAAGCACAAACGGAAATTGCCATTGCAAGCCACATATGCAATCCAAAATAAGGAATACAAGGCCATACGCATGTATGCAAATATACATTTTTTCACAATGTATACAGTACACAAACAATTTTACATCACATAATACACCACAGTAAATACTCCATCACAATAACCACAACCCTGCACAGTAAATCGGTCTCATAATGTCTTGCCTTACCTCCCCTTCTTCTCCTTGATGCTTGTAGGTAAGAAGCAGGGATGAATCAACATGAATCAATTGAAATTTGCAACATATATTTATTACACTCTTGTCAAAGTTTGACAAGTAGTAATCTGTTCTTCTAAAAACCATCAGCGTTATTTCATCATCAGTATTATATTACTTGAATGAAGCCAGTTAGTTGAAATAAAGGCCTGGCATTGAAATTAATTTGATGTTTTTGGTCTTGGCCTTGCCCCTGTGAAACTACGCCATAGCCGAATTTTGCATTTTATCATAACTAGAACACCTGGTGGTTCAGCTAATGAGCCGCAACTATCCTGAATCTCACTTACTCACTCACTCATCGTCTATATTGCTTAATCCTGTATTAAGGGTCACGGGGGGCCTGGCATCTATCCCAGGAGACTTAGGGCATGAGGCGGGATACACTCTGGACCTATTATTCATCAATGTCTAACCCACAAAAATGGTATAGGTATCCCATTAAAATCTAACTATTCTAACAGGAAGCCCAGTCATCAAATCATTATCTATACCGCTTATCCTGTGTAGGGTCATGGCAGAGCTGGAGCCTATCTTAGCAATCATAGGGCTCAAGGTGAGGTACATCCTGAATGCAAACGCCAATCAACCTAAACCACATGTCTTTAATTTGTGGGAGGAAACCAGAGTACCAGGAGGAAACCCACCAAACACTGCAACATGCAACCGACCATATGCACAAGATATTTAAACCCACAACCCTGGAAGCGGCTTTGCTAACTACTAAGCTACCCAGAAATTCATTAGAATGTAATTTTATTGAGAGATACCAATAATGTACCATGAACTCCCATTGAAATCCCACATTCAGGAGGTGTTCAGGCAATATAATGAGAATTTGCCATGAATCATATACATATAAATATAATTTTATATATGATGTATATATATAATCCATCATTATGCCAATCTTGTCTCCTCTTTATGTAAGCAAATTAGTTCAAATTAGCTCCTTTAAGTGCTTGGAGGTTTAGTAATGATGATAATGGTTATGATTAAAAGTTCAAGACTCATTCCTTAGGCCTGTGTGTGTGTGTGTGTGTGTGTGTGTGTGTGTGTGTGTGTGTGTGTGTGTTTTACCCATCTCTTCCAGCTCTGCGGTCATGCTTTTGGAGCGCAGGGTTAGGCTCGTGCTCGGGTCTCTCTTGGGTGGTGGAGGAGCTGATGGGCCATCAAACAAAACAAGCGACATACAGACACACAGTTTAACACACCGTATTGGGATTCTAATGGTCTTATGGCCTTTTTACTGCATATGTGGTGTGTGGTGATATCTGGATACGCACCCTTTTTCCGAACAACATCTCCGGTGTCAGGTTTCCGTGTCACTGAGACAACTTTCATAAGAAGACGACTACCACCTTGCCGAATCAGAGAGACCACCTGTCGATGCCCCACTTTTACCACGCTGACCCCATTCACCTGATTCGCAGAAAGGGGTGAGTTTATTCACACATTTTATAAACGCATCGTCCGGGTTCAGTAAACAGAGCCTCACCTCGATCAGGAAGTCTCCAGTTCGTAGCCCCGCCCTCCATGCCACCCCATCCAGATCCACTGACTCCAGATATTGCAGCGCAGGAAACGCGGGAGTCGGTGTAAATTCTTCAATTGGAGTTTCAGCTGGTAGTAGAGAACCCACACGCAAACAAAACATTTAACGGGCATGTGTGTTTATATGGAAGTATGTGTGCGCTGTGGAAGTAGCATACATTTACATTTATATTACCTTTAGCCCCTCGAAGAACAAAGCCAAATCCCTCACTGTCTCTCTTTTGCAGCGTAGCAGTTTTCTCTTCAATTACATAATCACTGAGGAGACACACATAAGTGGGAATGCATAAATTTCACATCTTACATTTCATGAAAAAAATGAATCACCCGTTTATGCTTCTTTTCTACATTAAGATGTGCTTACTTAGTGAGTACCGATCAATCACAAGTCTAAGATTCTCATATCTTTAATGAAAATACTGTATTTGTGTTCTGTGCGTAACAACCTCTGTGTAACTGATTCGCCACGCATGTATACAAGGGAATAGGAGTGATCAAGCGTTACAGATGATACTTCCAATGTAATAAGTGTTTGCAGGCTATACTGTGACACATGTTCCAGGCTGGAAGAGAAGTGGAATGAAAGTGTGTGTACCTGTAGGAGGTATAATTATCATACGAGCCAACTGTGTAATGCCTAAAAAGCCTTTTGGTGCGATCTTCTCTTGTTTCTGCAAAACAAATCCATTTTAGGTGTGACAGCACAGTGAATATTTAAATATGATATGTGAATATGTTAAACAATTAATGCTTGGTTAGTACATTAACCACATGTACTACTGGATATGCATCAGTCAACGTAGGCCAGTACGTTTTGGTACTGTGCACCACCTAAATATTCAGTGTCGGTACTCCGTCCCGGAAAGCTGCCTGCCAAAACCCACATACCAAACTATTCACTGATACCCTTTCAGCAAAAATATTATATTGTTATGCCATCTTAAGCAGCAAATTATTTATAATTACAATACTATTATAACTAATTGTATTGTCAATGAATTGTATTTAATTATAAATATAAATAACTGTGAATGTAAATATAGTATATAATATTATACTAATATATAGTATACTAATATAATATAATATAAAAGTAATAAAGTAATATTTAATTATAAAATAATTAATCATAAACATAAATATATAATTAATTGTATTTACATGATAAATAATTATATTGTCTGCACATTCATTATAATTACATAATAAGTAATTGCCTTCAAATTGCCTGTTGAACCGTTTGCGTTGTGTTGTGTTTCATTACTGTAAGTTAGCGTAAGTGCAAGTTTCCGCCAACGCGCTGACAGGTTCATGACTCACCTCACAGCCTTGTTCACGACTAACGCGAGCTATAAAGCTAACTGGCTTCTAACATCCTGAATCCCAAATCCCTCTCTATCCCCTGATCAAGGGCACTACTTGTTGTCTGGAACAAGGGATCTACACCCTACATTGCACACAAGCTTTGCATTTTACGCTATTTGGGATTCAATCTCAGATAGTTAGCTGAGGCTATTTTAAACTGGAGTAAGTGGAAATATTGAGAGCAACTTCACGAGGTTTACAGGACTGTCCACCTCCTCCACCGTTAATTCTCCTTGTATTTTGCCCTTTGTCCCAATAAGATCATTTTTACCTATAAATTCATGATTCTAGGAAAATGTTACGTTTCGTAAATTGTGGCCAACAGCCAAAAATGTTTTTTTATTATTTTACAACAGTAGGTTTTTAACATCTTAAGATGTCATGTTTTTTTTTTTCTGCATTAATATTATATTAAAATGTTTATATTATGTATGCATTTTAATTAATATATAGTAGCTGATGTAAAACAGTGTGTTGGGGTCTATCAGAAGAATTGCAGTCAAATCTTTAGATCAAACTGTCTCTGGATTCACTCTTGAAAGTAATGGGTTTCAAAATGCTAGAATTTCTTGTTGAGAAACATGCAACATTTCACCATGTGAAGGGATTTTCCACATTTATAAATCCGCATGTTTCTTAATGTACATTTCAAAAGCTTAAAACCAGAGAGGATTTATTGGTCACATGAAGAATTAATCTCAGAGAATATCTTAATGAAATTTAAATCTGAAGGTTTAACTAGTGTTAAAAAAAAAAGGCAATGTTTTGTTTCTTTGGTAGTCATATTTGGTGGCCAGTTTCACTTAAAATTTTCATTATCAGGTGCAGATGATGACAGATGATCAGGCTGGTGATTAGAAAACTGCTGAATGTTGAGTAGTTGGAACTGAGGCTACTGCTGAGGTTATTACATAAATAACCAATTTTTAAATCGCATCTTTAGGCATTTTGAAGCCTATCTCAATAAAACATTTGTTCCAATTTCTTTCATTTAATCTATATCGTTTACTATAATTTACTACTCTATAGTATAGTTCTCACCTAGTCGTGGGTCGTACTGTCTCAGCTGAACTTCCTCTACGCAGTGCGCAGGAAACCAACCGGTTCGTCCTTTGACTGAGCCTTCCCAGAATCCTCCTTCACCTATGCTCAGCACTGGGAGAGAAATTTGGTCATGGATTAGAGCTTCACACATATGGTCCATTAAAGCTCAGATCACAGAGAAAAATTGCCATACTGAAGTCAAAGAATTTTTTTTTAAAAACCAAACAGTTAATCTAATTTACAGAATAAATAAAAAACTGTTTTGTGCAGTATATTTTATTATTACCGTGACAACCTTCTTTAAAATTCTGTACGTAGGTACAGATGCCTCTAGCATATTGTGAAACAGACTGACCTTTGACCCTCTCCCCGCGGTTGAGGGTGATCTCACCCTCACCCTGCGGAGTGTGTGAGCTGACAGCGATGAAGGTACGACCAGGCACTGCGCTGTAGAGCCTCCGCTTTGACCCTCGTGATACAGCAGGAGGACTGGGATCCCTCTGCACAGGACTGCCAGGGCTAGAACATATATGCAAATATACACACAGCGCATCGGAACTGTAGCGTTTTAGGTTACACAAACTGCATTGCAGGAATAGATTTTTAAGGGATGAACTGTGAAACCATGAATATCCTTAAATCCAGGCTTGGAACAATGAAATGATGGTGAAGTGGGAATAAATGTCATTATATAATGCATGCTGTTAAAGTAGTTATGTGGGTTGTTTTTCTGCATTTTGGCACATTTGAAAGAAACATATCTGCACCTGATTAAATGGTGCACAAAAGCCTGAGTCCACTGAACCAACTCCGTCCTCTCTGTTCAAACTACTGTACACACTCAGACTGGGAGAGAAGTGTATTTTAGGGCCAGAATAAAGAGACTAAACTACTGAGATCCATAACATGGAGATATTGTGAATCATACTGTAGTCTTGTATGATTAGACACTTTAAAATATTTCACCATGCCCATATTAAGTATGTTTGTCCAAATACTGTATGTATTACTGATACTTTCGTATTTTGTGTGAAGTGGAAATAGTTGTGGCAATTCAGCATGTCTACCTGTCGTTGTGTGTTTAGGAGATGGGAAGAGAGCAGAAAACCCAATGGCAACTTTAACAGACATTAAGAGAATATGTGAAACGTGAACCCTCCTGGATCAGGGGCGCCATCATCAGGCTTGGTAAGGGTTTACTCCCAAACGAAATAACAAATAACAAAGAAACAATCTTTTTTTTTTTTTTTGGTAATGTCCATTTGAATTCAATGCCAATGTTCTATTGGTGGAATCTTCTGAAAAAAAAAGCTCTAATAAATACATGAAAATACTGTGCGTCATAATACACTGTACATGCACATACTGTACAAGCCATGATGAAGAATACCTGAGATGGCCACGCGTGTGTCTCCTGAGGCTGCGTGTGTGTCCCCCCTGTGGGCTGTGTGGGCTCTGTACGGTGTTATCAGGCTCCAAAGGGGGCAGGCTGTGCAGTGAAGGGGCTGGCGAGGGCGCGGGCAGACTCTCATCCAGTGCGTTATCGCTGGCTGAACGCATCAGGGAGCGGCGCGGTGACACACACACCCCACGGCGCCGAGACGAGTATGAGGGGCTCTCCCTGAAAGGCACTGCAACAGAGAGACAGTCTCACACACATACACACCATCGACTCACGGTCACGTACGCATACACAGAGTCGAGCGTCTGTGTATTCTCTGCAGTTTTCCGGCAGACATATATAGCGGAGATGGCAAACATGCAGGTAACACACACTTACAACACGCACGCACGCACAACAACAACTAAGATGACAAGTTTATGACACATCTGGGCATTATTCAACATGCCTTGATCG
The DNA here is from genome assembly GCA_030347435.1 of Clarias fuscus. Taxonomy (NCBI): domain Eukaryota; kingdom Metazoa; phylum Chordata; class Actinopteri; order Siluriformes; family Clariidae; genus Clarias; species Clarias fuscus. The sequence continues at coordinate 21,389,503 of CM059224.1, read as the reverse complement.
GTTCATGATTCCACTCTTCAGTCAGGTCAAGCAAATTATATTCACTTAAAAAATTTTACGAAGAAAAAAAAAAAACGTCTCAAGACATTAAGAATGATGCCCTTTTTAGCAGTCGAGAGATTCTGTAGAGAAAAACAAAATAATCAGAAAATTTGCGTAAAAGGGATTGAACAGGGGTTACAGAAAAGATTCATGGACAACCCAGAGATTGAGCTGAGAAATCTTCAGGATACAGAGAATACACAGAAAAGACATATCACACACGCACACGCACACGCGCACACACACACAGAACATATAGAGATTACATAGAGATGACACACAGATCACATTAAGATCACATGGAGGAGAGGAGCAGTGAGAGTTACAATGAGAGCACACACAGATTAGAGAGACACTGTAGAACGATGATATAATGTTCAGTACATCATTGAAACAGAAATGAAACACTGTATGTACATTAGATTCTTCAAATTTTCTTTGGATAATCCACTTTTGATACTTGATTAACAATCACAAAAAAACAGTCATAGACTTACAAGAAGCTGGAAGAGCAATGCTTTAGTTTTTGTTCATGCTTAATTTTCGAATCTGACCATCATAAGAAGGTGATGATTCATTTTATATAACAGCCCATTGTAGCGCCAGCTGTAACGCAAAACACAGGTCTACTGTATATTACTGCAAATAATTAAATCTTATCATTTATTTAGTAAGTAGGGATGCACTGATTGTGAATTTCAAGGTCGATACTAATGTTTCATTTTACTAATTGGCCGATAACGAAGGCCGTTGTTTTTTGTCGTTGTTGTTATTTATTATCTCTTTTTGCCAGGTAAAAAAAATTAAAAATGAACAATCTTAACGCCCTTCATCACACTGGCTTTGAATTTAATCACTTAATGTCTCATTTAATCATTTAATGTCTCTCGGTCTCTCACTCTTTTTCTATAGCGCTTATCCTGTACAGGGTCGCAGGAAGCCTGGAGGCGTTCCAAGGGGATTCCGGGAGAGGGTGCCAATCCATTGCAGGGCACAAGTGCACACACCAATACACTCACTCACATACTACGGGCAATTTGGGAACGTTAATTAGCATAATCTGCATGTCTCCGGATGGAGGGAGGAAACCGGAGTACCCAGAGGAAACACACCAAGCACAGGGGGAACATGCAAATGCTATGCAATCAGACCCGAACCCCGGAGGTGGAAGGCCACAGTGCAAACCACTACTTCACCATGCCTCCCACAAATTCAATTATTTAATTTTACTAGACAACCTTTAATCGAACTTTCTTTCACAAGGCAGATCCTTTTTTTTTTTTTGGTAACAAATTTTTTTTTTTTAAAGGCCTCTTGTGCTATCTACCCAATATGAAGAATATTTCAGCACTTACATTGCCCAACCAAATTCTTTTTGTGAAAAATAAAGTAAAAGTAATGTAGTGCTGCCCAATTAATCGCATTAAAAATCAAAATTCGCAATCTGGACCCGTGCAATTATTTAATTGTAAAAAGCTGCGATTTTACTCACTCACTCATCGCCTTTACCGCTTTCTCCTGTATACACTAGGGGTCTGGTTCATATCCCAGGAGACTTAGGGCAATTAGGTACACCCTGGACAGAATGCCAATCTATCACAGGGCGCACACTCGCACACGACAGCCAATTTGGGAACACCAATTAGCCTAATCTGCATGTCCTTGGTCTGGAAACCTACCAACCACAAGGAAAACTCCATTGGCTAATTGCCAAGTAGTCTAATCTGCATGTGTTTGGGTTGTGGGAGGAAACTGATTGTGCGAGGAAACCACATTTGAAGGCTGCATCACCCTACCGTGTCATTAATGAATTTCCTATAACAGTACTCCTAAACATTTTATTCCTTATCCTCGCATGGATCTATAGGTTATGAACCTGCATGGGACATGTGGCACCTAAAGATCTCCAAACATTCAAACAGATTTTATCACTGTATCCTGGTCAGAGTCATGGGGAATCCGTCTACCCAAGGAACACTGAGCATGAGGTGAGAATACACCCTGCTGGGACATAATACACCATGTACACACACACACATTCATACACCTAGGGGAATGATAGAGTCACTTTACGACCATCTGGTATGTTTTTGGTAGTTGGAAGGAAACTAGAGAACTCAGAGGAACAGACATTAAGCTGAATCCAGGGTCCTTGGAGTTGCATTGAAAGCTGAACCTCAGGCATCTAATGGTGTATTTAAATATATACTTTAATTATTAAATATATGGTATTAAATTTGAGCAACTTACTGTAATTAGAGATACATGTTTTAGAATCTTGGCTCAATTTAATCTTTGATATAAAGTATTTTCAGCTGTAAAAATGTAATACAAACTCCATTTTTTTTTTCAAAGAGTTATCCCAATCCATGGGCAAAAGTGGCACCTGTTCTTATTAAATCGGATGGATATCATAAACACTATATTCAGAACTGGAAGAATAAGCAAGAAAGTAATACTGAGAAGGATAGTGAATACGACACAGGTGTGGAAAAAAGCACTCTTGTATGATCATGTATGATTTTTTTCTTTTTCTTTTTATATTTGGTATTGTTTCACCATTTCTTATTCATACAAACGGCATGATTAAAACTTGGGCAAAGGATTTAAATAGATTTTGTGAATCTGTGCAATCAATTTAGCAGGAGTAGGAACCACTTTTGAAACCTCATGGCACTTGAGAGCACACAGCGAGGTCAAGATGGTCAAAGTATGTCTTACCTACGTCTGAGGTTTTGTGGATCTTGATGATCTCAGCCAGGTCAAAATTCCCTGCGATGATGGCCACCTAGACGTGTGTCCAAGATTAAACTTCAACATCAACATCTTAAAATCCCTGTATATAATCGTGTGATCTCATTTTGAATCTCCAGATCAGACAGATTCCGGCATAAGGTGAAAAAAAAAAATCCCTAACGCAGGCTACCTGGAAAGCTGTCTGGTTGTTGTAGTTCTTGATGTCCTTATTTGCTCCTCGAAACAGCAACACTCGGGCACAGCCGTCCTGCACAGACGGGAAACGAGCGGTGTGGGATAGAGGTGCAGGACAGAAGTGTGGAGGGAAGGGAGATAGGAGAGGAGAGGGTGCACTGGTGTAGGAGCAAGGATAAAGGCATAAACACATACTATAAAGTAGGGGCTCTGTTACTTTGATTGAGTGACTGAGCGAAATTAGTGATAATAATCCTTTTATATTCTTTTATACCTTTTGCGAACAGCATCCTATTTATTTCTTGAAATCATTACGTAGGTTGTCTGTCCACATGAACCAAAACTACTTACACATTGTGTTATAGCATTTTCTTTCATATACATATAACATGAGCATGAACAATAAAACATTAAATCTAAATAATGATGTAGATTTAATTAGGCCCTGTTGATTTCTTGAATTGGTCAGAAGGGGTTAATTTATTTTCAGCAATGTTCTAATAGGTTTTCATGTCCACACTAACAACTAACACAGGGGCTTTGATGAATAGGGTAAGAGGAATACACACGTGGACAAAATTGTTGGTACCCTTCGGTCAATGAAAGAAAAACTCACAATGGTCACAGAAATAACTTTAATCTGACAAAAGTAATAATTAAAAAAATAATTCTATGAATGTTAACCAATAAAAGTCAGACGTTGCTTTTCACCCATGCTTCAACAGAATTATTTTAAAAAATAAACTCATGGAACAGGCCTGGACAAAAATGATGGTACCCCTAGAAAATACTGAAAATAATGTGACCAAAGGGACATGTTAATTCAAGGTGTGTCCACTAATTAGCATCACAGGTGTCTACAATCTTGTAATCAGTCAGTGGGCCTATATATAGGGCTCCAGGTAGTCACTGTGTTGTTTGGTGACATGGTATGTACCACACTCAACATGGACCAGAAGAAGCGAAGGAAAGAGTTGAAAATTATAGACAAGCATATTAAAGGTAAAGGCTATAAGACCATTTCCAAGCAGCTAGATGTTCCTGTGACTACAGTTGCACATATTATTCAGAAATTTAAGATCCATGGGAGTGTAGCCAACCTCCCTGGACGTGGCCGCAGGAGGAAAATTGATGACTAATCAAAGAGACGGATAATCCGAATGGTAACAAAAGAGCCCAGAAAGACTTCTAAAGAGATCCAAGGAGAACTTCATGCTCAAGGAACATCAGTGTCAGATCGCACCATCCGTCGTTGTTTGAGCCAAAGTGGACTACATGGGAGACGACCAAGGAGGACACCATTGTTGAAAACAAATCATAGAAAAGCCAGACTGGAATATGCCAAACTACATGTTGACAAGCTACAAAGCTTCTGGGAGAATGTCCTATGGACAGATGAGACAAAAATTGAACTTTTTGCCAAGGCACATCAGCTCTATGTTCACAGACGGGAAAAATGAAGCATATCAAGAAAAGAACACTGTCCCTACTGTTAAACATGGAGGAGGCTCTGTTATGTTCTGGGGCTGCTTTGCTGCATCTGGCACAGGGTGTCTTGAATCTGTGCAGGGTACAATGACATCTCAAGACTATCAAGGGATTCTAGAGAGAAATGTGCAGGCCAGTGTCAGAAAGCTGGGTCTCAGTCGCAGGTCATGGGTCTTGCAACAGGACAATGACCCAAAACACACAGCTAAAAACACCCAAGAGGAAAACATTGTACTATTCTAAAGTGACCTTCTATGAGCCCTGACCTCAATCCTATTGAGCATCTTTGGAAGGAGCTGAAACATGCTGTCTGGAAAAGGTACCCTTCAAACCGGAAACAACTGGAGCAGCTTGCTCATGAGGAGTGGGCCAAAATACCTGCAGAGAGGTGCAGAAGTCTCATTGACAGTTACAGGAACTGTTTGATTGCTTTGATTTCCTCAAAAGGTTGTGCAACAAACTATTAATTTTGGGGTACCATCATTTTTGTCCAGGCCTGTTCCATGAGTTATTTTTTTTTTATAATTCCGTTGAAGCATGGTTGAAAAGCAATGTCTGACTTTCATTGGTTAACATTCATAGAATTCTTATTTATTATTACTTTTGTCAGATTAAAGTTATTTCTGTGACCATTGTGGGTTTTTCTTTCATTGACCAAAGGGTACCAACAATTTTGTCCACGTGTGTAATTGTCTGTCCACACACGCTATTGTGTTAAACCGGGCAACAAATTCTCCCCTATGTGGAGAGATTTTTCAGTGGGAGTGTCTTGTGGGGGTCGGGTTGTGATCTCAATGCCCAATTGCATCTGCGCTGTTTTTTGTATTTGAGGACCCTGCTCGAATAGTGGTAGCTTGGTAGCACTGGGAACCTTTTGATCCAACCTCATAACTACTGAACTAACGAACTTCCCATTATGATTATTGTTGATCTGGTATATCTGATCTATATATATATATATATATATATATATATTTTTTTTTTTTTTTTTTAACTGCAGTATATACACATAGTCTTTTATGTAGGCACACGCGTACAGTATAATTACAGGAAGAGTCGGCGATTCTGGTAAAAGGCTTTTAATATTTGAACTCATCAGCCAAACAAATCCTCTCAGTGCTCCTTCATAAGCTCTTATAGACATGTACTGCCAAGGCAGCGACACTAACAACTCTCCTCCCCTTTCTTTGCTCTGGTCTTGTGCATGATCATTAACAAAGCCCCGCTGCTGATTGGCTGAAATAGTGTTGTGTGGAGAGGTGTTTGTTTCCTGTTCAGAGAGCCGGGGAAGGGTACGAACACCAGCTTTTTTCGGCCAACAGACAGAACAGACAGCTAGCGGACTGTGAGGAGATATTTGATACATTTGACAAAAAAAAGTGTATTGGATTATAATCACGATTCCATCTTTAATGTCTCCATAGTAAATGTGAATAGAATGCTCACTTTGAAGCAACGGAGAAAGGTCATGTGATCTGATACTCTAGATTGATCCTATTCCATAGGGTAAGAAGGGATCAGTGTTATAATCTGGGTTGCTTCAGTTGCTCAGGTCTAGGCTCAGAAACATTATATGGCAATAAAATTAAGTCAGCTGATGACCTGAATGTACTGAATGACCAGGTTATCACATCTACAGAGTTTTTCGTCCCTGATCATACAGGCATAAGGAATCATTTTCACACATCATTTGCTGTAATCAAAGCCAAAGTTGACTGAATGAAATCTTTTTTTTTTTTTTTTTTTTGAGGCAGTCTTTGAGGCATTTTATTTTTGGAAGAGCTTTTAAAAGTCATTGTCTTCATTTTGCTACGTCATTTCTACAGTATAACATCATAAAATCGAGAACCACCACTGAACATCAGGGACTGTTTTGGGGTCCCTGAATCCCACTTTAAGAACTTAGCATCATGATGTAATACTCTGTGTGTGTTTGTGTGAGTTTATACCTGGTTGTAGAGAGCACACAGGTGCAGTGCTGTGTTTCCTGAGGCATTCTGCGCACTCATCTCAGCTCCGTAGAACAAAAGGTGCTCGAGGTGCTGCACATTTCCGTGGCGACAAGCCTGCAGATCAACACCCCCCGTCCCCCATGCTTTAGTTTCCCTACTGCTTCAGGTACTGTGCAGAACGTATAGCTGTGTGAGTGTCTATGTGTGTGCGTGCATGTGCTACCTGGTGGATCTCCTGCCAGCCATTCTCGTCACTGTAGCCAAGCTGAGCATGATCATACAGCAGCAGTTCACAGCAGTACGGGTCGCCACCCACCATAGCGCTGTGGTACAGAGGAGTGAGCCCACGGCTGTCTTTGTAGTCCGGAGACGCTCCCAGATCCAACAGGGTCTGCAAAGTGTAAGAAAAAGGATTTTTCCTGCTTTGTTTTTTAAAGAAACAAAGAGCTCTGCTTTTATTCAGACACAAGCATAAATTAGTGCTATAACACCTGCGTATAGTTTTCAGCCATTTTTGTGGAATTGAATGTGTCTGTGCTGGTGTGGGTGGAGAAACACAACAGGAGATGAATGAACAAACAAAAGAACAAAAAAGACTTTTGTCGTCCCATCAGCCTGCTGATTATTTCTACCACTAAAATATTGACGTGAAATCTTTACATACATATCATTATGAATGTGACTGAGCTGAGCCACTGGCGTACACTTAGTTCTTGATCTGATTGCATAGCACATCACCACGCCTCTTACTGATATATTTCTTCTAACTTAAACACTTAAAAAAAAAAAATATTACACCACAGGGTTAAGGGTCTTGCTCAAGGGCCCAACAATGGCAACCTGGTGGAGCTTGGGCTTGAACCGCCGACCTTCTAATCATTAACTCAGTGCCTTAGCCCTCTGAGATACCACTGCCCCTACTACACATCCCACCATATAGTCCTGGCTTCGCTTCAAGCTATTTTCACATGTTCAGGCCATTAAAGGAGTTCCTGGAAGGCCAGTGTTTCAGATGTGATCATGGCTCTGGCGTACTGAGAAAACTTCAGGCACTAGTGAAACACTGGGATGAGTGCATTAGTGTAGCAGGGGATTATATAGAGAACTAGAGAGGTACATTTCCTGAAGAAAATGTGAGTGGTGCTTGCCGTGGCAAAACGTTGGAGTCATGCTAGCAACTTGCTAAGCACTCCAGCATCATGTTAGCAGCATTCTAATGATGTAGCTAGCAACATGCTAATATAGTTGGCATAATGCCAGCTACATGCTAATTGGCTAAACACCATGCTAGCAACATGCTAAGCACTCTAGCATCATAATATCAACATTCTACTGATATTGCTAGCAACATGCTAATATAGTTAGCATAATGCTAGCAACATGCTAATTAAAGGGAGTTTTTACTCTCATAACCGAGTTCTGTGTTCTGTAAAAGTCCAGGTTTGACTTGAACACCCCTTGTGGATATGCTAAGTGTAAATAATGTGTTTTAATCTCACGCAGTTAAAAGTGAAAATATTCCCAAACACAGTTTGGTACTTTATAACTATTTCTATCCGATGAAGTTAATGTCATGTTTTTATGTAAAACACAACTTTTATTATGTATCTAACACTGTTGGATGGAACTATGCTTAAAAACAGCATTTAAACTCTTTGCTGCTTATATGCAAGACCAACACTATGTACAGTAGTTTGCAGAAGGAAAATATTGCGTACCAACATTTACCACGGCAAACATTCTTCATTCTTTATGACCTAACTTCTTTATGCTAGATTACAGCAGTCAGTGCTAATCTAACCTGGTATTAGCAAAGAAAGAAAACTTTTAAAAATACAATAAATCTTAGAAAATTTGCTAAACTTATGCTGAATTTATTTTTTTCACATTAGACGGAACTCATGGCTTCTAGAAAACAAATGCAGACAGCTAATTTTCCGTGAGTATTTCTAAGCATGATGAATCGGCGTTATTGTTAATGTTTTATCCCTGATGAACTTGATTGGGTAATTTAAGCTAAAATGTAAATAAAATTCATGGGAGCAATAGTGTTCGCTGCATGAAAGAAGTTTGGCTAAAAATTTCAAATAAAAAAAGTATTTTTAACATGATGATTTGGTTATGTAAGATGAAACGTGCTGGCATGGTGGCTTAGCGGTTAGCACAGTCACCTCACACCTCTAGGGTTGAGCGTTAAAATCTTGTCTCTGGTCTGTGCTTGCATGTTCTCCCAGTGCTTGGTGGGTTTTCATCCCACAGTCCAAAGACACGCACTTATAGGTCTTTGTGCTGGAGGCGCTGGCACATACAGCAATGATTGCTGGCATGAAGTCACAGGTCTTTGCGGCTAACCACTGCTTAGTTTTAGGCTTACAAGCATTGTCATGCCAAAATTAACACTTATGTACAGTACAGTAATATATTACACTTACTCGAGTATTTTTAAATTAGTATTCTTAAACATATTTAAAAAATATATATATAAAAAATTTCCCCACTGTGGGACGAATAAAGGTATATCTTATCTTATCTTATCTTATCTTGTCCCTGCGAGTGAAGCTCAACAAAAATGGCAATACTGTATCAGCATAATGACAATGTAAATAGTACATATGTGAAAAAATCTATTTTTTGTATTACATTGGCTAATTGCATATATGCAACTTTGTGTCAAAAACAAATCTTTAAATTCTTGTAGCTATCAAATAAAAACCCATTTTGTGTGGAAACCGTCATAGCAGATTTCTTCTCCACATGTTTAAAATCCTCATGTTTAGGAGACATCTGTCCCAAAAAAAAGGCTACAATGAAAAACCGAACCAGAGAAATGCATATCCACACAGATGGTCCTCATTGCAGAAGGGTTTAGACTGTTTGTCTAGTGTGTGAGTGTGCATGCGCATGCACGTGTATGTGTGTCAATCTTACAGTTAGAGCTATGTGGTTGTGTGTCTGCACAGCTTTGTGAAGTGCAGTGATCCCGTCTCTGGTCCTGAAGTCCAGATGAGCTCCTCCGCTCCTCAGAACTTTAATCAGCTCAGCGCTCGAGTCCAACTGTGCTGCCAGGGTGAGGGGTGACTCTGAAAACACACACACACACACACACACACACACACACACACACACACACACACACACACACACACATCTGGTCTGATACAAACATTTTATTGATCTCAAAAATGCCTGCAATGTAAATCTTGGTTAGAAAGAACACTTGGATGTGTAAAAGAAAGAGACAAAGACATCCTGGGTGCTAAATGGTTCACAGTTCGACATCAAACACATATTTGAAAGGAAAATCATTTGTTGTTGGGTTTTACAAAATCATTCCCGAAGAGATACACCAAATGGTTTTGACATTGAATACAACAAGGTTCTTTGGGTGCTTTAAAGGCAAACATAGATATATAAATATGAAGGTGTTCAAACCAAACCGGGACTTTTGATTGTGCAGAATAACAGAACACAGTTATGAGAGTAAAACCTCCCTTTATTTCTATATATAATTCCTGGTACACTAATGCACTTATCCCAGTGTCTCAATAGTGCTTGGATACCATCCAGATAGAAAGATTTCTTAGTGTGCACCATTCAAATATTTTACTACGGCTAAGAATCTCATCATCGTACTGTACTTGAAGTCTTCTGTAAATGTCATTTGGTTTTGACTCGAACACCTCTCATATAAATATAAAAAGGAAATACATTGATGTTGGGTTCTCGCAAAGATTCCATATTGATTTTTAAATGGAAATTAGTTTTTGGGATGGTTCACAGTTTTAGATCGGTAGATCAATCAATCAATAGATAGGGAAGGAAAAAAAATTAAATGCTTTTCATTGATCTTGTTGCTATTGGATCATACAGAGAACATTTCCCTTAGAGTAACAGTAAATGACCCCGTCAGGTTCCTAAATGGACTGGGTTCTTTGTAAAGTTAACAGTTTTAAAAAGTCTAAAAGAATCCTGTAGTTGTTGGATTTTGCATAGAACGTGCATAGAGCAGTTGGCTTCTAACTGAATGAACCCTTAAAATCAGTGGAAATGGTACAGTGACCCTAAAGTACACAACACAATGACTTAAAAAAAAAAAATACACAAAAACATTTCTTTAAACACCAAAGCATTTTTTTTTATGTTGCCTCTACCTTGTATGTAATTTTTTTTTTTTAGAAATGTGGTTGTGTTTTGTACTTCAGGGCCGCTGTTAAATGGAGTGGAAAAAGATACAAATGGAACTAAACTTTAATATGGTGTGAGGAAAAAATAAATAAAAAATCTCACCCTCACCTCCAGTTTCTACATCATGGAAGTTGGGATCTAGCCCTTTCTCCAGGAACCTGCACACTTTCTCCACACACCTCTGCTGAACACACTCCATAAACTTCTTCAGATTGGCCTAAAAGAGACACAAACCGTAATAATCAATGCCATATCATAACAATAATGATGTATATTTGAAATAAATATGGTTTCATTGGTATACATTTATATGTTTATATAATTTCCAGGCATTCTGCAATATCTGAACCCTAAACATTATGGTAGTGAATATACAGACTACATTTGTGTTTATACTGTGCATAATAGAGCGTGAACTTGATTGAGTTAAATTGGAAAATTAAAAATGAGCTTGTAAAGTAGATGAAGTATCTCCTCTTCAAGCCATCTGTTGATGGAGTGTGAAAAACAGCATATTTTTTTTATCAAATGTATTTTCAGCTATTCAAATAATTTTCCCTGGGTTTTATTGTTTACAGGAGACAAAAGCAGTCACAATGTGTTCATATTCATGTGGATGAGGTCTGAAAGATGGCTTATAGTTCAAGAATTAATTGTAACAAAAAATAATAAAAGGAATACTGAAATCCCGAATTTTAGCTCCTCTGTAAAGTGTGTTACCTTGGTGTGAAGTTTGGCTAATTGCTTGTCGTCCACATGGCTCTGAGTGTAAACGCGTCTCTTATAGCGAAACTGCAAACACACACGCAAGCATACAAGCAGACATCACTGACCACGAAAACAGAAAATAAGCTGATCAGCTTAATGGAATCAGTGATATTATTATGTCAGATTGAAGCCCACATACATGTCTTCCTGTCTTTCTGTATTTACCTTATTAATACAAAGATATTACACTTTGTAAGGTTGAGTATCTGACACCTTGTTAACATTAAGTTCGTCATCAAGAAATTGAGAAAGTTGATCGGATAAATATTAAGTTTAGTCATAAAACGATTCCAGTGCCTTTAAATTCACTTATACCTCTTCAGCGCTGTTATTTCAGCTGTGACAATATTAAATAATTCCAGTAAAAATATTCAGTTTAGTTTTTCTAATTGATATCTATTGGTGCAGGTGTGTGTTTAAATTGAGCAAGTAGCTTATTAGTAGCTTATTTTACAGTAGATTATTAAATGCGACACAAAACTGTTCATAACATCGTTTTTTCTCAACATTTGCAGGTTAAACGTCAGGCAGATATCTAAGTACTGCAAAGGTTTAATTAAATTCTGTCCAGACAGTTTTTGTGATGCTGTGACAAAATCTGGCCTGACAGACATACAGACGGAAAAAATTTCTGGGTCCTCCAGTGTATGAAATGTAAAGATATCATTAAGAAAGCGAGTTCTGACCAATATGCAGACAAAACCTTTCTTTTATTTATATAGATTTCTACTAATACCTGTATGTATTGAGTGACTGTCCTCACGAGGATGTTGCCCTAGGGGACGGTTTTCTATTTTCTCTCATTAGTGTTAAGCAGTAGATTATAATAGCATTGACTGGCTGCATTAATGTACCTCTAGGTAAGGTACAGGTGTGACAGTAGGGAGAGGATACTCCCTGAGCAGTCTCTCTTCATCCAGGAACTTGCCGGCTCGGCCGTTGAAGGCCGGGAGGTAGAGGCCATAGTTCAGCACATCTGTCAGGCTCTGCGTCAGAGTAACCAAAACCCGCTGCTTACACACCCACACCGGAGCCTCCAAATCCAACCGCAGGCATTTCTACACACAAACAGCACACGCGCTCAGGATGAAACGATTTCAAGCTTTTTGCACTACTTAGGTTGACTAATCAATTTTATAAATGTAACTTAACATCAAATCTGTCATACCTTGCTTAATTAGGACTTTTAACGAGATTAATAATATCAATGGTCTTCACATACAGCAAATGGCTTTTGGTCTACTGCTTCATGCTGTACACGTGAGGGGTTTTTATCTGCTAGTTAGCAAGCTTGTTGCTATATAGCAAAACATTAAAGAACAACGAAGCAAAGCCCAGTTTCATCCACGCTACTAGTAATGAGCAAAGACTTTGCACTATCCGTCCACTCGGTCAGACTCAGTTTGTGTCTCTTGTCTAAACGGCCGAGTTATTTATATCTCTATAGCCTGAGAAAGTGAGGATAGCTTGAACAGTTAAGGTAACATCACAGCTAAGAATTACCGCTGTGTTCTTTCAGAGAAAAGTTCAGATGATTCATGTGGGGTCAGCGTGCAGGTCTAAACGACTGCGGTCGTTCTGTTTTTTTTTTTTTGTTTTTTTTTTTTTTATAATCCGAGTTTTAAAATAATTCTCCTGGTAGTTTTTTCATGTGAAGATTTACTGAAGCCTGAGCAAAATGTAGTTACAGTAGCAAGCTACGAATATGATACATTGCTAACACACCTTGGTTTTTCAGTAAGTAAATATACACTCAGATCTATAGAGATCCCGATCACTTTCACTGAGCTAGTGCTTCTGTGCTGAAGCTATTGATCAGCTTCCACACAAGTCTCTCAGCATCCAAAGTAGTTTTCTTTTCTACCAAGCAGCTCTCAAATTTAACTCTTTTTTTTGTCGTACTTTTTTACTGTGGGGGAAAATTATAGCAGTCATTATCAAAGTATTACATTTATCGCTGAAAGTTCTTATAGCATTACGGCTGGTTGATTGTTAACATGAATCTACTAATACAGACGTTAATATTTGAAAACAATTAGCCATTAGCATTAGGGATGGGAGTCATCTCCCGATACGATATTATCACAATGCCTAAGTGCCAATTTGATTAAAATTGCAATTCTATAAGCATCAAGATTGTATAAATATTCAATTATAAATTCAATATATTACATCTTCCCCTGGTTTTTGGTACAAATTTTAAACTTAAAAAAAAAAAAGTTAATTAAATGTAGCCCATTTCTTATAACGTTAATTTTCTCACTTAAAGACCAAAGTCAGCATTTTTTGGAGGGATTCTTCCCCGATTTTCTCCCTAATTTAGTCTTGTCCAATTCCTCCCCGTCACTTGGGGGCTCCCACATTAAGGCTACTACTACCACATCTTTTTCTAACTGCTTGCTCACACACCTCTGGGGGCGGCGTAACACACTCGGAGGACAGCGCTATCCGCTCCTTCCGCTTGTGTGAGCTCACAGACGCCCCTGATTGGCTGTAGAGCCGTGATTAATGTGGGAGCACTAAGTACCTCTCATCCCTCCCCTCTGAGAGAGCTCGGCCAATCAGCTCTCTCTAGAGCTCCGGCTGCGAGAGGTTACAGCATCACCCGGGAATCAAACTCGCGATCTCCGGATGATAGGGCGAGCGTTTTACCACTGCGCCACAGCATTTAAACAATACAAAATTTGTTTAAAAAAAAACCTAGAATACAGGAGTTTAACATTTAACTGAGCAGCACATAAGTATCTCTGTCATTCACCATAATTATTATTTCTAAACAAACTCCTATCACTCATAATAAAAAAAAATTTAAATAGTTCAGAGTGCACCACCTGTAGGAATATAAAGAAACTGCAAAATCTTTCCACCTAAAATGTGGGCACGCGGGGCTTCTAATGTACGCAATTTTTCGACTAATTTGCACTCATGATGTTTTGAGACTGGTGTAAGCATGTGTATTGAGGTTGATACTAATTCACTCACAGAATTTAAAGAGAAAAAGGAAGATTGGAGGCTTTTAACATGCAAAATGTTTGATATTGTTCTGCCATAAAAATGCTTCGTACAGAATCATTTATATCTGAGGCTGATCGGCCACGATCACGGCTAATTAAACTGAAAGCCAGCCAATTCTGGTCACTGGCTCTATTATAAACATAAAAGTACCGTAGTGACAAAAAAAAAAAAAAAAAAAAAAAAGATTTTGGAGTCATTGTGGTGATACGTGAACCGACACACAAAAGAATCATGATTCATAACCGAATCAATTTTTCCCCATCTCTAATTAGCATGAGAATTACAATTAGGTTGAGATAATATCAATGTGATTATATGAGAGAAAAAAAAGTTCAGGGATAAAAAAGAAATCATAAAGAAAATCTGTGAGGCCAAGAACCTCTACTTTACACCATGCATTTGAGTTAAGTAATCCTTCTGGAATTTTCTTTTCCTGCCAACTACCAGCTCATCTCTGTTCTATGACATACACACACACACACACGCACACACGCACACACAGATACATATATTTTGAGACTGTGGTAATGGAAATGACGCCCTACATGACCATGCATTGTGATAAAGCACTGTTGAATCCATTCTGAAGGTGTTGATTAATTTTCCATACGAGCAGCTTGGGAACTTGATCCGGCTTTAATACAAATAATAGGTTTAAACCAGGACTCGTGATAAAATTCTTTGTGAATAAAGGAGTAAAAAAAGGTTGCCATTTAAAGAAGTCTTGATGAGAATCTTTTCCGCAGTAAAACATTTGAATGGTGCAAACGTTTTAAAGAAGGTCGGACGTGGTTCGGAGCTAACGCCAGTCATTCGCATGAACATTCAGCAAGTGGAATGTCTGAAAATTGATGGATAACTTGTCGGCAACTTGTGGAACTCTCTGTGGGAACTGTACACACAGTCATTCACCTACACCACTTGCACATTACAGGAACTCGGCTGGGAGTTATTGCCACATCCCCTGTACAGTCCTGACCTCTGTCCGGGCCATTTCCACATGTTTGGGCCATTAAAGGTGTTCCTTTGCAAGTGTTTCCGTGGTGAAGCAGGCAGTATGATCATGGCCCCAGAGTATTTAGGGAGCTTTCTACCTCGATGGAATTCAAGCGCTAGGATAAGTGCATTAGTGTAGCAGATGGTTTATATAGAAAAATAAAAGGAGTTTTATCTCAAAACTGTGTCCTGTTATTCCGCACAATCAAAAGTCCTGGTTTGACTTGAACACTCCTCATAATATGCTAGAGTTGCTATAGTAACAGCTGATTCACAGGGACTTGTATGGTGGTGAATGTTAGACATACTTACATACAGCAAAAATTTCTTCTTCTTCTTATTACAGTCTAATTGATGGAAAGTGCCTTTCATAGAATATGAGATGTTCCAAGTAGTATAACCTTCTGAAGACTGGTATATTTCTCTATCCCTTTCTTTACATGTCCCAGGGCTTCTGTCACCACCGGTATTGTCATGGCTTTCATTCCGCATATTCATTCGGTCTCGATTTCGATGCCTTTGTACTTTGAATACGAAGCTTTTTTACTGTAGCTCTTTTTGCTGAGGTGTTCCTTTCAGTCGGGATGGACATTTATCTATGAGTCTGTTTCTGATTTTAGCCCAGCAGTTTTGAGCCATATGTTAGTCATCTGTCGGTCTACAACTTTCTTTTTGAGTATTGCTCATGCATGTCTTCGGCCTTTTTTTTTCTTTTTCTTTTTTTGTCGCTGGATGTTTTGCTTTGCTTTTTTTGTTTGACTTTTCGGTTGGAACTTTGCTTTCAGGTTTAAGCGCTCTTCTGAACATTGCAGCATGACTAACTACACAGTAATTTTCCTTTTGTTTTTCGTGCTTTCTTGAATCATTAGAAGGGGGTCATTTCTGGCAATACAGTAAGTATCTAGGCCTGGTATATAGTTTTTGTAGGTGGTTTCCCAATGAATAAGGTCCCGCCATCTTCGCTTCTGGGAAGGTACAATCTATCTATATCTGCTTTTGGGTGGTGCATCCTTTCTAAGCTGAGAAGTTTCCTGATACAGTACCTTCTACCGTAGTTTCCAATCGATGATTTTAAAGCCGTAAGTTATGACTGGAATCGGCAGGTTGTTGATGGTTGGCTGCCGAATTGACGGTTGGTCAATTTGGACGTTTTGTGTGGAAGTTTGCCGTTTTTTTGAATGTTGATTTGGCACACTTTGGTTTATTGATGAAGCCTTTTATGATTGTTAGTAAGTCAGTTTATTCTTCGTCATTCTTTGTATACATTTTCAGGTGGTCCATGTAGTACAGATGATTAATAGTGGATGAGCCTGTAGCCGGTGTTTAGAAGAGAGGTTAGAGGAGTAGGAGCTAAGCAGAAGAGAAAAGGAGAGAGAGAGAGTTGCATTGAAATATGCCATGAGTTATGTTGATCTGCCTTGAGTGTGGCATTCCATCTGTTTGGTTTAGCATGAGGGTTGTTTTCCAATTGTACATATTTGCTGTTAGAAACTGGATGATGGTTGGTGATATTTTGTAGATCTCAAGGCATTTTAGTATCCAGTCATGTGGCATAGAGTCAAATGTCTATAAAGACATCCATCTTCTTCTTCTTATTATTATTATTATTGAACTAATAAAACATAATCGTTTATATTTATTCAACATTTAATGAAGGAGTCGCTAGTGACAGTCAGAACTGTACTTTCCGGTGTCTCCATGTCTTGTTAAATACAAGAGAGATTGACAAGGGAGCAACTGTGTGTAGCTGCTGTCACATAAGCGATCACTGTCTTGTGGACAATGCACAACATTAAATGCAACTTTAGGAAGCACAAAAGAACAAAGTGTCACTCATTAAAAAGAAATATTGGGTGAGGAAAAGAACTGTCATATAAGAGGCATTAAACACTTTGGAACAGAAACACACTTGCTCTCCTTTAAAAGCGCCCATCAAGTGTGTTATTCCTCATTTTTATGGCGAAAGCACTCAAAATGAGAGACCTTAAAAGCACAAGAAAGGAATGACATGCATAATAAGTACATGGACATGACAGGAAGATTGGACAAGGTTGCTTAAGTGTGCATGAGAGGTAAAAAAAAAAAACCTGAGAATGTCACAAAGTACATCGATGCCGTCATAGCTCCGAACTCACACCAATGGTGACCATTTGACTTTGATCAGAGAAGAAGAAGACCTGCACAGACTTACTGTTTGCTGAAGGTCAGGGATTCCGATGCGGATAATGACGGCGGTTCCGTGGAGATCTTCCATGGAATCATTGGAGCCGCCCTTAGACCCTGGAGAGCCACGAAGGCTGTCGTCTCCGTGGTTTCCGTTGGTAGGGGCGTGCTGTTGCCGCGGCCTGTCGGGAGCCTCATGTTTGCCGTCGGCAGGTGGACTCATAGGCATGCTCTGGGAATGTGTGGGAGGGTGTGGGGGTGGGTGGGTGTGCGCTGCTCAATACGCTGGCCTCACAACCCTACCAACACAACGCACAAGCACACACACATACATACATACACACATACACACACACACACACAAACACACACACACACACACAGACATGCACACACACATGATTTCATAATCAACTTCAAATCATATTTCTACACTGCAGTATGTGCTCATGGTGTATAGCGTATTATTTTAATCCGAGTGTGTGTGTGTGTGAGAAAGAGAGATTGAGACAGGTAGAAATAAGACCTGACGTCTGCCGGTTGTGAGTGGTTGCCATGGACACTGCGAAACAGATCCATTTGGGGGAAAAAAAGGAAATTTCAGGGAACCCTGTATTACATGTCACCATGGCAACGCTGCACTCTGCTTGTTCTGCTAAGCTATGGCACCTCCACTTCCTTTTTCGAGAGGACACACACACACACACACTCACTCACATATCACACTACCACACACATTCAGCAAGCGCTTCCATCATGTACCACTCAATCCAGTAGCATCCACACGAAACTTCAATTTGTACACACACACACACACACACACACACACCTGTTCTGCCACTAGTAACTCATATAGGCACGTCTCCCACCTCCCACACAGACACTTACATGTGCAATCACACACCCGGTGGCAGCGTACAAGAAAGTCCCTCGCTATTGTCCTAGAAGGCAGTGCGGAAGCCCTCAGTTATGTAACAGAGGAATGGGAGAACATCAGAGATGGAAAAAAAAAGGGCCAAGAGGTCAAGTGGCATTTATAATAAACAGAAATCCTCATAACCGTTTCGGGTAACTGATGACTGCTTTCATCATAAAATGCATCTGAGCATTTGCAAATACTTAATACGCATCGATGCGAATATAAACCCACATGCACTGTATGGCATGCATACTGTCTGTGCATATACAGTACATATATACAGCTCCCTGCAAAGGTCCTTATAAAAACACTATAGAGAGCAGTGTGCAGTGAAGAAGCTCATTAAGTTCATATTTGGTGTGATAACTCTTTGCATTTTAAATGAAATCAGTTTGATCTCACAGTTTGATAAGTTCCTGTAAACATCTGTAAACATAAAATGTGTTCTCATTCTTCACAATATACTGCTGGATGCATATACACCAATCAGCCATAATATTAAAACCACCTGCATAATATCGTGTTGGTTCTCCTCGTGCCACTTAAACAGCTCTGACTCCACAAGACCTCCGACGGTGTGCTGTGCCATCGGACACCAAGACATTAGCAGCAGATCCTTTAAATCCTCTAAGTCCTGAGATGTGGTCTTTGTGGATCAGACTTGTTTGTCCAGCACATGGCACAGATGCTTGGTCAGATTGAGACTTGGAGAATGTGGAGGCCAAGTCAACATCTTGAACTTGTCATGTTCCTCATAACAATAATATAACACAACAATGTTTGCATTGTGGCAGGGAGTGTTATAACATCCATATGAGAATGGCAGGACGCAAGGTTTGCCAGCAGAACATTGCACAGAGAATCATACTGCCTTCATGGGCTTGCCTTCTTCCCATTGTGAATGCTGGTGCCACCTCTGTCCTATGTAAGTGATGCGCGCACACACACCTTCTTCAATTGCTCCGGGGCCCAGCTCTAATCCAGCTCCGACTGGTCTGCATCTACGCAGCCTCGTACACAGCAAACTGTGATACACTGTGTGTTCTTACACCTTTCTATCAGAGCCAGCATTAACCTTTGCAGCAATTTGTGCTACAGTAGCTCTTCTGTGAGATCAGACCAGATGGGCCAGCCTCCCCACACGCATCAGTAAGCCTTGACCGTCTCATGACCCTGTCACTGGTTCACTTTTGGTACTAACCACCGTACACCAGGAACGGCCCCCACAAGACCTGCTGTTTTGTAGTTGCTCTGACCCAGTCACATCACAATTTAGCCCTTGTCTTATTCACTTGCCCATTTATTCTGCTTCCAACACATGAACTTTGAGAACTGACTATTCATTGGCTCCTTAATACATTCCACCCCTTGACATTCCACTCATGGTAATGAGATAGTCAACGTTATTCACGTCAGCCATCAGTGGTTTTGTTGTTATGGCTGTTCGGTGTATACTCTCCAGTCACCTTCACCGGAGCACCTGCACCCCTGTTTATTTATGTAAATATCCAGTCAATGGCAGATCAGGTGGCAACGGTGCAGGGCATAAATTCTTGCAGATACAGGTCAAGAGCTTCAGTGATGTTCATATGAAAGATCAGTGAAACCGCACAGACATGCGAGAAGTAACCAGATGGCCATAAGTGCTGAGATTGGTTTCTATTATTATGACTACTGTTTGTTTGTATGCCTAGAATGAAAACCTACACAGAACTTTCAAATTTTCAAAGAGACCGAGTTGTTAGTCAATTTGAGGCTGAACTGTGCCGGAGACAAATCTTGAAATCCCACTTTCTATTGTGAACAGAATTACACTTAAGAAGAAAAAAAAACCCACATAAAAACATCGATGGAGTCACCGCTGTGTCGAACCGGGCCTCCTGAAATACAACTGTGACTGCTGATCGAAGTTCTGTCGACAGCAACCTTCTCATTCTGTCCCTGTGTCCCTGAGTTGTTGCTTTTAAAGCCGCTAAAAGAAAATGAATAAGGTACTAATAGCTAAACCTTAATCGTTAAAAAAAAAAGTATTTTGGTTAACACATTTTATCATTAAACTATGGGTGTCTATTTACTTCTTGCATGTCTATGTAAGGTCATGGCATGACTGTTGATGCCAGATTGGCTGGTTAAGCAGCTCTAGATTTTAAACAAGATGTGAAATATATCAAACTTCCAATGAGCAGCAGGCAGAAGTGCAGAGAGTTTAGATCACAACAGTCCAACTTGTTTGAGTACGCTATGATTGCAATCACTCTTTACAACCATGGTGAGCAGAAAGGCACCTCAAAACGTCAAACACACTGAACCTTGAGGTGGATGGACAACAGCAGCAGGAAATCCCATCAAAGTCCACTTCTACCACTCCTGTGATCATATATCTGCATGATTAGCTAATTGAAGCTGTTTTTTATTTTTTAAAAGAGGGCAGTAAGTATATTCAGTATGGGTATGTACTCTATGTAATGAACTCTTGATCCTGAATCTGATCAGTGAGTGGCGATTGATCTTCTATAACAGCAGCTTTGACAATAATGATAGCTGAAAAGACGTATGCTATTGTTTCTATAGTAACAATTAACAATGGGACTTCTGTGGTGGGGGAGTCACATAAATAGGCTAAGACCCCATCACACCCTGAGGAAGACCATGAAGTTTCCACGGTGTCCTAAAAATAAACAGGGACGGGGTCTGAATGGAAAAATGTGCCAAGTTCATACTACTTCCGAGTCACGTCCCTGTCAGGTTCTCAATGCATCTATAATGTTGTCACTAATTTCCTATCATACATGACCGCATGTTCATCAGGTCCAACAAGATCGAAGTGAGTTACTACTATGTCCGATCAGACCACACCAGGTTCTTACCAGGCGTTCTTATCACGCACTTACTTCTTTGTCATTGCGCCAGGCAGGTTGGTATAAATACCACAATATGTGCAGTGCTTTTAATCATGAAGTGATGGTGTAAGGAATTGGATCTAATATTTATACTAAATTATCTGATATGCTAAAAAAGCATGGTAAGCACTAGAAGAATGTAATATGAACTGAATTGGGTATTTTACAACATGGCATGGACCTGCCATTGATGTAGCGACAACGCAGTGACGTCTCAATCAGAACGCCATCCAGGCTTTCCCGTCTGCGCCATGCTTGTAGTACATCAATGAAGTCCCTAAGAGGTGTTAACTGGTCAGTGCCATCGTTAATACAGTACGTCCTTATTAAGTTCTTCCTGCGTCTTGCTTCTTCCGCATCCTCACCAGGCTTTTTTTTTTTTCTGTCTAAAAAAAAGCATGGCAGCTCCATGTCAAGGCAGACAATACACTATGTCCTTACCGATTTCGACTGCATTCCTACCAAGTTATACATGCGACTCAGTGTGATGGGGTAAAGGCGAGCTAATTGTTAAAATGGTGGAGCTTCCTGTACGTAGATGTTTATTTAGCATTTATGGAAGAAGTCTTTGGTCTGTCCATAACCTGCCAGTTTTTGTCCTGTTGGCTGACCAATGATTCTAGCGGATGTAATGAAACTTATTCAGGAACTTGTTTCATAAAGGTTCTATAACATTAAATGCCACTCTAGACTAAGGACCTAATAACATGTCTATCACATTGCTCTTAAATATAATTTTTAATAAAGTGTTAACTTTGGCAAATTGATATGGTAAAATGTGGTATACGAACAGTAAAATGGTTGTTATTACAGAATAATCACTTTTGGGAAATCTACATGTTAAGAGTTTTAATCTCTCTCTCTCTATATATATATATATTTCTTTTTTTCCCCCTTTACTCTGTCTCATTTCTTGTGTTCCGTATTTCTTTAACAGTTGTAGCATTCACAATATCAAGCTCCAGTATGACTGCAATATGAGCTTTAAAGCTTATCTACTTTCCATAACTGAGTTAAAATTTAATGTTAGGCTCCTGCTAGTTGTACGATTTCAGATCATGAATGAGGAACTGAGCAAAATGTATCTAGAGCAGATATTACTGTACTTTGAGTGCAAAATGGACTGTTTCCTTGTTCTGTCACTATATATACTATATATATATATATATATATATATATATATATACAAATCCAAACGCAACATTTCCAAAACATCACGATAACCACCATTTAATAATTCTAAGAACAAAAATCCAAAATCACAAAATACACCGTCATATTATTCACCTTTGGCCTGGGTGTCCCATGTACAGCTCACTGTAGGCAGTGGAAACCCCAAGAATACCTCTATTACCCTGGAATCTTCAGAACAGTTGGAAAATTCCCCTCCAATTCTCCAGCAGTCTCCTTTAAATTGTATTCCGACTACGTTTTTACGAGAAACAGGACAGAATTTTCTTAGCCGTGGCCGTGAGTTCAGAGATTTCAGGAAACT
The DNA here is from genome assembly GCA_030347435.1 of Clarias fuscus. Classification (NCBI taxonomy): domain Eukaryota; kingdom Metazoa; phylum Chordata; class Actinopteri; order Siluriformes; family Clariidae; genus Clarias; species Clarias fuscus. Next base: position 21,366,649 of record CM059224.1, on the reverse strand, counting down.
TTAAGCCCAGCCCTGATGCTGAATGCCTGAGAGCAGGAAAGCGAGTAGGAAAAAGGAAAGTCCAACAGGAAGGGCTTACATCCCAGAGCTGTGGACGTCAGCCAATCAGCGGGCCCTTTAAAACATCTTGACCAATAAAATAGGTGTATTAATATTGCCATCAAGAGTCAATGTCTGTTGCTAGGCATTAGAGATGTATTTTACTATGTCCGTGAATGCAAAGCTTATCGAGTACATCCATTGCACCTTTAAAGGAGTCACTAATCCCTTAATCAGTCCTAGAGTAGCTTGTTAGAAATCACTTTATCCAGTGACTGCTGAACGTCTACAGTAAATAACTAAGAATAAACTGTAATGTATATGTGTGTACCTACAGACTCTATATACACCACATTGTCTTGATTTCCAATGAGTTCTTGATTTCCATTGATCTCAATCTAGATCAAGGGGTGTTTGCAGAAGACGCTCCACATGAACTGATTTCTAAATGCGTGAAATTAGTGATATGTTTTCTGTGAGCACTGTTTTTTTTTCTTTCTTTCTTTTAAACATTTATGGAAGGAGTCTCCAGTGTCAGTCTAGTATATTCAGCCATGGGAGAGTCTTCAAAAACACTTGGCATTGTGGTTATTCCGTAAGAAAAATATCATAGATATACAGTATATGAGTGGAAGTCGCTGGAAGTAAACTGATTCAATTCCAGTTTACAATATTAAATGTAATCATAAATGGGTAAAAAAAAAGAAAAAAAAAGTACAGTTTCTTGTTCTTTAATCTATAAAACATGTATCTTTGGAAAACTGCTGTGCTATGAGGTATAAAACACATGCTGTTATTGGAAATGAGCAACTTTGAGTTGGTAATGGCCTCCGTGTTTTATTCAGTACATATATTTTATACATCAGGCACGGTCCATACAAAGATAAATAAATAAAAATGAGATAAACGGATAAACAGATAAAGAGACAGAGGTAGAGTGGATCAGCTGGAGGTATGAATATACTTCTCAGCGATCCTCCATTTTCCACATACATCAAAAGCATCAAATGCACACCCACACATTCACGCGCAGTCTCTCACACGTTCAGACACATGCACACGCGCCATGGCTAATTGGAACATGGCCTGAACGCTCATCATCAGCAGACCTTAACCCATACCTCTGCAGGCTCTACTCTGGAAACTTCTACTTGCCTTGTTTTCAACCTCAGCCCTTCTGGCCAGGCAAACCACTTCCTGTGATTTCAGCCTCACTTCCTGCGCCTCCTCCCGACTGGATCGGGCCAAGGCTCCTCGGGATGTTTGGTCAGGAAGTAAAGGAAAGCCTGCGCACCACTGATAGCTTAGCTTTTTCCTCCACCAGCACAAACACACACACAAACACACACACACACACAGATGCTGAAAGCAGGCCAGAAATAAAAGCGGCTGCCTCCCACCCACATACACCCCTGATCAATCCTAAATGCATAGAGAGTGACAGAATTAAAAATATCTCCTCTGCTGAAGGGCAGCACATGAGTACGCTGTAGCACATTCATGAAAACGCCTGAAACAGAACATACATAATAGCACACTTATAGTGCCAGTATCTACTGCCAAGGATGCACATAATTATTGCCAAGTGTGCTCATAATTATGCATGGGTTGGTATATTTGCAGTGCAGGTAAATCTTCATTATCACTTCAAAGCAGAAAAGGCGTAAGGTGTTACCAAGTCCTCACATCAAGCCAATTCCCAGGATACTAGAGGACCATTAGAGAAAAGTCACAGCTACACATGTACTCTTGTGGTTACATAAGAGTAGCCTTGAAGTCTGTGAAAGCCTCCTGAGGAGAGGACGAAAGTAAGAAAGAAAAACGCTCCGGTGTGTCTCATACAACACCTGGCAATACAGATGCTCTCAGTTACTATTCAAATAATAATAATAATAACGATCATTATTATTATTATTATTATTATACTGCACCCAAGAGCTTGAGACACTGGATCAGACTGCATCTTCCACTCTGTTGCAGTAAAAATCCATTTGATTTGTTAGAGCACTTTTAACAACCGACACTGACAGGCTTTACAGAAATCCAGATTAAATCAATCGAGTGCTGAGGGTGGAGAGGAAAAACTCCTCGATCTGACACAATGAAAAAAACCTTGAGAGGAACCTTGATGTCTTTTACACCATGGACAAGGGCTGGGCGATAGGACAAAAATATCATATCAGGATATTTTAAGACATTACGATGATCGTGACGTAAGCAGAGGTTTAAATGCAGTAGTAGTGTTGCATTCGGAAATAATGCTCATTTTAGTCAGAATAAATAATTGGGTGATTTTTGTGTTATGTAATGCGTATAAAAATATCAAAACACTTATCACTGAAAATGTGGAAAAACATATTTTAAAAAAAGCATTTCGCTCGTTTAAAGTTTCAGACAGTAGAAAATAGAGATGGAATCTTCAAGGACAAGCCGATACTATATTATCACGATACCACGGTGCCAATTTGTATTGTGATTCGGTTAGTATCACGATTTTATAAATCTCCTTGATTTGATTTTAGATTTTGATACAGTTCTAAGCAAACTTTTCCTCCACATGGGATGATGTGCTGCTTGCAGATATGTGAATGGTTTAGAGTGCACCACCTGTAGGATCATAGAGGAACTGCAACATTTTACCACCTCAAATGCAAACAGGTATAACTGAAAAGAAAAGAAAAAAAAATCAGTTTGCGAGTGTAGTGATACATGAATCGCCACACAAAAGAATGGTAATATCGAACTGAATTGATTTTGAGAAAAATGTAACTGAGTCTACTTCAAAAGTTTTTTATTGATTTTCTTTTAGAGAAATGAAACTCTCTCATTTTCTCTATAATATGTGCACCTAGAGATTCATTTGAATGCTAACACGTTTCCTCTTTCCTACTCCGACAACATATTTTCAAACTTTTTGAACTGCGTCTCACTGCAGCGCTATCTACCCTCTTCAACATACATAATCTTACAGACGCCACCTTTAATGTTCATCTTTTGTTGTTATGCTTGACAGAAGCACCGTACAAACTTATGATCTTGATCTCAAACACTTTTTGCCATTTAAAATCTCATAAAAGTGTATCAGGACATCTTTTATCCTGATACTGATATTATTATATTATTTTATCTCCTAACCCTTGTACGAGAGCATACCACATATATAGACATATGATAGTGTATTAGAATGAACAGTATATATATATATATAAAAAAAAGTGGAAGTGCTGCATCTCTAGTTTACAGCAATGTTGCAATAGAGTTTTTTTTTTCTTTTCGAATCCGAGCGCAGGCCTACTTCCAGGCCCTGAGGCAAACTGCGCCTCTCTTTATCTCCCAAATTCCCGAGCTGAGAACCCACAGTAATGCAATGCAATGCGCTAAAAAAAGGCAGGCCACAAATCACTCAAGTGCATTTACAATGCATGTGATATTTAATTATAAAATAGTATTAAAAAAAGGAACTAAACTGTAGCTTCCCCTGTCTCTGGTACCTTCATCGTGTGTTTGAAGGTTTATTATGTAGGTTTCACCTGGAGACCTGGATAAGGTGTAGCTTTAAAGATGATTTCAGGTATTAGTTTTTTAGCGTGCAGCGTTAAAAGTATACTATGCACCTTTCTAATGAAAAAAAAGAAAAGAGCAAAAACAAAACCCACACTAAAGGTAGAAAAGGTGTATCAGGGACAGTTTGGTGTCCTTTCTTTCCCTTTATCCATCTAGTTATTAGATCATGATTTCTTTTTGATTTTCATGAAAGCACAGTCATGATGAGACATAATGTAGAATAGAGCTGGAAAAAGAAAAAGCTCTCTCTCACTCACTCTCACACACACAGGCACACGTCCACTCTCTCACAGACACACACACACTGCATGCTTCAAGTTGCTACAAGTAAGACTGACATTCTCACACACACACACACACACACACACTCTCTCTCACACACACACTGAGAAATCACGCGTGCCCTCTTCCACAGACTTCATCCAAGATAAAGCTCGAGGTTAATTTCCATGCTCTCTCTCTCTCTCTCTCTCTCTCTCTCATACACACACACACACACACTCGCATCTACCAGAGACGACGTTGGTGCGTCTGCACCTGTGTGTGCATCTGAACCTGTATGCGTGTGTGTGTGTGTGTGTGTGGACACACACGTCTCACCTCGTCGCTCGCTCCGAACGCAGTCTCGGAGAAGCTCCATCACTGGCGGTGTGTGAATTCACATTGCGAGCAAAGTGCTGTCGCTGCATCCCAATACCGCCGCACCTCTCCAAGTCCTCGCGCATCGCTATGGCAACCAGAAAAATGGATCGGCGGGAAACTTTGCCTGCTGCCCTTTTTTCTCTCGCGCGCGCTCTCTCTCTCCCTCTCGCGCGCGCGCACTCTCTCTCTCTCTTCTTCTTCTACCACTAAAAGGGCCAGAGCTGGAGATGAGATAGGGATGTGGAGAAGACGCAGACGCACCACGCGCGCCACGGACACGCGGATCACTCGCTTGGAGTGGTGGGAGGGGAGGAAGAGAGGGGCTGAGGGTGATGAAGGAGGATGAGAGGGAGTGGGTGAGAGAGAGAGAAGGAAAGGGGGAGAGAAGACGAGAGCGCGTGGGCGTTGGGGCTCTGAGGATCGGCCTCAGTCACGACGGAAATCAGGGAGACGCGCGCCAGAGACAGGTAACGGGGACGCGGATGGAGTGGAGCGAGGCTAGGAACGCGTGCGCGCGCGCGCGCGTGTGTGTGTGTGTGTGTGAGAGATCAATCCTGAATCCTAAAAAAAATCCTGGAAATATGCGCACTGACATCATCCAAAATTTATTCATGTAATAAACCTTTGACAAGATTGGCACAGGAGGTCCACAATCTACTTAGAAGCCACACACACACACACACACACACACACACACACAAGCTGACAGTGCTGGTCTGCCCTGTGAAGTGTCTTCTCATCCATGAAAATGATGTTAAATCACACACCCATCCATGTACGCTTGCTCAAAGTGAGACACGGGTTCGAGAAAGAGCGCATTCACAAGCTCTCACCCAAGTCTTCATTCACACACACACACGCACACACACCAACTAACCAATGTGAAATCGATTTCAAACAAAAGTGCACAGATAAACTTACCCTATACAACCAGGACTCTCATTGCATACCATCTTGACTTCCTCCCCAGCAATCCGTCTCTGCTCTGTGGGAGTGCACGCATGTACATGTGTGTGTGTATGTGTGCATGTGTGTAATTGTAAGTGTATGTGGGGAGAGGAAGGGAGGGGAAAAATGGAGAGGGAAAAGAGAAAAGAGAAAGATGGAGACAGGGAGGAAGAGAGAGAGAGAGAGAGAGTGCGGAGGCAGAAAGACTGTTACTGTATGACAGGAATGCTCAGCTCAGCCCACACAGTGCAAGCATGATACACTGACTAGCTGTGTGGTGTGTGTGTGTGTGTGTGCATGTTCAGAGAGAGAGAGAGAGAGAGAGGCTCAGTCTCCCACTCCATTGCGTGGGCAAGGCCTGCTTCTCTATTTCTCTCACTCCCTATATCACTCACTCTCCATCTCTCCTTCCTTCTCATTCTCTGAACTGCTATAATAGACGAGAAGAGGCACTGGTCAGAACAAGTGGGGGAATGTGAATGAGGGAGAAGAAGAGAGAGAAGGAAAAAAAAGAGAGAGGGGGAGTAAGAGATGGAGCCCCCCTGGATGATAACGTGCCTCAACGATATGGAAACTTTGTCAGCAAGAAAATAATTTAAAAATAAAAGGGGGGAAAAAAACACACACACACACACACACCACCATATAGCTCATCTGACATAGGCGAGCGGATGCTAATCGTCACCATGGCAACCAGCTAAATGTAAACATCAGCAATCTTACGGCGTGTGGGCGTGCTGCTTTCAGTGTGTGTCTGATGTTCTGATCACAACAATGTGATTCCCGCTGAAGGTCACAAGTGTGACACAAGCAATTATGCAATTCATACTTGCGCATTCGCACTCCGGCTTCTGACAGACACTCGGGATGCATGGACGCTGGATGTGAAGCTGCTAGTCACATTTTAGAGCATGCTTTTTATGAAAGCGTCGAAACACTGCAGTTATAGGAACATGTGTGATCAACATGTTTCATGTGAATATGAGTTACTTGAAAAATGCCAAAAGTTACTTTATGTTTCGCCTTCAAATTCACCATACGCTGACCGATCAAAAAAGGTCATTGTTTCAGAAGGGTGAAATTATTGGCCTGTATCAAGCAGCGAAAACAATTAAGAAGTCACTGGAACTGGGATAAGAGCTGTTCAACACATTATTAAAACCTGTAAAGATAGTGCTGAACCTTCAACTTTAAGGAAAAATATGGTCCAGGAAAAAAAAAATCATGAATGGAGATCTTTTAAACACTTAGTAAAGATGGATGGTTAAAAACGTGACAGTCGAAATCAGCGCTATATTTCATATTGACTGTACGAGCATTTCCATACACACGCACACCCAGTGTGATGAGAACTCACAGGATTGGGACTAAACAGTTGTGTGTCCATGAGAAATCCACTTGTTAGTGAGACTAATCAGAATAAAAAGCCTTCAACTTGCTAGGGAGCATAAAAATTGGACTTTGGATTAATGGAAAAAGGTCATGATGAGTTCAGATTGATCCTATTCCAGAGTGATGGGCGCGTCAGGGTAAGAAGGGAAGCACATGAAGAGATGCACCCATCATGCATAGTGTCCACTGTACAAGCCTCTGGAGGTAGTGCTATGATTGTTTCAGACGGTCAGGTCAAGATGCAGCAATATTATTTGGCAATCAAATGAAGTCAGCTGACGACCTGAATGTACTGAATTACATTCACACCTATATGTTGAGTTTTTTTCTCCAAGATGGAACAGAAATATTCTAGGATTTAAATTGTGAAAGAGCAGTCCTGTGCATCATAATCAAAGCTAAAAACGGTCAATGAAATCTTTCATCCATCCATCTGGGATCCTTAGTAGAAACTACTAAGGCAGGAAACCCAACAAGCACAGACGGAGCATGCAAACATATGAAATAATGAAATCTTGGAGAGTGTATATTCAACTCATGTAGTGCAAATCATGTGGTGTTGACCAATCAGGACCCAAGTTAATCAAGTTTAATATAAACAGCTATGACAGCTAGCATAGTTAGTCTGTTTCAAAACCATGAACTAGATGTGAGTTATAGGAGAAAACCAGGCTCACATGTATTTATACTAAAATAGTAACTGTCACTGTCATGGTATCATCACCAAGTTTCACCATTGAAAATGGTATCCTCATGTGCGTTTTTTTTTTTTTTTTTTTTGGATTTTTCCCCGATTTTCTCCCTAATTTAGTCGTTTCCAATTCCTCCCCGTCACTAGGGGGCTCCCACATTAAGGCTACTACTACCACTCAGCCGGGAGGGCCGAAGACTATCACGTGTTTCCTCCGAACCACGTGACGCCAGCCGACCGCATCTTTTCGAACTGCTCGCTCGCACACCGTTGGGGGCGGCGTAACACACTCGGAGGACAGCGCTATCCGCTCCCTCCGTTGCGCGAGCTCACAGACGCCCCTGATTGGCCCCTGATTGTAGAGCCGTGATTAATGTGGGAGCACTAAGTACCTCTCATCCCTCCCCTCTGAGAGAGCTCGGCCAATCAGCTCTCTCTAGACCTCCGGCTGCGAGAGGTTACAGCACCACCCGGGATTCGAACTGGCGATCTCCGGATGATAGGGCGAGCGCTTTAACCACTGCGCCACTCGGAGGCCCCCTCATGTGCGTTTCTGCCAAACATAGCAAAAGCATCACTCAGATCACCTCTTGCCACATGTTTATGGAAAGAAACTGGAGTACTCAGAGGAAATCTACCAAGCACAAGGAGAACATGCAAACCTCATGCACAGAGACCCGATGCGGGAATCAAACCCGGACCCGGAGGTGCAAGGCGACAGTGCTAACCACTAAGCCAATGTGCAGCCTGTTTGCAACCGAAGTGGTAAATTCTTTTTATTCCTCTATAATCCTACAGCTGGCGCTCTAAACTGTTGGCAGGCAGCACAGCATCCTGTGTAGAAAGGAGCGAAATCGTGATACGTACAGAATCGCAATACAAATTGACCCAGCACCTGTGTATTGTGATAATATCGTATCTGGAGGTCCATGGTGATTCCCATGATTCATGTCTTCATGAGTCACCAACATGTTTCATGAACAGTCCAGGTGGATGCTGTTGTCCTGTGACCCAACTCTTTAACCCTCAAACCAGTTACTCTTAATTTGCTCTTCTTCACTAGGCAAGATCACATTTTTGCCATATTCTGTCCATATTTTACAAATAGATTTAAAAGTGTTTTTAACCTTTTCAGATGCGAACAACATTATTGGAACATACACAACAGTAGGGGTTGGGTCTTATGAGGTTTAGGGAGATTTCTGTTGTTGTTGTTGTTATTGTTTGTTTCTGTATGCCCTGTAAGAAACCATGGGGTCCTAGAATTAGGGTTAAATGTATTTCTCTTGAAACCATGTGACACTTCAGAGGTATGAAGGTGAATGAAATCTAATGAAACTAATCATGTGACCTTTGGATGACAACTGGATGCAGCAAAACTAATTCAGAGATTTTGTGAAATGGGGGTGAATACTTATGCAGGCACAATTTTTTTTTTTTGTCAGAAATAATTTTGCAAACTATATTGACTTTTCCTTCCATTTCAATACTATTGGCTATGGTGCTGGTAATGTATAGTTAACCTATCGTATTTCATTTATTCTAGTTCCAAGGTGTAACACTACAAAATGTGTTAAAGTGTACAGGGGTGAAAACTTAATATTGTATCAGATGGTAAGCTGAGGTCTGATTCCACCTAGTTAAGGCTTCAACAATTAAATAAATAAATTAAAAGAATATTAAAACAATTCTCTGGGAGAATGACGGATTGTAAATGATACCAAGACTGATTTGTTCACTCACAAACGACAAGAGCTGCAGTGTAATCGTCTCAAGTGCCTCGTCTGTTTATTCACAAAGAAACTGCAGGTCACAAAACTGCTCGGCGCTTCTTCAGATCTGATACACTGCAACAGTTTCATTAATTCTTTAAGCTCTACACCTGAACAAAACCATCAAATCACCACAAACATCACGCAAACATCCCTGCGTCCTGAGCTCAGAGCTGCACGAGAACGACCTCTGAGATCCGCACTGCATGTCCTCAGCATGCAGCTGCACCAGGAGGCTCTCAGAGTTCTGAAGAGTGTGTCCTGGTCTGAGCTGGGCTGTGCTTGGGGGCCACCTCCTGGATAAGATCGACCAGTTCAGTCTTTTCCAGGCACCCACGGCATTCCTCTCCCCACGAGGCCAAGACTCGCTTCAGCTCCAGCACTCGCATCTTAGACAGAGCCTCTCGACTCCAGTCCAGCACTTGGTGTTCTGGAACACGCACAGAAAAACACACTGTTAGATAGATAGATGCAAAATGTTGGTATAAGGACAGGATGAACCCAGTGAATGAAAACTGAGACAGCTTTAACCCATGAGCTCCCAGGATCCTTTAGTGTGTCCAAACTTTCCTTCCTCACTCTCCTAATCACATAGCAATTAGTTTTTTGCTGTAATTACAGGATACCATGCTTCATGATGAATACCTGAAGTAATAAGCTAGGATGTTAGGGAGTTAATTACAGGCTGACACAGTTACGCGTTTAAATAAGTAATAACACACTATGAAAATAATCCACGCCGCGGTGGAGTGATACGTCCCAACGTGAAAAGGATTATCTTCGCATAACCGAACGGTCTGTTGTCTGTTATTCCAACTGATTTGCGAACGATTACAATGTTTAATTTATTAACGACGAACTGCACGTTATATTTTAACCTCAGATTTGTTCGTTGATTGTCCGCGTGAAAATTTTATCTCCTGTTATCACTTACGTTATAGCAACTAGCAACAATAAAACGTCATTCCCTAAACAGCATCTTCTTTTCTCTCTCTTGTTTTTATTTTGCCTCTTGTTATTTTACAAAGAAAATGCAAATCATAAACTCCTCTGTCTGCAAGACTTTCTCCTGCTGGGAATCTTTGAAAAGAACCGTGATTGTTATAAAGTGCTGACACTCCAGACTCCTTGCATAAACATTCAAGAAATTTCTCCTCAATCAAAATGCATTATATTAATGATTGCACTGTACGCTTTTCTTTTTTTGTTTAAAGAAAACATTTTAAAAAGCAGATTATTATTAGTCTTTATAATGTTTTAGTGGTGGAGCGGCCACCATACAAGTCCATGGGAATGAGCTGTTAGTATATATGCTAATGTATAAAAGTGATTACGTTTATATGGACCTAATGAGGACTGCCCCTAATGACTATTTTTTAGCAGTTAATTAATCAAGTAATTATTTTTGTTATTTTGTAATTATTGTTAAGGTAGAGATAATTCAATGGGTGGATGATTAATCCTTATATTAATTAACTTGTCAGTAAATAATAATAATAACTTTCCACCCTGGAACCTCTGTAGTCCAACTAGGGACCATGGAGGCCAGTGGTGATCATTGTATTTATTCTTATTTGTACAAATGGTAGGACCTCCGGTTAACATTCACACACTACAGGCAATTTGGAAACGCCAATTAGCCTAATCTGCATGTGTTTGGACTGTGGAAGGTAATTGGAGAACCCGGAGGAAACCCACCAAGCATGGGGAGAACATGCAAACTCCACGCACACAGACCCAAGGCAGGAATCGAACCCGGACCCTGGAAGTGAAAGGTGACAGTACTAACCACTAAGCGACCATGCCAATGATAACTTTACATTGAAAATATCAATTTTACAAGTAAAAAGAATTCCATATAAATAAATAATAATAATAAAAAAGTATTAATTAAAAAATTGCACAATAAACAAATAGAATCAGTGACATTTTACTGTATAAATCCATGAATTACATCATCAGAAAGGCTCATGCATTTATCACTTATTTTACCATGGAATCTCTGCAGGAAGTGGCCACGTCAAACTCTATGTCACTTACTTTTAAAAGGTTAAACAAACCGTTTACAAATTGCCAATGCGCTGGAATGTGGTGTGGTGAAAGACTAGCCGTTAGCACCTGCTCTGGGGAATCTTAGCGGCACTTTATGACACAAATTCACTGATGGAATATCATGCACTGCGCAACGCAGGACTTGTTGCTGCATTGTTACCAAGCTTAGGTAAAAAGAATATATATTTTTCCACAACAACAACAAAAAGCTTCCCCTTAGTAATACTGTAGTAATACTGTATGTTCAGAATCTAACAAGCTAGCACTCCGTCCTGACATGGTTCTTTCTTCTAAACCTTCAAGAACTGTTTGGTGTCATTATTTGAGGAGGTCGTGCTGGTAGTAGTGGTGGTACTGTGGTAATAGTGGTGGTACTGTGGTAGTAGTAGTGGTGGTACTGTGGTAGTAGTGATGGTACTGTGGTGATGGTACTGTGGTAGTAGTGGTGGTACTGTGGTGATGGTACTGTGGTAGTAGTGGTGGTACTGTGGTAGTATTAGTGATGGTACTGTGGTAGTAGTAGTGGTGGTACTGTGGTAGTAGTGATGGTACTGTGGTAGTAGTGGTGGTACTGTTGTAGTAGTGGTGGTATTGTGGTAGTAGTGGTGGTACTGTGGTAGTAGTAGTGATGGTACTGTGGTAGTAGTAGTGATGGTACTGTGGTACTAGTAGTGGTACTTTGGTAGTAGTGGTGGTACTGTGGTAGTAGTGGTGGTACTGTGGTAGTAGTAGTGATGGTACTGTGGTAGTAGTAGTGGTGATGGTACTATGGTAGTAGTGGCGGTATTGTGGGAGTAGTAGTGATGGTACTGTGGTAGTAGAGGCGGTATTGTGGGAGTAGTAGTGATGGTACTGTGGTAGTAGTGGTGGTACTGTGGTAGTAGTAATGGTGGTACTGTGGTAGTAGTGGTGGTACTGTGGTAGTAGTAATGGTGGTACTGTGGTAGTAGTAGTGGTGGTACTGTGGTAGTAGTGATGGTACTGTAGTAGTAGTAGTGGTGGTACTGTGGTAGTAGTAGTGGTGGTACTGTGGTAGTAGTAGTGGTACTGTGGTAGTAGTGGTGGTACTGTGGTAGTAGTGATGGTACTGTGGTAGTAGTGGTGGTACTGTGGTAGTAGTAGTGATGTTACTGTGGTAGTAGTAGTGGTGATGGTACTATGGTAGTAGTGGCGGTATTGTGGGAGTAGTAGTGGTGGTACTGTGGTAGTAGTGATGGTACTGTGGTAGTGGTGGTACTGTGGTAGTAGTAGTGGTGGTACTGTGGTAGTAGTGATGGTACTGTGGTAGTAGTAGTGGTGGTACTGTGGTAGTAGTGATGGTACTGTGGTAGTAGTGGTGGTATTGTGGTAGTAGTGGTGGTGGTACTGTGGTAGTAGTGGTGGTACTGTGGTAGTAGTAGTGGTGGTACTGTGGTAGTAGTGATGGTACTGTGGTAGTAGTAGTGGTACTGTTGTAGTACTGGTGGTATTGTGGTAGTAGTAGTAATGGTACTGTGGTAGTAGTGGTGGTATTGTGGTACTAGTGGTGGTACTGTGGTACTAGTAGTGATGGTACTGTGGTATTAGTGATGGTACTGTGGTAGTAGTGGTGGTACTGTGGTAGTAGTGATGGTACTGTGGTAGTAGTGGTGATACTTTGGTAGTAGTGATGGTACTGTGGTAGTAGTAGTGGTGGTATTAGTGGTGGTATTGTGGTAGTAGTGATGGTACTGTGGTAGTAGTGGTTGTACTGTGGTAGTAGTGGTGCTACTGTGGTAGTAGTAGTGGTGGAACTGTGGTAGTAGTGATGGTACTGTGGTAGTAGTGACGGTACTGTGGTAGTAGTTGTGGTATTGTGGTAATAGTGGTGGTACTGTGGTAGTAGCGATGATACTGTGGTAGTGGTGGTGGTACTATGGTAGTAGTGGTGGTACTGTGGTAGTAGGGACGGTACTGTAGTAGTAGTGGTGGTGGTAGACTGCACTTCCAGTGCATATCTGCTTGCTCTTAATTTGTGCTGTAGATGTCAAAGGATTCATTCAGATTTCAGTCTTTGACCAACATACACTATTAGAACATGTCCAATGTCAACCAAAGACAAAAGATTGTATACACCCTGACTCATGCTTACTGGCCCAAAATTTAATTTAGGAAGAAAATCTCGCCTTCTGGACCCGGCTGATTCACCATGATGCTCTACATGTGCTTGAAGCTTCAGCACTTCTGACTCATTTTCTGCTTTTATAGACGGTCCCACATGGAAACCCTAAACATGCACTTCCCAAAAGCAGTTCATACCCACGATTCATCATTGTATAATCTCTGTGGATATTCTCACCTGGATACTGTGGATTTGCTGAGACTGTCCTGTGCTTATCCCAGGGCACTTATTCATAATCTGCTAACACTGAATATCCTGTATCACTCTTATTACTGTTTGTCTTTACACTTCTAAATCTGTATCCTGTAATGTTAAAACCAGGTTCCACACATGTATGGGAGGGTTCCCTTAGGATTCAAGGTTTCCTTTGAGGTCACCTATGGGTTGCTAAATAGTATTCAAATAAAATTGTACGATGGGTGATCGAGTCAAATGAATTTTTGATGAATTGTGCAGAATAATCTAACACAGTTATGAGAGTAAAAACTCCCTTTATTTCTCTGTATAATCCCCTGCTACACTAATGCACTTATCCCAGCGTTTTACTAGTGCTGGATACCATCAAGAGAGAATTGTATTTGTATTTCTGCTTCAAGTCTGTAACACTGGCCTTCCAGGAACTCCTTTAATGGCCCAAACATGTGGAAATGGCTTGGAGAGAGACAGAGAATGTGGCAATAACTCCCAGCCGAGTTCCTGTGATGTGCATCGCGTACTGTAAGAGTCTCCTCAATGTACTGTGCTCGAAGTCTTCTGTAAACGTCAATCAGTTTTACGCCTTCATTTTCCCGGTTTGACTTGAACGCCCCTCGCATTTACTTCAAAAATATAAATCTATGCCTCATGTAAAGCAATTTCCAAATGTCTAATCGGTAAATCTGGGTATAAACTCAAGGAAGCTTACAGATGCATCACATGCATAAATCATTAGACATCAATTAGACATCAAAGTGAGTTGTACAGTATCATAAAGTTGATAATCCAGCGTCTGACATAAAATGTGCAAAAGACCATCACAGAAACAGAACATCACCATTTTAACATATAGCCTGGTGTGACTCAAACTCAGATAGATAGTGGGCGTTAGAAATTATTCAGATGATTAAATTCTGGTATATATATAGTATATTCTCTTGTTTATGAAATAATTTTATAGCACGATGGTGTTACTGAGGGAGTAGGTCTGATCTGAAGGAATTATGTCTGAGTTCTGAGGCGAGAATGTAAAAATTTAGATCACAGAGTTTTACACACTGCTAAACATAAAAGTTCCACTTATCGCATCAAGAGGAAAATCATATCAGTGGAACTTCTAACAGACGTTTATACTCAATTTTTAGCAAGCTGGACTATGCTGATTAAACCTAACACAGCTTAAAACAGGGAATAATTAGAGATAAGAAAACAGCACTGCTCCTGGGCTCTTACCATATCGCAGTTCACAGATCTGTTGGTCTCTTTGCTGGAGTCTCTGGCAGATCTTTTGCACCGGGACATGGGCGCTGAGAGGGCGGCTCACCTCTCCGGTCACTTTCGCAGCTGCGTCACTGGAGGCTCCGAGGTAATAACACTGAACGAGTCACACACACACACAGAGAGAGAGAGAGAGAGAGAGAGAGAGAGACCTTAATCTATGTACTACCACTCACAACCTTCATTAAATCTACTCTTCCATGGTATCAATAATATTATTTATTCGAAAATGTTTTCACCAACCGCTTCCCCCTAAACACACCCAAAAAAACCTACAACTCCAATGTAAAACAACTCTCATTTATTGCAAAGTACCATTTAAATGCTTCTGAAAGCTTCTCGGAAATATAATTGAGTTCCAGTGTTCTTTCAAGCAATGACATGAATATTCTAGTAGGCATTTGGGATGCACTGAGGTGTAATTCATTAGGTCAATTTCATGGGAGTAAACAAATAATAATAATAAATTGTCCCCTCCGAAAGTATTGGAACAACCAGGGCAGTTCTTTACATTCTCTGCACTGATGTGTGAGAACAAAAGATAACTATGATTGATAGATCAGAATTTCAGCTTTTATACCCTGATAACTTAGGACATGGCACTTTTGTCTGAGTTAGTCCATTTTTCAAGTGATGAAAACTTTTAAACATCTTCGGCTACATCATTACAAAGCAAAACATTATGTCCAGTATTGTGTACATTCACCTTGTGCGCACACCTGGGCAGCTCTGTCCCCTCAGGCACGACTCCACAAGGCTAGGGGCTCTAGTGGTTTCTGGCACCTGGACATTACCAGCGAGTCCTTTGGGTGCTGTTGGGTGCGGGGTGGGGTCTCCATGGATTAAACAAGTTTTTTTCTGGAATGTATCATAGTGCTTGATTTAATTGGACTCTGTGGAGTTTTGAGGCCAGGTCAGTGACGTTAGGCTCTTTGTCTGCTGAGCCCTGGGCGTGGCAGGCTGTTGTGCACTGGGTGTCCTAGTGGCCTTTTATGATGGCCAGCATTTACTTTTTTTCAGCACTTGCATTGCTGAAATGCATTACTGCACTGGCTTTTCTGTGGGATCAGAGCATACAGGCTAGCCTTTGGTCCCCAGGGCATGGTCAAGCCTTGTATACCACTTGATAACCAATGGCAACGTGTTATTGTTATGGTGTATAGCACAATGATAAGAACAAGCCTTGTTCCAATACTTTCAGTGGGGTCTGTACATGATGTGAGTGTGTATGTGTGTGTCTTACTAGTCGGCTCTCTTTCCCTTTAGCTTCAGCACATGCTTTAATAAGCTCCTCCTCTACAAGTGCTGAGGACAGCTCCCTGCGAGTCGCCACCAAAGACCTGTAAAGACGTTCTAAAAATCCCACACACACTATACAACACCCACACACACAGCAATAAATACTATGTTTGGATCTACTTTTATGAAAACACTGTGAAGTTAAAACCATCTTAACTAAGAGAGCATGAAGTGTGTAGTATATGCATAATTATGTATCCTTCTGTATACACCAATAGGAGTGTATTGGATCCATTTAAAGTCCATCATATATTTTTTTACAAAAAAAGTCCAGACTTATTAGTCTTTTTTCTTTTGTACCAAGTATAAGGTCATTTCCTCTTTGATAGTTTAACAACTATTCCACAATTTGCACATGTTTTTCACACACAGATACATGCATGAATATTCTCGCTGTTTAGTGCATTAAGGAAGTGACTGATGCTCAATTATTTTTTTTGCTGTTTCCCTCATTAAGGTGGCAAAGTAGTACTGCAGGTGGTGCTGTCTGTGTAATTCCAATGATCAATCAGTGATCACCTTTAATTACAATGATCAATCAGTGATCAGCATGTTTCCCAATAACTAATCACCAC
Organism: Clarias fuscus; assembly: GCA_030347435.1. Taxonomy (NCBI): domain Eukaryota; kingdom Metazoa; phylum Chordata; class Actinopteri; order Siluriformes; family Clariidae; genus Clarias; species Clarias fuscus. Next base: position 21,350,062 of record CM059224.1, on the reverse strand, counting down.
TGTTCCTAAAGACCAGTCACTGATCACTATTGTTTGTCTCACCAGTGCATGTCTTAGATTCTTGATTTAAACTATCCTTTGGCCAAAATATTAACAGCAAGTTTTATTTTTAAAATAAGGTTCTCACTGCACAGAAGCCCGGGGGGTGAAGCTGAACTTGATCCTCACCACTGAACCCAAACCCCTGAGGTGACTTCACCCCCTTGACGTCTGAAGTGAAGTGTAGTACTTGACTAGTCTAGTCAGCAAAAGGGGCTAACACATTTTCAATGTTCAAAGGTTGCTACACCAGTCACCACCAGATGACGTCATAATATTATTAGCATACTACCTGAATCAACAGTTGGGAGGTGTGTTAAGTGGCCTTAGGGACTGTTTACATGCATGCAAAATATACACACTTTATTATGGAGCTTAGGCACACTGTGCAAGGAAATGTTAATTTCACAGATCACGTTTAAACCTATAACCTTACTGAATTACCCTTACATTACTCATATGATATTTATACAAGATGCATATTTATATTCTATTAAAATCTGAGTAATTCTCGAGTAACTTCAGCTGAACTGTGTAATAATGCACGCATGCTTTCCTTTCACACTTCATGCACTTCATGCTTTGCACCTCATTTCTATTTTTACACGCAGAAACACACAGAAGCACGCGCGCGGCAACTCGAGAAGCCAGAACCTCCTCACCTTCACACGGCTCTGACTCGGATACCGCTAAAACAGCGCATAAAAGCCAGATAACTGCAGTGGTGCTGTTTAAATGCATGTTCGTCTGAGCTTTATATCAGCCGTGGCGCACTGTTCCTTCAGAACTACATTACCCATGATCACCCGCTCCAGCGGCGCGTTCTAAATCTGGCGCTGTTCATTCATTGGATTCCAGCTCGCGCACAGGTTCTTTGATTTAATTGGCTGAATGCGCTGTCAATCATTTCCAGATTTGAGTGGCACTGTTCGGAGATAAAAGTACCTCTCTTTTATTGGTCAAGAACAACGAGATCAACCCGCCTTGTCTCGTAAGCTCGTTTGCGATTGGTTGGAAAATAGATCCGCCTCCTTTTTTGCTTCCGGTAGCTGTAGAGGTTTTTTTTTTGTCTTGTAGAAAGCATGGCTGCGATCGGCGTACATTTTGGATACACGTGTGCGTGTGTTGCGGTCTTTAAGGTAAACGTTGAAAACGGTGTTTTAAATCACGAAAGTAAAAGCCATTACTTTTGCGCTGCGTATTTATTGTCGCCTAGCTGGTAAAGTACACGGTTTATGATAGTCCAGTACTGCTTTCAGAACATGTCAGGATGTTATGTTGTGTTATGTCTCATTACATGTAAAAGAAATACTGTACAGTGTCATTACTTTTGCACTGCAGGGTTCTTGTCCTGTAGCTATTTGCAGTCTATTATAGTCCAGCATTTATTTCAGTGCATATCAGGATGTTATGCCTCATTACATGTAGGATACATGCTTGTACAGTGCCATTACTTTTGCACTGCAGGGGTTAGCGTCATCTAACTGGTTAATTTCACGCAGTTTATTATAGTCCTGCATTGCTTTCAAAGCTTCTCAGGATGTTATGTTCTTTCTCACTCCCTCTGAAATAAATACCTGTACAGTGCCATTACTTTTGTACTGAGGGGTTACTGTCATCTAGCTGGTTACATACATGCAGTTTATTATAGTCCAGCATTGCTTTCAGTGCATATCAGGATGTTATTTCATTTTGCAATAAGATTTAACCACCTGCATGACAATAAGACTGCGGTGCTATTACTTTTGCTCTGCAGGTTTATTGTAGCTGGTTAAATGCATGCAGTTTATTATAGTCTAGCATTGCTTTTATTTTATATCAGGATGTTATGATGTGTGTAATTACCTGTGAAATAAATACCTGTACAGTGCCATTACTTTTGCACTGCAGCGTTATTGTCAGCTAGCTGAATAAGTGCATACAGTTTATTATAGTCCAGCGTTGCTTTCATTGCAAATAAGGATGTTATGTACCACTCCATGTGGGTAAGGTTAGTTTTGCTATATGATCATTGTGATGTGTCTCAGGATGGACGGGCTGATGTGGTGGCTAATGACGCAGGGGACAGAGTCACTCCAGCTGTTGTGGCTTACAGAGAAACTGAGCAGGTAAAGAAGATGCACACTTGCATCTCTGTATAGCCATATGGCCAAAGGTTTTGAGAATGACGCAAATATTTAATTTTCTTACGTACTTTAGTATCAAATTAATATCATTACGAGCCTTTCCTTAGGTGTCAAAGGCTTTTATTGACTATTATATTAAGTTTATGCAAAGAGTCAATATTTGCAGCGTTGAGCCTTTTTCAAGACTTCTGCAATTCACTCTGTCCTGCTGTCAATCAACTTCTGGGCCACACCCTAACCGTTAGCATGCTTGGAGTTTGTGGGTTTTTGTTCGTCCACCTGCCTCTTGAGGATTGACCACAAGTTCTCAATGGGATTAAGGTCTGCGGAGTTTCCTGGCCATGGACCTAAAAAATTCTGATATTTTGTTCCCAGAGCCACTTTATCACTTTTTCCTTATGGCGAGGTGCTCCATCATGCCTGGAAAAGGCAGTGTTTCCAATTGTTATGGGAAAAAAGCTTGTCCTAGGAAGAACAGGTCAGGATTACCATCAGTCCACACACCTGACTAAAGCATCCAGGAACCTCAGTAGTCCAACTATGGACCGTGGTGATCACCATTGTATTTATTTCTATTTTCCAACCATGGTAGAAGAACATGTAAACTTCATGAACACAATCAGCAACACAGGCATTCATGCTTACATAACATTTTACATGAACGTTGGTCAACAAGCCCAGTCATTTATGTCTCTGTCTTGGCAATGTACATTCATGAAGAAGCTTTGAATAGAGGCTTGTGTTCGTGTTTAAATACCAGCAAGAGATTTTTTCCCCCCTTCATCTTTAACTAGGCACTTGTTGTATTTATAAAGGGTGCCAGTATTTCTGGAGCTGACTGTATCTCATTTGTTTCTCAAATTGTCTAACAGACACATGCATTATGCTTTCATTTTTGTTGAAATAATAAAATTTCCCTTCCGCTCTTATTTTTTTTAGCTCTTGTTTAGACTTAACAGCAGTGAAATATATATTTATATATCCTGAACACATCATTAGCGTCTCCAATTCCCTGTGGCATGTTCCTCAGATTGTTGGTATCGCAGCGAAGCAGGGCAGAATAAGGAACGCCGCCAACACGGTGGTGAAAGTGAAGCAGATTCTCGGCAGACGGTACGTCTCTGGCTTTTCTTTTCTTTTCCTAAATCAAATCACTGCATGCAGCTTATTGGTCCAGACAGATGACCTTTTGTTAAAGAATGTAACGGTGCTGTTTCTCTAAAGCCTTGGTTTTTAAACGAATCTAATCCAAGCCTGTGCGATATGGCAAAAAAATGCTCCCGATTTATTTTTCAGTTAATATTCATAATTATTGAATATATTTAATGAGCTATTACAAGACTGCTTTATATTGTACATAACCAGTATGAGGATAAGGTTCAATTAAATCTGTTTATTTCTTAGATAAAAACAATGGAATGTTATTGTCCTTAAATATAAATCTAAGAATAAAGGAATGATTTTACCTCGAGTCACATTAACTTAAGAAAGCAAGTAAAATCACCTAGTATATTGACCTGTCTCCCAGGCCTGCCTTAAACCCCACCGCTCATTTTATTTAATGTCGAGTGCAAAAGTTTGTACACCCTAGGGACAACGATGAAATGTGCTCTTTATTTAGTGTTGGGTTTCATAGATGCATGTAGTAATTCTTTACCCGGATGCAAACGTTGCACTCTGTTTTCTGCCTCAAGTTTTGAACATTCTGTGAGGATTAAAATCATGTGTACACCTTCTTTTAGCCATGATGACCCAGAGGCTCAGACACACCGAGATGAAAGCAAATGCACAGTGAGTATCTGTCTGATCTCGGTTCTGATTAGTCATCATCTTTTTTTGATCCAAGAACACTTGTTACTGGAAGGAGTAATAATGTGTTTCATGTAAATATATATTCTTTCTTTGGTTGTGTTCTTTGTCACAACTTTAGATCGTCAGCAAAGGGGATCAACCCATGTATGAACTCGACACGGGGGAGACGACCAAGTACGTGTCTCCTGAAGACGTAGCCAGATTGATTTTCCACAAAATGAAAGGTGAGTCCGGATGAGTTTTGCACAGACAGTGTGGTCTCCTTAGTGTAGATCTAAGTCGACTCGCTGCAGGAAGTGAATAGGACAAGCCACATGTGTTTCGCGTAGCCTGTTTTTGCAGACATCGAGCTGCTAAACTGAGGCAGAGGACAGAGCCGGAGCGACCCAGAAATGCTGTGTGGTTGGGATGCACGAAATAATGAAACAAGTGATTTATACCAGTAGCGCTGTGTGTGTGCAGAGACGGCTCAGTCAGCTTTGGGGTCGGATGTCAAAGATGCCGTCATCACGGTGCCTTTTGAGTTTGGCGAGATGCAGAAAAACGCACTGAGGTACGGGATCGGTCGATAAAAGAAATGCTAACGCGATAGCACTTGTACAAGTGGCAAAGTAGCATGTCAGTTTTTGGTGCTGCTTTGTTGCAGGAACGCCGCGGAAGGAGCCGGATTCAACGTCCTTCGTCTGATTCACGAGCCCTCCGCTGCTCTCCTGGCCTACGGCATCGGCCAGGACTCTCCGTCAGGGAAGAGGTAACGTCTCCGAGCAAATCTCACCATATTAACAGTCACATTGCATGTGCTATTCTAGAATTTTTTTGTGAAATTGAATTGAATCAATAGTCTACCTATGATTCACTGCTTTACACTTCTATGTGCGTAATTAAAATGTTCAGCTTTTCTCTTAGCTGATGTTTAATCCTCTACTCTTGTTCAGTCACGTGCTGGTGTACAAGCTCGGCGGGACGTCCCTGAGCGTGACGGCTCTGGAGGTGAACAGCGGGATGTACCGAGTGCTCGCCACACACACTGACCACAGCACCGGAGGGGAGAGTTTCACCCAGGCACTCGCTCAATACCTGGCTGGCGAATTCAAAAAGTAAATGCTGCTCATATCGAGTGTCTTTTTTTCTCTTTTTTTTTTTTAAATGTATGTATTTATTTATTTCTTTTTACTGGAGCTCATCATGTGTCTGCACACATCGACAGGGTGTATAAGCATGACGTTAGTGGGAACCCAAGGGCGATGATGAAGCTGATGAACAGCGCTGATGTCGCCAAACACACACTCTCCACGCTGGGCAGCTCTAACTGCTTCGTAGACTCGCTTTACGACGGCATGGACTTTGAGTGTAACGTGTCCAGGTAATCGCGTGTTCCACCCGCATGTCCGTGCACTACACCTAAAAATGAGAAATGTTTTAATGTTGTGTGTGTGTGTGTGTTCACAGAGCACGATTCGAGTTGATCTGCTCGAACTTGTTCAGTAAGAGCATCCAGCCAATCAGAAAACTCCTGGAGCAAGTCAACCTCTGCACCTCAGACGTCAACAAGGTAATGACCACTAGGGGGAGCCAGAAGGGTGTTTACTGTCAATTAAAGGTTAAATGTTTGTAAATAAACTAAAACGGCATCATTAAGAGGAAACTGGATGACGCGCTGTAAATGACCAAGTGGTTCTGAGATCCCGTCCCTCAGCCCGTGTGCAAGCAGTGATCCAGTGGATTTACCGATTTAGCACTAACGCTGTATTCTGGACCGCAGGTGGTGCTGAGCGGAGGATCAGCACGGATTCCCAAACTGCAGCAGATGATCAAAGACTTGTTCCCAGACGTGGAGCTGCTGTGCTCGATTCCTCCAGACGAGGTGATCCCGGTGGGTGCGGCCATGCAGGCGGGAATCCTGGTGGGCAAGGACAGCCTGGACCTGGGTGAGGACTCCATCACTGTGGACTGCTGTGCCAGTGACATCCTGGTCAAGGTGAGAGAGAGAGAGAGAGAGATGGTGTGTGTCACTGTGAAAAAGGAAAAGGTTTTTAGTCATTCAGCTTATTTTAAAATATTGCATTATGAATGGTTTTATAACCTTTACAATCTATAATGGCGTTTGTTCTGTCGTTGCACTGCAGCCGTATAATCAGTTTATTCTTTTTGCTGATTCTGGCGGTGGTGATGCTGCACTGCGTTGTAGGACTGGGACAAAAACTAATTTTGGAGAGAGGAAAAAGCAGAGCTGAGCAGCAAGCTCCAGGGAGAGGCTCTTCTTATATGAGGTCACTTTAGGGGGAAAATCCGATTGGCTTGTTTGAACCCAACGTATGATATTGTGCAGGTACCCCATGTTGCACCAAACCTCTGGGGCTGTACTGTGGTGTCTGGCCTCCATGTTTGGTAAGATCCATGGATGCTTGATTAGGTTCATGTCTGTGGAGATCAACAATCTTGAAGTCTTTCCTTTCTAAGCCCTGTACCCAGCGGGCTGTGGCGCACCAGGTGTCCTGATCCCTTTCCGTCACAGCCTGCTGTTTGTGCTGCATTGGCTTGTCTGTAGGATGAGTCTGGATGGGGTGGACTTCAGTCCCCATGACCCTGTCACCAGTTCTGGTGTATATATTCACAAAAACTGGAAATGTTTTCCATTACATCTCTTGTATGTACTGTACATGCACACAGGAAGAGATTCATCTGAGTGTCTGAAAACTTAAAAAGTGCTTTTTGCCTAATGGGCCCCCATTAAATATACAATTCTTATATTTACTTCTTTAATTTAGTTTTATTGTGCCAACTTTTGTTCATTTTTTCATTTTATATATAATTCTTACATTTCTTTTATTGGAAATTTTTTTTCTTGTACTCTTTATTGCAATTTATTTCATCAGAGAGAAATCTTTCTTTTTGGTCACAAGCAATCATGTAAGCATTTCACTGCATATCATATCACTATGTATGATTGATAGTGTTTTTGGTAACTAAAATTGGAATTTAGATTCATTGGGTATCCATTGGTCTTTAGTACAAGATTTCCTCCAGAATTTCCTCCAGATTGAGCTGCAAAGCTCTATATATATATATAATAAAAATTAAAGGTAAAAACCACTTTTTTGCACAAGATTTTGCACAAGATTATGAAAGATAACTCGAGTGAAACTTGGAATATTTGGATGAATTTCAGGATTTCTGCATTTTTGGTACGTCCACGCTGCGCACTAAAGACTGCATACTGACGTTAGCTTCTCAAAGCGCTGCATGAAATTCACTGCAGCCTCATCTGATTGCATCATGTTTTAATCAAAAGGATGAGACTTCTGTCTCTCTGTACAAATTAGTTAGTGTTCAGTATCACAATGCATATATACTGTACAATAGCAATAGTGCAGAACATTTGAAGATGCCGTGTGTCTCTTATCTGATCATGCACATGCAGAAAGGAGAAACCGAACAGCCTTGTCATATTTGGCGAACCGAGTGGACACTGTTTAGGCACAAAGCACGCTTAAATGAAGAGCGCTCGTGCTATTTTAATCTTTTTCGCTCTCCTAACACGGCGCTTCTTGTGTAGGAGTTCAACAATAAAGAGGACAAATTTCTACCTCTGCTATTCCTTCAACACCAAGTGCCTCTGACTCAGTGGATAAACAGTAGTTGTGCGAATTGAATAGGAATTAACAAGCGCGGCTGTAAATAACCAGGAACCCAAAATGCCAGAGGCTTTGTGCATGTGGGAGCCGAAGAGAATTCATCATGTCTGTGTAATAAAACCGTTTGGGAAGCCCTGTCCTGTCCGGTCACACTTTATACGCTGGTCTTTCCTTGAATGATGCTGGACAGAATCCTCAGGCATGGAACGCACATTTTTGCCTGAATGCTATTGAGTTACTCACCTGTCCAGTAACTTTCTCTTTATCTGGCAGGAAGCGGACGACTCCGGGGCGGACATTTTCACCGTTTTGTTTCCGTCCGGCACGCCCCTCCCTGCCCGTCGCCAGCACACTCTGCAGGGCCCCGGCAGCCTGACGTCGGTGTGTCTGGAGCTGTTCCAGGCGCAGAAACCTTTAGCGCAGGTGCGAAAATCTTTAAAATGTGCGCATTTCAGTATTCCTATCAAAGTAGTAAATGCATGATTTACTGCATCTTTATCTCTTTTCATTTTGTCTCACAGATTGTCCTTAGGGACCTTGAACCTAAAGAGGAGCTGCATCACATCGTCACAGTGGTTACCATGAAAAGGTACAGTACTTGTGTTGTGGTGCCATGAATAAGGAGCACAGCAGCAGTGGTCTTATTGCTTTACTAAAGCCTTGTGTGTGTGTGTGTGTCTTTCTTTCTCAGGGACGGTTCACTCCACGTCACATGTACAGAGCAAGACAGCGGCAGATCGGAGGCTGTTACTATAGAAACAGCAGCAGCGGCGTCATAGGAAACCTTTTATACACTCGTATTACTATATTAACATCAAAACCGCAGGACCTGTAATGCATGTGCTTCTGGAGAAAACCCTGGGCATTACGAAGCAATCACATGCTCCCTCGAGCAAACGTTTCCTTAAATCTGACATTTAATCTTTTTTTTTTTTTTTTCGTGCATTAAGTCTTTTTATGTGATTTGATGCCATTTGAGCCGTAAATGTCAGAACAAATGCTGCATCAGTTTAAACAGTCCACTAATGTGTGTAACGTAAAACCACCAAGACATTTGATTGATGAAGGGCAAAGGCAAAATATGTAAAGTGTAGTCCATAATTAATGGCACCCCCCCTTTTTTTTTAAAATAAAAATGGCATATGATTGTGTAAAATCAAACAAAAAGCCAACCTACTATTCTATTTCTGCCAATAGAATGAATGTCTATTTCACTATGAAAAGCCACATCACATCACAACCTGATTTGTGAACATTTACAAATAAATGCAAGCACTCTATGTCTGTAATAAACTTTTTGCAATGAATTAGACATGACGCTCTTTGTGAGAGCCACAGTCAAGAGTTGTTTTGGTCGGATGGGATCACAATTGTTTCAGTTATGCGCACCAGGAAACACCTTTACCATTTTCCTCCCTGCATATGTTCGTCTCCAGTAGCAGCTGCAGTTTAATGTATTGTAAGTGTTCTGGTCTAAAGATAAAGTAACGTATGTGTGTGGTTTACTGATACGCTAATATGTGTACAGAGTTTATTTGAACACAAAACAGCAAATAACAAGGTTTAGAACACAGATGTCTGAAAACAAGATTACTACAGTGAACGTTTGACAGATAAATTGGAACAGTGAAACACATGATGGTCAGAAACTTGGTACACTTTATAAAGGTAGTGTTTAGACATGGAGGGCTACATGACGGTTTTCAGACCTGGGGTGGGAATCGAACCTGGATCCTTGAGGTACAAGGCCATGGTGCTAACCACTACACCACCTCTGGGGTGGTGCTGCTGCTGTCTTCGTCTCGCACATTAATAACAAAAACTGCACACCATATATAAGAATTATACATGGCAAATTCTTGTAGCACAAAATGAAAATATTGCTTACAATAGTGACTGTCTTATCCTCTTTTTCTCACTCAATCATCATATACACTGGTCGAAGGGGGGCCTGGGGCTTAACCTGGAGTGCAATCCATTTACTCTCACTCACTCATCATCTATACTGTGTGGTCCTGTATTTGGGGTCATGGGAGGCCTGGAGTCTATTCTGGGAGACTTAGGGTACAACCTGGACAGGGTGCCAATTCATTGCAGGGCATGCTCACACTGGCTGGCAGTTAACCTAGCCTGTGTGTCTTTTGCTGGGGGGGGGGGGGGGTGCCCACGGGGATGGGGGACCTGAGCCAGTGGTCTGGTGGCCAGCACAGCCACCCTGCACCCCCAAGCCCCAGGCCAAACACACAATAGGGAAAATCTGGGTAACCAACCAGGGAGAACATGCAGGCTCTGTGCACACAGGCCTGGCGTGGGGCTTGAACCTGGATCCTGGTGGTGCAAGTCCATGGTGCTAACCAGTACACCACCCAAAGGCCGCCACCATCCTTCTTCCTTTAGAAAGCCCAAATAGTTCTATAGAACTGGCTGACTGTAACACAGTGCTGACACTCGAGACTCATACATAAATGTTACACAAACAGAAAATGTCAAGTTCTGCATTATATCCATCCGCATACAAGGTATTGGAACGACTAGATCGTTGTCGATGTAAACCTACATGTAAATAAAGACCAATCAGAATAAAGAATTCAACACAAGTGGTATTTAAAAAAAGAAAAGAAAAAATAGTTCATATTTCTGTTTATGAATGATAAAAATTTTACCATGATCAAACATGTAGTTTGGAATGTTCATCCTATGAGTCGGGAACCCGATGGAAGAATCAGACGCGCCTCCGAGTGGCGCCGTGGTAAAGCGCGCGCCCCATCATCCGGAGCTCGCGAGTTCGACTTTCAGGTCATAAACTCTTGCAGCCGGAGGTCTAGAAAGAGCTGATTGGCCGAGCTGATTGGGGCGGGATGACATCCCCACATCAATCACGGCTCTACAGCCAATCAGGGGCGTCTGTGAGCTCGCGGACAGCGCTGTCCTCCGAGTGTGTAACTCCGCCCCCAACGGTGCTTGAGCGAGCAGTTCGAAAAAGATGCGGGTGGTTGCGAGGGAACATGTGATAGTCTTTGTAGTCTTAATGTGGGCGCCCTCTAGTGACGGGTAGGAACTGGACACGGGAAAAAAAGGAATAATATTGAACTTATGTCTTATTATGGTCGCGTTAAATAGTTTTTTTGGAATGATTTGTTGTAATTTGGTACGATCATCACTTCAACCATGCACTCTTGCATTAAACTGAACCCTGCTGATGATTTTTGGTTGTCACTTCCTCTCCAGCAGCCAACTTCCTGTACAACTCTTTCAGCTCCTCAGGCTGCGGAGCCTTTGAGCCCGGAGTCATTGGCAGATCAAAATCTGAGGACACCTGAGAATCAGAAGCTGGTTCTGTGTGGTCCGTGGCATCGCACTGGTCCTGAGGAACGTCAGTCACACCTGGTTGTCTGTCAAGCCCCGCCCAGCGAGAAACGTTCTCTGCGTGTGTGGTGTTGCACTGTACAGGCATCGTGTCGAGCTGGCTGAGGCTCTCTAAAGCTGCCTCGGATACATACGTGGACTGAGAGGAAGTCATGTGACCTGACTCGGATTCGTCATCATCGTGGTTGAAGAGCTCGGGAGACTGCGACGTCATCTGATCTGTAGACAGAGTCTGGCTGTTCTGACTGTTCTCCAGCTCAGCGCTGTCATCGGTCACAACCGGCTCTGCTCTGAAAAACGTACTCCAGCTGGGCGGAGCCGGCTTTGATGGAGTGGGTGTGGCGTCCCCAGATGCCTGACATGCAGGAAGTTGTTCCTCCTTCGCTTCATCTTCACCATCACCATCATCGTCATCCTCATCATCATTGGACTCTGTACAGTCCATGTAGTTGGATGTCTGAACTGAAGACTGTAGCTGTGGTAGAATTTGTGTCTCTGTGACCACAAGATCTGTTTTTTCACTGATGTGGTGCTCTTTCTTCTCATTCGCAGCAAGTTTCTTCCTCATCGGGGCTACAGCAACTTCCCCAAACAGCTCGTCATCACTGTCGGAGCCTGCGACACAAATGCAACTGCTTTACCAAGTGTGAATGGAGTGTAAATATACATTCGGGTCATAATTCCATTCATGATACTGGCTTCACAATTTCATTCAACTCTCCTTAAAATTTTGTTCAATAAAACAAAGTATCTGACTGACAAGCATAATACACTCCATATCAGAAATAGAGCTCCAAACTCGGCTAAAATGACAGATTCCTGCAATTCCCTTTGCTGTTTGAAAGCTACTTATAGCTTTTTTTTTTAAATCATGATTTCATAATGTGATTGTATAACCATATAAGGTATAACATTTGTTGGCTGTTGCAATGTGGATCGATCATAATGTCAAGAGTGCTGATTTTACAGTACAAACCATTCACCAAAGGACGTGATTACATGACTGGTGGTTGAGTTTACTGTCTGTATGAACTCTGTGGGTTGTGCAGATTGGGACCTCTGCTGTTCAAACAGTACAACTGCATTATATGCATAATTAACAGAATGCAGATTTCCACAAGGCGCAGTGTCACTTTTTTTGCACTGCAGTAAAGCATGATACAATGCATCACTATAGCTCTATCATGTTTGTGTATGTGTGTGTGTGTGTGTGTGTGTGTGTGTGTGTGTATCGGTTCAGCTCACTTTTATCTGCATAGAAGCACCTTTGTTAATCAAATCCTAGATTCAGATTATTTTAAAAGCATCATTTTAATGCATACATTCAACTAATTACATATTACACACACACATGGACAAAATTGTTGGTACCCTTCGGTCAATGAAAGAAAAACTCACAATGGTCACAGAAATAACTTTAATTTGACAAAATTAATAATAAATAAGAATTCTATGAATGTTAACCAATGAAAGTCAGACATTGCTTTTCAACCATGCTTCAACAGAATTATTTAAAAAAATAAACTCATGGAACAGGCCTGGACAAAAATGATGGTACCCCTAGAAAATACTGAAAATAATGTGACCAAAGGGACATGTTAATTCAAGGTGTGTCCACTAACTAGCATCACAGGTGTCTACAATCTTGTAATCAGTCAGTGGGCCTATATATAGGGCTCCAGGTAGTCACTGTGTGGTTTGGTGACATGGTGTGTACCACACTCAACATGGACCAGAGGAAGCGAAGGAAAGAGTTGTCTCAGGAGATTCGAAAGAAAATTATAAACAAGCATGTTAAAGGTAAAGGCTATAAGACAATTTCCAAGCAGCTAGATGTTCCTGAGACTACAGTTGCACATATTATTCAGAAATTTAAGATCCATGGGACTGTAGCCAACCTCCCCGGACGTGGCCGCAGGAGGAAAATTGATGACAAATCAAAGAGACGGATAATCCGAATGGTAACAAAAGAGCCCAGAAAGACTTCTAAAGAGATCCAAGGTGAACTTCATGCTCAAGGAACATCAGTGTCAGATCGCACCATCCGTCGTTGTTTGAGCCAAAGTGGACTACATGGGAGACGACCAAGGAGGACACCATTGTTGAAAACAAATCATAAAAAAGCCAGACTGGAATATGCCAAACTACATGTTGACAAGCCACAAAGCTTCTGGGAGAATGTCCTATGGACAGATGAGACAAAAATGGAACTTTTTGCCAAGGCACATCAGCTCTATGTTCACAGAAGCATATCAAGAAAAGAACACTGTCCCTACTGTGAAACATGGAGGAGGCTCTGTTATGTTCTGGGGCTGCTTTGCTGCATCTGGCACAGGGTGTCTTGAATCTGTGCAGGGTACAATGAAATCTCAAGACTATCAAGGGATTCTAGAGAGAAATGTGCTGGCCAGTGTCAGAATGCTGGGTCTCAGTCTCAGGTCATGGGTCTTGCAACAGGACAATGACCCAAAACACACAGCTAAAAACACCCAAGAATGGCTAAGAGGAAAACATTGGACTATTCTAAAGTGGCCTTCTATGAGCCCTGACCTCAATCCTATTGAGCATCTTTGGAAGGAGCTGAAACATGCCGTCTGGAAAAGGCACCCTTCAAACCGGAAACAACTGGAGCAGCTTGCTCATGAGGAGTGGGCCAAAATACCTGCAGAGAGGTGCAGAAGTCTCATTGACAGTTACAGGAGTCGTTTGATTGCAGTGATTGCCTCAAAAGGTTGTGCAACAAACTATTAAGTTAGAGGTACCATCATTTTTGTCCAGGCCTGTTCCATGAGTTCATTTTTTTTAATAATTCTGTTGAAGCATGGTTGAAAAGCAATGTCTGACTTTCATTGGTTAACATTCATAGAATTCTTATTTATTATTAATTTTGTCAAATTAAAGTTATTTCTGTGACCATTGTGAGTTTTTCTTTCATTGACCGAAGGGTACCAACAATTTTGTCCATGTGTGTATAACCTTTGAATTATTATATTTAATGATTTTTATAGACTTTTTTGTTGGGGTGAAGTCCAAGTGCTGATATGAAAAAAAGGCTGAAAAGCTGTATTTCCTTACATTTGTACCTTTGTTCTGATGTTATAATCACAGCTTTGTTCACAGCTGTAAAGACTGATCATATGAGTTACTATGTCCTTCCTGGAAATTCTAACCAATCTGGCCTATTTCCCCGAACTCAATGAGGTGTTTCAATGGGGTTTTTTTTTTTTTGCACCATTCTGTGTCAACTCTATATATATATATATACCCAAGAGATCAGCAGATTCTAATAAAATACTCAGACCAGACCATCTGACACCAACAACCATGTGACTGTTAAAGTCACGGAGATCACACTTTGTCTCCTTTTGTTTGATGTGAACAGGAACTGATTTGATGCTACATGACTGGATACATGCATGAATGACCATCTGTTCCTATCAAAGGGGAACAAAGTGAATTTATTTAATAAATTATCCATAAATCACACAATACCCTGGTTTACCTTTAGATGAGGACTTTGTTCTGGCTCGTTTCAGCTTCCCCAGGGGCATATAGACAACCTCTGCCCTTTCTGAGTGTTCTCTACGCATAAGAGTCAGTCTGGGGAAAGAAAAAAAAAAAGAATCAGCATTTTAAACAGGTGGATCAGGCAAGCAATCATAAAAAAACTATTAATTAAATGTGTGTGCCAGGACGTACAGCTCAGTGACGTCCTCTACGGTTCGTCCCATTGGAATCACATTGGGGTAAATATTAACAGGACTGATGTAGGAGAGGAAATCCTTGATCTGATTAAAGAAGGGTGGAAATACAGGACACGGACTGGGTGTAACTCTTACAAACGTAATATACATGTATAGATCTACAGTATTTTTAAATGTCCTTCTTACCTCAGAGTACGAGGAATGAAAAGAGAAACATGCCCTGTAGGAGCTTCCACCCATCCTGAAAAAGCCAGAGAAATTGGTTCATGCAGTTTTTTTTAGCTGCCGGTGATGCTTGCTCTGGAGACTAGCATCGGTGTATCAGTGTCAGTTAGGCCTGATTTTCCCCTCATTGTCAGGTTTAATCTACAAAGCGATTAGTTGTTCTTAATTAAAGGGCAGGACTTTCTGTTAAATCAACGCCCTTGTTTCTCATTGTTTATTCTGAAACCGTACAACTGCAGCTTTGAAACAAATTTACACCGTATAATGTTTACACCTCCATGTTTTCCAGGTAATACAAGGGGCGTTAAAATACAAGTCAAATGTTTTGTGCCGACTCATGCTCAGAACGTTATAAACCTAATGTGAAGAAGGCACGGCATGGCATCCAGATCCAGTGGGGTCACAATAACGTACAATAGTATTTCATTTTGTAGCAGGGTGTGCAAACTTTTGCATTTAACAGTTAATAAGCTAGGATAAGAAAACCTAAGAGGTACCAAACTCATATATACAGTATATACAGATAATGTATACTGTACTTGACAATGACGTTGGTCTTCCTGGTCCGTTCTCCAAACCACATAGTAGAAGGCTTGATGCTGATGATGCGCAGTGGCGTACCATCCGGAGCTGAGGAGCCACACGGCAGCCTGTTCGCCCTGAACAACTCATCGTCCTGTCACAAACAGGAAATAAATCCACTGAAAAGACGACTGCTTTACAGAGTGATGCACATCAGCAGTACAGGAAGTGGGAAGTGGAACATGCCTTGGGATGCCTGCAAGCGTGGATCTGTGTTGCTCTGTTTGTGGTCACGTGATCCACGATTTCTGGCATTTGTCTGTACATATTCAAGCTGTTCACATGGACCTACGACAAAACCAGAGAGATCTGAATAATGATCTACAAATATAGAAACACCACACACTTAATTTATGGCTGCTTGTTCTTGATTATTAGTACCTGTAAATTAAATTCCTGCCCCAGGTTGGTGAAGAGGTATTCATACCCGTACGCCGCTTTGCAGTTCAACCAAACCACGTGGTACGGACTCAGACAGATCCAGTCTTTAACCAACTTCCTGATACCAGTCAGACAGGCCTCCTGAAGTCGCACCGACAATCGCATTACACTCACGATAGAACGTCATTAATAAAGCAATAACGCCAAATAGATATAGATGAAGGAAAAGTATGTGCACCCATAAAATGAAAACTAGAATTTTTTTTTTGATTGTAGCAACAAAGCATTTAGGTTGGTGTTAGTGTTTAGATGGTACGTAATAATCTTATACAGTACACCAGTGTTTTTCAATTCTCAAATCTGATTAGTAAGAAGGTTTTTATTTTTATTGTATCTTCAACTTCATGACAGAGAGTAAAAGAGTTTTATAGGTCTTATAACATAATCAGTAAAAGGAACTCATTTCAAAGCAGTTTCACAACATTAATATTGTGATCTATTATTACAAGTCAAACCAAGACTAATAATGAGACATAGTCATGAGAATAAAACTCTTTACCCTTTATATATTCCCCTGCTACAAAGCATTTCATTAGCGGTTAGACACCATCAAGATAGAAAGTGTCCAAGATTTCTGCTTCACATCTGAAACCCTGGCCTCCCATGAACTCCTTTAATCACCCAAACATGTAGAAATGCCCTGTAGTGAGGTCAGGACTGTACAGGGGGTGTGGCAATAACTTCCAGTCGAGTTCCTGTAATGTGCAAGTGGTGTTGGTGAATGATTGTGTGTACAGTTCCCACAGACAGATGTGTCTCCTCTACAAGTTGGTCTACAAGTTGGCTCCTCTACACGGCAGGTTATCCACTGATTTTCAAGGATTAGACATTCCACTTGCTGAATGTTCTTGAGAACGACTGCAGGGGGCTCAGAGCCACCTCGGCTGGGATCGTCATCCACAGACGTACGGACTGCTTAAAAAGGTTTGCCCCATGCATGTCTCATCAATGTACTGTGTTAGAAGTCTTTCATGTCAATTATTTTTACTCTTTCCATTAATACATCCATGTAGGAACCTCTGTAGTTCACCTAGGGACCGTGGAGGCAAATGGTGACCGTTGTATTTATTCACTTTTGTATAAACCATGGTAGGATCTCTGGGCAACATTCACATGCATATTCACACACTGGGGGAGATTTGGGAACACCAATTAGCCTAATCTGCATGTCTTTGGACTTTGGAAGGAAACCGGAGAACCTGGAGGAACCCCATCAAACATGGGGAGAACATGCAAACTCCATGCACACAAACAAGGCGACAGTGCTGTCCACTAAGCCACCGTGCCACCTTTTACATTCATTCACTAGAAATTTCATCACAAGTCCTGCTTTGACTTGAACACCCTTTGTAGTTCACTAATGAAATTGTAATTGTTCGCAATTTATTTTACCACCTTTACCAGACATAATTGGATGAGAACAGTAACTCTACTTTATCATACCATATCACTGATGATTATTTTTTTCTAGAAATCTGTCTAAATATTATATAATTATAATATAACACAAGTATACGATTAGTTATTTAAGAATATCTTTCTTATGTAAACAACACCTTGTTTATATTTGCTATAATTGCCTTTAGTTTTTCTAATATTTCCCCCTTGATTTTTAATATGCAGGTTATCAGTCATAACTCATCCAGATGTCACACACACACACACACACACCTTCTTTAAATCCGTCTGCGACAGCTCTTACAAAACATTCACCTATTTCTGTTAGATTTTTTTTTTTTAAACCATTTGCATTGTTCTCTTACAGCAAGAAACCACTAAACTGAATGTTTTGTTCTTCATAAAATTCTGTTTTTTATATGAATACTTTTTATATTGTTATTCAGAAAACTTGTGGGGTGAAAATTTGAGTGATATATGACCGGATCAGAAACACTCACCCTGCTGGGGATCTGGTAGAAACTGGGGTCGTAGAATGTGCTGTCCACATACACACTCTGAATGTCTTTCACTCTGTAACAAAGAGCATCAGATTCAACTTCTTCTTATACTGCAATATGATGTGATGATCTTACATAAACAACCAATTTTTTTTATTTCCATCTTTAGACACTTTAGATACATTGCAGCCCGGCACAAATTTTGCACAGTACCGTACTGCACAGTACGCAGCATGAGGATGTGGAAATGGGGTCAGACAGAACTACATAATGCTATACACCTGTTTCCAGAGTGCAGGTGCTCCATCCTCGCTGCATCTCCAGCAGCCAGGCGGAAGTCTCCGGTGTACAGCACGGTGCCTTGAGCTCCCTCAAAGAGAAACCTGCAGGAGGACAAGCCCAAGTGTACACCATTATATACAGAATTTACATGCTAAGTAGCAGGGCATGATGGAGTAATATACAAACATCTGTATATTTATTAAATGTTGATACTGATGAAAAAAAGAATATGCAGTTTTGAGTCCTTCCTAATGAGTGTGTATGTATTTTGGTATGTTTAGCCCTGCCATCTCGACAGTGAAAATTGATACTCAGTCCTATGAACAGCTTACATGACCGATCCAGGGCAATGCCCAGCCGGTAACAACGTCACAACGACATCTTCCACCTGGGAATACAAGACAAACTTTCAATGAATGAAACCGGTGCATATTAACATCATACACAGTGTAATTAATTTACATGCTGCAGTGATATTTCACCCCAACACATCTCAGCCATGAGCTTCAGGGCACGTCTGGTGTCTGAAACAGGTCCTACTTCCTGTTCCCTACAATATGATTCTGCATGGCATTATGTACTGGATACTGTCTATTACACATGCAGAGAAGGAACGCATGCTGTACCTCTCCTGTAACTTCGTCAATGAGGGAGATATGTGTCGGACTGTCCAACTCAAGAGCAACCTGGAATTAGATATTTTCAGAATGTAGGCATATCTGTTAATTAAATACATTACTTTAAATAATATTTTTTTTTTTTTTAAACAGCATTTATAAAACTATTACTTACAATGCGGTCTTCCCAGAAGACATATTTCGGATTGTTGAGGAGAAGCTCCTTCGTGACAAACGAGCAGTACAACTTTACAGTTAAGCTACGACAACACAAAGATGGGATATTGATTAGGTAAAGAATAAAACATTTGGAGTGTGCTGTTATACAAAAATAATCCATAACTATGCGGTGCGAGGTGGCCTGGCACAAAGCTGAGTTACTGTTACACTCCTAAAGTAGATTTGACAACAGGGATCATTTTTATTTATTAAAGAATAACATGTTGTGCTTTTTAATCATTTAAGTTCTCTCACTAGCATCTCTTTTTTCTGCTCCTTTTGGAGATTCAATTTGCAAAGCTATTGAAACAATAAGTAGGTCTACTGAGGAAGCTACTGAAGAAAAACGATTTCCTGAAAAACAATGTGTCAAAGGCTTTTATTGACAGTGACATTAAATTTATGCAATGAATCATATTTGCAGTGTTGAGCCTTCTTTTTCAAGAGCTCTTCAATTCACCTTGGCCTGCTGTCAATCAACTTTGGGCCACACCCTGACTGATAGCAGCCCATTCTTGCATAATCAGTACTTGGAGTTTGTTAGAATCTGAGAGTTCTTGTTTGTCCATCAGCCTCTTGAGGATTGACCACAAGTTCTCAATGGGATTAAGGTCTGGGGGGTTTTCTTGGCCATGGACCCAAATTCTTGATGATTGGCTTCCCGACACTTAGTTATCACTTTTGCCTTATGGCGTGGTGCTCCATCATGCTGGAAAACGCAGTGTTTGTCACCAAAATGAGCTTGGACAGTTGGGAGAAGTTGCTCGCGGAGGATTTTTGTATGTATTCTTTATTCCTGGCTGTGTTCTTAGTTAAAGTTGAGTGAGCCCACTCCGTTGGCTGAGAAGCAACCCTGCACATGAATGGTCTCAGGATGCTTTATTATTGGCATGACACAGGACATAGCACTCACCTTCATACATTTCAAGACAGTCAGCAAAGAAGCAGGAAAAACATTAGGGAAAGACTGATATTCTGCAAAAGGTACAGGGATTGGACTGCTGAGGATTGATGTAAACTCATTTTCTCCTATATGATTTTTTGGGGCATCTGTAAAAAAGCTTGTGCAGAGAAGAAAATGTCAGCACTGTGCATGTATGGGGTTGCTTCTCAGCTAAGGGAGTGACTTCGTGAAAAATAATATTTGTGTCATTCTCAACACTTTTGGGCACAGCTGTTTGTATATAAAAGAGTGTGTTGGAATGATTGCAAAGCTTCTGGAAAGGTTGCGATGGACTTTAACAATATACGTCTATGGGCAAAAGTGCAAGGACTGTTGTTGTTGTTGTTGTTGTTATTTATACCTTGTTTATTTCCTTTTTAAAAAACTCCTTTATTAAGTTTTTCGGAGACACCCTTTAGAAAGCTGAAACATGTCACTGATCATATACTTCTCTTTATTAAACACACCTTCTGGCCAATCAGAATCAAGACTTCAGCACTGCTGTGATTTAGTAAACAATAATCAATAAACAGTCATGTGATGTGTGCAGTGATGGAGCTCCTTACCTAAACTTTAATTTTCTTTTCAGTAAAGGTCCTTTCAATCCTTTCATATGATCTGTAAACACACTCTCAGGTTACACTTTGACTCTGCAAACAATCACAAGCCACAATACACACAAGGCTTTTTAATGAAATCCTACCTTTATGACAGTGAGACAGAAAATAAGCCCTGGCGTGGAGATTCTCTCTGTCGAATCTGTCGATGGAAATGGCTGGATATTCTTTCATCCGTCCAGGGAAGGAGCTCATTCTGACTTTCTCACATTAATGCCAGCTTAGGTAATATAAAAAGCTTCATGTGCAGGGTTAAACTGAGAAATATCACTCTCACTCTACAAACACACCACTCTCACTCCTACACCTCTTCAATTTCAAACACTGAAACACAAACACACGCCATACCAGGAAACCCGGAAACTAGGGTTGCCAAATAAGCAGTACAAAAATCACCACAACACCCAACTCCAATTCTGGTTAAATGATTATGATTAATCCATATACATAAAAGAAAGTCTGTACAGTACATTGTTAAAAACTCGGTTTTTAAATAATATTTTTACGTTTCATACATTAGATAACCTAAAACCAGTCTATTTAATGAGTACTTAGGTGTATGTTGAGGTTAAATCTGCGCTATAAACGAAATCAAAATATTGATTAGAAGTGAAGTTATGAACGGTTATGTGCCAGATTACAAACCAGAAGTTTTGACAGCGTACTGCGCATGCGTGTGTGCGTACTTTGGGTGCGTCTTAAATCAACCGCTGAACAGAATGAAATAAAACCTTAGCAGTACTTATAGATATCTGCCTGAAGTTTCACCTGCACCATAAGTGAAATCAAAATGTTGAGTAAAAGCGATTATGAACAGTTATGTGCCAGATTTAATAACCTACGTTAAAATAAGATAGATACTTACTTCATTTAAACAAACACCTGCACTAATAGATATTAATAAGAAAATCTAAACTGAATATTTTTACTGGGACTACTTAAGTGAACTTTAATAAGCTGGAGTCATTTCTTTTTTTTGTCATCTGTGATTCTTTCTCTGATTAACAAACAGGGATTGTATTTGGCTGATGACTACAAAAAATTAAGTATTAATAATAAGAAAGTATTATCTCTCTATCTAACAGAGGTTTTCTTATGTACTGTATCTCACACACTCTCTCACTCATCTTCTATACCACTTAATCCTGTATTCAGGGTCGGGGGCCAGGAGCCTATGCCAGGAGACAGGGCACAAGGTCGGGTACACACACACACAATACAGCCAATTTGGAACCGCCAATTAACCTAACCTACATGCCTATGGACTGTCGGAGGAAACCGGAGGAAACCCACCAAGCACGACGAGAACATGCAAACTCCATGCACACAGAGACAGGAATTGAACCCGGACCCTGGAAGTGCAAGGCGACAGTGCTAACCACTACACCACAGAGCCACCTTATCTATTCATATGTCATGAAACAAATTACAAAATTCCTTTGTATTAATAAGCTAGACAGAGAGTTTTGTTGTACAGAAAGACAGACATGTACATCTGGGCCTCAAGCTGAAATATTATCATTGATTACAATAAAGTTAATCAGCAATAACCTTTGACCTATTTTTTTTTTTTACAAACTCTTAACCCGTCGACGCAAATTAATAATAATAAGAATATAAAACACATAAAATATTTTATTATCACAAGACTATTGGATTATTTCGATTTTCCTTTTATAGCAAAAGCTTTGACATAATTCTATTAACACTCAGTCTAACAGTTTAAAAGGTGTATGGAATTTTCAGACATCTGGCAACATTACGACACAGCGCCCTCTGGCTGTTACTGTTAAAAAACAGTAACAGCAAATTTACTGAAGTTAACTATTAAAAATGACGAACCTACCGTCAAAAATATATATAGACATTTTCTAAATACATAAACACACTCTTATTTAAAAATAATTAGAGTAGTAATATCAAACGTTCATTGTCCAATTTAAAACCAAAAAGATTAAAAGAAAAAAAATAAATAAACTCTTGGTTCAGTTACGGTTGCCCAACCAAATAATCCTGGACCAAGTTCCGGTGACAGCACTGTTGCTGGGGAAACCATAAACAACACGCACTTCATTTTGAAGACTGGTAAATATCCTTCGCAATTAATAACAAAGATAATACAGAATTGATTAGCAGTTTAAAGCTACAATAAAATAAAGCCTCCATTAACTTTAGTAACGTAGATTAGTTAGTGGATTTACTAACAAAGTAAGAGAACTAAACTAATTAGGCTAGCTATATAACAGCTAGTAAAAGTAGAAAAATAAGCTGAATGATAATAGGATGTAACATGGATCATCTGTCTTTATTTTTTACAGTTTCAACAATCTTCACACCAAGAACTAAGAAGACATTATATGTACATCAACAAACTCTGTGCCAGTAAGATTAGATAGGATTAGATAAGATTAGATAGGAGGGATGTCCTGTGCAGCTCTGCTGGATGGTAATGCTCAGCCCAGGTCTATGAGCCGAGCAAGGCAGTGGACTGATGAAGTGGAGAATCTCTACAGATTTCAGCAGGCGGGATACAGGGATGAGCGGGAGTACAGGCAAATTAAACAAGCCAAGGTAATGGGATTGCATGGTCGGGGGGGATGCGTGTGCCTTGTACAGTGTTTACCCTGTGAATAGCGTGTGGACATATCCCATATTGGGTCATTAATATCAAATAATAAAGATCAAACCTCTCCTTGGGGGTTATACAGATTACTGTACATAAACTGAGATTTTTTTTTTTTCATTTAAAAGTATGCACTTCAAGCACGAGGCTGCACACACAGTCACAGGGAGCACCGACCTTCATAAGTCAGTGTGCCAAAAGACATCATCCTGTGTACATCGGGAGCTGTGCAACTGGTGCTATTCTGTCCATGTGCATTACAACATCTGCTATTCCATCATGGACAGCAAGTTAGAGCAAAGAGCAAACGTGAAATTCTGAGCTAATCATCTCTACGACTGAAAAAGGCGAGGCAGGTCTGCAGCTTAGATAAGTGCATGCTCATCATGTTTTTTCGACATTTGCAGGCTTGTGCATCGAGAATTCGTCCACAAGGGCCAGACCATCAACAGCGAACTCTACTACCAGAGCTTGTAAACAGAGCTAATCTTGAAACCAACTCGTAAAAGTCTCATGTCTGTATGTCAAGTTTCAGTAGTGGGACGTTTCAGAAAGATTTTCGCTGAGATCCCTGTTTATTTAGTTTATCTTACAAAAACATAAAGCGTTCATATTGTGAGTGCATTGTGTCTTACACTTATGTGAGAATTTTAGATTCTCTAAACTAGAGAATTTTAGACTCTTTTAGCTGTTATCAAGAAAAAAATGCAGTTAGTCCCACCATTTAGATTTAGATACTAGTGGGTTTTAATTAATTTAATTTTTACATGCATTTCTCCTGTAAGCGCTTTATCATGGTCAGGGTGGATCTCCAGTTTGGTACGATGCAGGAGCACATCCTGAATGGGACGGCAGTTCATCACATCCCACCGTTTACACCTCTGGCTAATTTAGTGTTACTGATACACTGATGCAGAGGAAAGTGGATACTCCGGAGGAAACCCATCATGGTCTGTTCTAATTATTGTTTTTAACTTTTCATAATTTGTCATTAAAGCATGGCTCTTTCTGTGCTGTGTGCTGTTTCAGATTGACCGCTGGCCACAGACAGGGTTTGTGAAGAAGCTGCAGCGTCGAGACAACACGTTTTATTACTATAGCAGGAATCGAGAATGTGAAGACAGAGATGTGCACAAAGTCAAGGTCTACGTGTACTGACATCACCGACCCGCTCTGGCACTTCATCTATGTCTCTTACTCTTTGTTTGTCATGTTTCTCTTACTGTCTTAATGTCTCAGTCTCTTACTGTTGTGATTTTTAATGAAGACGTTGTCGCTGATAGATCATCATAATATTGTGCAGCTTGATAATGGAAAAGTAGATTTTAAACATAATGCAGGACAACTGCTATTATTATTATTATTATTATTATAGCTGTTATTTTTATTATTAGGCCATCACATTCTTTTGCATTTGCTAAATACAGTCTTTGGGACAAGGTAATGATGAACTGCTGTGTGTGAACATCTGATCATTAAAGCAAAGTGTGTTCATGGTGCTGTTTTAAACGCTTTACTTTACCAGAAAAACAATCAGAAGATATTGTTTTATGATTTTTATCCCCAAACCAACAAACACAATAAATGTAAGATGTGGTCTGCAGTTAGTGTCACTCGAAATGAAGCTGTTTTATGGCCCGTTTTACACTTGTGAGTGGACTTTTACTTAAATACGACTTTAAACAAAATTACCATTCTCTGATAAGCACAATAACACAGTTTATATAACTAACATTAGTCAAAATATCTATCTATCTATCTATCTATCTATCTATCTTATCCATCTATTTATAGTGGCAAGAAAAAGTATACATATGTCATCAAACAAATTTTAATATTACACAAAAATAAACCAAGTAAATACATGACCGCAAAAACAATGCGGTTTTTAATTAATGATTTCATTTATTTAGAGAAAAAAGCTATCCAAACCTACCTGGCCCTATGTGAAAAAGTAATTGCCCCCTAAACCTAATAACTGCCTGTGTCACCCTTGGCAGCAACAACTGCAATCAAGCTTTTGCGATAACTGGCAATGAGACTTTCACATCGCTGTGCAGAATTTTGGCTCACTTTTTTTTTTTTTTTTTTTTCAGAACTTTTAATTCAGCCACATTGGTTGGTGTAGCCTGTTTAAAGGTCATGCCATAGCATCTCAATCAGCCCGGAGTTTGACTAGGTCACTCCAAAAGCTTAATTTTTTATTCATTTTATGAATCAGAGGTGGACTTGCTGATGTGTAGAATGCAGAATTCATGGTACCATCAATGATGGCAAGTCATCCAGGTCCTGTAGCTGTATTGCAGCACCAGGCCATCACACTACCACCACCATGTTTGACTGTTGGTACGATGTTCTTTTTATTAAATGCTGTTAGTTTTACACCAGATGGATGCCAACCTTCCAAAAAAGTTAACATTTTGTATCTTCAGTCCACAGAATATTTACCTGGTCTTGAGTATAACCAAGATATTTTTGGTGACTGTGCGATGAGCCTTTGTGTTTTTGTTGGTCAGCAATGGCTTTGGTCTCTTTCTTATTGTTGAATTATGAACAGCTGAAGCAAATGAAGCCTGCCGTTTTTTACTTGTGGTTCTGGGTTGGTTTATGAGTTCCTGTATGAGTCGACCTTGTGTCCTTGGAGTAATTTTGCGAGGCAGCCACTCTTGCGAAGGTTTGCCATTGTTCTCCATTTGTGGATAATGGCTCTCACAGTGGTTTGCTGGAGTCACAAAGCCTTAGAAATGGCTTGGTAACACTTTCCAGACTTTGTTTCTCATCTGTCCTTGAATTGCTTCAGATTGTGTTGTTTATTCAGATCTTTTAGTATGCTTTACTTTGTCAGACAGGTTCTCTTTAAGTAATTTCTTGATACAACAGATCTGATAGTAATCATAACTGGGTGTGGCAAGTGAAATTTAACTCAGCTTTTAGCTAGCTAGCTATCCATCCATCTATATGTTTGCTTCTTTCGACCATTATTTTAGCCCTTATAAATAATGCTATAAACAGAGCGTGTGTCTTTAAGACTACGTCATATCCGGTTTCTTGGTGTTTTTCTTTCATACGTCCGGGGTAATATGCTGCACTTTACCCCCTGAGGAGACCGAGGCTGTGCGGTGGTCTGCCTTCTTGAGGAAATAGAATTTGAGTTATTAAAGAGAAATATTTATATCTGAGTAAGTACACGTTAAACCGTTTGGTTAAATTATCTTTCTTTATATTTAGCTCATTCACCTAGCTTATTAACGTTATGGAGTTTCGATATGTTTGCAGACCTGTTTTTTCTCCCTACCCGCATTCAAGAAACCCCGCCTTCTGTGCTAGGATTGGTTAGAGTTTCACTCTCACGCGCAGCTCACTTTCAATGCAGGCTTGGATGAAAGAGGAATTCCGACCAATCACAGCACAGGAGGCGGGTTTGTCGGAAAACGGATGGGGAAAAAAACAACAAATTTTAGATTTTTATTTATTTATTTATAATTTTTCTTTGCAAAACCAGAATTAAATAAATGGAATGACAGAAAGTGTAGTCTTGAGTAGTGTGACTTGCTGTCTGAGATCAGATTAGCTCTTATTCAAGGAAATAAAAATAAAACTACACCTCAAAGCAGTGGCATTGAGGATATATGATATGAGATGATAGACATATGATATACTATATTGTGTAAATGAAACTTGGTTTGCTCTTTACTTTTCTACAGGTCTCAGCTTTCAGTAAAAATGTTATTCCACTTTGGCGTTAAACAGTTTAGTCATAAATGAAAGACATTCCTGCCTCAGAGGTAAGTTTGCCTTTCAGCATGTTACTGATTATAATTTGTCGTAGTCCTCTGTAATTTAGTGTGCTTTACTCTTCCCACTCAAACTGCATGAATATGTCTGACTTCTACCCCCATTACAAGTCAAAGGGAAAGTATTTAGTCAGGGTTTTACATTTACTGACTCAGATAAGCTGCTCACATGACATGCTTTTGTGGTTTTAAGATCCGCGCCGCAGGAGCCGAGCAGCACTGAGAATGTGCTCTTTGTTTTAGCCTTCAATAACCCTGTTTGTATTCAAGTGGAGATTTTCCTGAGAAATGTTTTAACTACTGATCCTGAACTGATTATGCTGATTATTTTAGTTCTTACGGACTAAAAGTAACTGTAATATTGTACAGTAAATGCTACGATGAGTGTGACTTTGTCATAGATTCGTGTTCTGATTAGTTTTATACAAAAATGAATTATGATTTATTATTTCATATGTCTGGGCAATATGATTTTAGGTATTTTTGTACCTACTTTATATATACAAGGGGCATTCAAGTCAAACTGGGACTTAATTTCTCATCAGGGAAGGAATAAAACGGATTGACATTTACAGAAGACCTCAAGCACAATTCAGTAATGAGACTCTTAGTCTTGAATGGTGCAAACGTTTTACAGAAGGTTGTATATATATGAATGACTATCCCAGCTGAGGTGGATCAGACCCCACTGCAGTCACTCTTGTGAACATTCAGCGAGTGGAATGTCAGATCTTTGAAAATTGGTGCCGCCATCTTGCAAGAGAGATCCATCCGTCTGTGGGAACTGATGCGATGTTGTGAAGTAGAATGGGCCAAAATTCCTCCACACAATGTGAGAGATTGATAAAGTCATACAGGAAATGATTACTTCAGATTATATGAAGTGGATCTACAAGCTATTGAGTCAGGGGGGTACTCAGTATTGCATTTCTGACATCAAACATGCATGTTCGTCATTCTTCTAAGATATAAAACTGTAACTTTGCTGTTATGTATAAGGAATAAAATAAACCGTGCTATTCTTGCAGCAAAGTCTGGAGGAGTCTTTCCGTTTTAATGGATGTCAAAGTTAATTGTTCTTCAGAGAGCTCACTGCTAGGGATGCGCTACCGAAGGAGCATGTAGTTCCTGCCTTCAATCAGGAGGAGAAAGAGAGAAGGAACGTGGGAGAGAAGAACATGGAAGACTTCTCCACACGGACTTATGGCACCAGTGTCCTGGACAACAGACCTCTGTTCGGGGAGACTTCGGCAAGGGTAGGAGGACGTTCAGTCTCTTCTTAATGATTGCTTTAATTAGTCGCATATTTTAAAAATCAATTGAATTTGTAATGGATATAACGTCGCTACCAGGCTGTAGGAGATGTCTTGTTTCTTGTTCACTGCATACGATGTTCCGGCTCACATTTCTGTCTGCGTTTTCCTTTCAGGATAGGATAATCAATTTAGTAACTGGTGGACTTGCATCTCTACTAGTGATAGTAAGATATGTTCTGCAGAATGTTTCCCATAGTTTATATTCATAAGTGATTAAACTTTGAGTCCTGACGTTTCCTCTCTTCACCCAGGTGACTATTATCAGCGCTTTCGTCTTCCCCTCACTGCCTCCGAAGCCACTGAACATTTTCTTTGCTGTCTGTATTTTGCTGATGTGTGGTTCAGTGCTGGTTCTGGTAAGTGAACAGCACACGTTATATTACAGATACATACTGTACTATACATAAGCATAAAAGCATAATTATTATTCTTAGAAGCATGTGTAGACCTGCTCACTTGTGCAGTTACAGTGCCCTGAAAGTGTTTCCTGATTTAAAATTAAATTTGTTTGCATATTTCTCAAAATGAAATTGCTGAGAACATCAAACAGATATTAATATAACAAAGAGAACCTGAGTAAATGAAAAATACACTTTTTAAATAATAGATTTGTTTAATAAGGGAAAAAGCCTGTCCAAACCTACCTGGTGAAAACGGCCTTTCCTAAATCATGAACGAACTGTGATTAGCTACATTCAGAGTTGAATTTCACTTGCCACACCGTGATTACTGCCAGACCTGGTGAATCAAGAAATCAATTAAATAGAACCTCTCTGACAAAGTGAACCATGGCTTTTATATATATATATAAACTTACTTACTTCAATTGAGGATAGAGAGGCGGTTCGAGCTTGAAAACCCTTCAATGTGGCTGAATTCTGCAAAGAAGAGTGGGCCAAAATGCCTCCACAGCGATGTGAAAGACTCATTGCAAGTTATCGCAAACGCTTGACTGCATTCGGTGCCGCCATGGGGGCACAACCAGTTATTAGGTTTGGGGGGCAATTACTTTTTCACATAGGGCCAGTAGGTTTGGGCAGTTTTTTTCATTTAATAAATAAAATCATCATTTAAAAACTGTATTTTATTCACTCGGGTTATCTTTGTGTAATATTTGTATTTATGATTTTTAGGAACGAGCAGGTCTAATAAAGTGAGCGATTTTTCAAGATGTTTCAGCAGAGATAAAAACGCATTTGTTGTCTCTTCATGTCTCATCAGATCAGATGGTACAGACAGGGTGACTTGGAGCCAAAGTTTCGCAACCTGATCTACTACATGCTGTTTTCGGTTGTCCTGCTATGCATATGTGCCAACTTGTACTTCCACGACGTGGGACGTGACAAAAAGGCCAACGCCTTATCGTAGGAACACGAGGCACGTTGGTAGAAGTGAACATGTGACTGTTTCCTTTTACTCCAGCCCCATGCACTTGTCCTCAGGGCCAGTCTGCCTCTGGAGGCCTTCCAAGTGGACCAACAGTATTATAGATGTTAATATATTGGTATTCTGTAGCACGGTGGATGTGTATGCAGATGTTATTTTGCATCCTGAGTGCTGTATATTCCTGCATCGCTATATAAGCCAATGTAACTGCGAGACTGTTCTTGACTATAAGCCATGGTTATATGCTGCAGAAAGCATTTTATATTTGTATATTATACAATACGTAGGACAAACATTCCCGAAAGAGATCGCTCGTTTTGCTGAATCAATCTCGAAGCTGAAGCACTTACCGAAACGGAGACGCAGACGGAGCCTGGCGGGGTGAGACACTGTCCGGGTTTCTGCTCAGGTTCCTGCATCTCTATACACTGTGTCATTTCACATGACCAAGATTAATGATTGTCGAAATTTCATTTCTAATGTGCATTTTAAGTACAAAATAAATCCTTATTCCTGTGCTTCAGTGTGCTCGTGTTTTGTCGTTTTTGTCAGTTTTTCTGTCTTCAGTCTGAAAGGCAAGACCGTGTGATGCATGTCTAAAGGGCAATATGTTTTAGCGTTTAATGATAGAAGTGCAATGTAAAAATTGTATTACATTTTGTAACTCAAATAGTCTAGTGTAAGATATTGCTAATAAAAAAAATTACAATAACTATTTATATTATTATATCATAGAATGATAATATGATATAATATCATTATTTAGAAACAATACTTGCAGTTCGATGGAATGGCACACTGTCCGTACTGTACCCCACCTCATGCCCAAAGTCTCCTGGGATACGCTCAACAACGTTATGTGACCAGATTCTACTGAATGATTAGGTGATTGCATATATGGAGTTTTAGTCCCTGGTGGCACGACCATATTCCTGGACTCAAATTGCAAATGAAAGCGTGAGGAATCCACGACATTGTGTGCTGTAATCGAAGCTAACGGGGATTGAATGGAATCTTTATAGCGTGCGACATTTCTTTGGCCAGGCAGTGTATATGAAGGCTATTTTTTTTATTTTAGAAACATAAGTAATATGTTACACAGTGAATAATAAATAAACACAAGACCAAAACACTCGCATAGAAAAGTAACAACTCTGATAAATTAACATCAGTCCAGACAAGTGGATGTTTGGTGTTTGGCTAACACTCTATGATAACCGAACCTGGAAACAGTGCAAATTTCATGAAATGTGAACGAGAATGCAGTACTCGGATGTATATTATAATATTCATGTTACAGTGTAATGCTTTTTTTTTTTTCTTCAACGGATGTCTAAAAACATGAGTTCACCTTGTCCATAACTGTAGTACATGTAACAACTCTACTAATATTCAGACATTATACAGATCCAAAGAAGTAAACATTATGTGTGTGTATGTGTCCTCCTTATGATTCTTTCTCAGTAAGACTGGCTCAGTGCGTTTATACTAGTCTGTTAAATCTAATGACGGGTTTGGCAAACTGTAGAAAACACGTTCACACACACACGATTCTGACTCCCAGCGTACATCATATGGCCTTCACAATAATACTTCCCATCTATAGCAGGACGTACTGACATCGGTGGCTTCTTCACCCAACACACCCAATGTTCTCTTCCATTAGATGCACAAAACTGACAGCGCGGTTACATAATGTCGCTCGTCAGTCTGAGCCTTCCTCCTGGTTCTGCAGAATGGGATCTGGGCACGGGAACAGAAATACAACTTTAAGAGACACACAGATCTGGATTAAGGAGACAGAAATTCATCTGGCTCAGGATCAGTTATGAAGTCTGACCGGTCAGTGTCCCGACGGGGAGGACGGAGTCAGCGGTGATGTCGCGGGTCGGGATGAAGCTGCTCGGCGACGGGACGATTAGCACCGCGCCCTCGCCTATCCCGCTGTTCACCGCTTCCTCCTTTGAGTTCGAACTCTGTTGAAAGTGAGATGCAGGCACGTGTGTGTGGGGAAAAACTGGAGTCCTATATTTGTATTTGATTTATATTTAATAATAATAATAATTATAGTAGAATTACAGGTGTTTATACTAAATAATTATAATTAGAGCCCAAGCACTATGACATCATCGCTCTGATAGTGCTGATGTTTTAATAGTGCTGATGTCATAGTGTGCGCACAGACTACCCATCCTACACACACACTACACAAATGATGACCGCACAAACACCTACGCCGTTACGATCACCACCAACCCCGGCACCCAAGCACCAGACGGACACGTCCAGCCGTGATGATGTATTAAACGTATGCCCAAAAATGGCTCATGAGTGACATCATATACAGTGACATCAGTGTCCAGGCTTTTTAGAGGTTTTAGGGTGCTCTAAGGGCACACAGGTTGTGCGGTGCACCCGGGTGGCCATGGCAGAGGTGCTTGGTGCTTGTTTGCAATTATGTTATTTGTATTAGCAGGCCAATTATTTGCTTAAATTACCAAATTCTAAATGTTATTTTTTAATTTACAGAACTGCAGATCAGTAACGATCGAACGTTCTTACATAATATTATGTGTAGTTTAGCACTGATCACTTAATGATGGAAACTGGTAATAAATATGTGATACCTTCCGCCGTATCTGTATGAAGCTCTCCCTCTCGTGTGATAATGCTGAATTAATTCACCTGATTAGATAATAAAGAAGCAGCTGTGAAGCAGCAACACATGTCTTCTTGCTACACGTTACGTATTTCTCATTTTGTCTTAAGGGTATGCAAACTTTTGCACTCAACTGTGTGTCTAATTTGTGAACAGTTGGAATGTTATGATGAAGCAACAGTCATATAAGTCACGGGGGGGAGGGTCTGTGGAAAGGAGGGTTTTATACAGGAATGTGTCACCCTCGGTTAAAAGACTTTAGATGACTGTAAAGTATCTGGATCTCTCTCTACTGGGATCCGATTACTGAAACCAGAGCGCGAATATAAAACCTCATGTGAGATTTATTCATTTGTGACGCTCGTATAGACGGTCTGAGGATCTCTACAGATGAGGAATGATTTTACCTTATCCGTCGAGTCCTCCTGTACGATGCTTGCGCTCTGCTCGCTCGGCTCCTCCCCTTCCCTCGCGCACTCGGACGCCTCC
The DNA here is from genome assembly GCA_030347435.1 of Clarias fuscus. Taxonomy (NCBI): domain Eukaryota; kingdom Metazoa; phylum Chordata; class Actinopteri; order Siluriformes; family Clariidae; genus Clarias; species Clarias fuscus. Next base: position 21,317,289 of record CM059224.1, on the reverse strand, counting down.
GCAGCCTCCTCGTTGGCCAGGTCCTGCTCCGACGTCAACCCTGATTGGTTAAGGGGGTCGGGAAGGTCTTCTGATGTCACCGTCTGTATTATGATCCCAGGATGAGACATTTGCACTGTAACATTGTCGCTCAGGCTGTCTCCCTGGTCATCAAGTGTGAGAGGAAAGAGATGATTCTCTGTTAGTTATCCAGTCATTATTATGAGAAAACATCCGTGTGAGTAAAGAAATACTAACGCTGAGGCTGTGTAAGATAATCTGCTCTGGTGAGCTGGGTGATCCTGCAGCTGCCAGTGTAACAGTGGAGTTGGCTGAAAGAGTGAGCGGCAGGCTCTGATTGGTCCCTGTCTGGAGGAAATAAGTACCAGGGGTGCCGGTGGGCTGCAAGTGGAAGGACTGGGGAAGGGCAGAAAAGAAAGTGAGGAGAGAGACACATTTATTAAAACACAACAAATAAATAAATAACACCAATTCAAATATTATGTACATTATAGCACAGTAAAAATATTTCTTTCCTCATATCCCAGTTAGGAAGCTGGGATCAGAGTGCAGGGTCATCTTGGGTACAGCACCCCTGAAGTGGATAGGGTTAAGGGCCTTGCTCAAGGCCTCAACTATGGCAACTTGGTGGTGCTGGGGCTCGAACCCCCGACCTTCCGATCACTAACCCACAGCCTTAACTGCTTATAGCCCCTATAGCACAGACCTCAAAGTTCTTAACATTATAGATATACCCCAATCCAGAATTCTCACCATCCTCATCAAAATTGTTTTGCCTTCCTCACTGAAACCCAAGAAACTGAGTCTAAAGAGCTCCAGACTGCATGTTAGTGATGCACTTGTCTCATCTTATCAAATTATTTCACCCTTATAGATTTCTACATATATGGAACAATACATAACATGTCTTTTATAACTGTAAATGTACAAATACAAGATAAATCCAATGCAGATACATAAATGATAGATTTCTGATAGGTTTCTCGTAACGTGTCTGGAGCATTAAACCTTTGGGAAACATTCAGAGATGTTTGTAAAAATGTAATTACAATACATTTTATTGTAAGGTGGCGTAGTGGTTAGCAAAGTGGCCTCGCACTTCCAGGTTCACACCTGCACAGCAGTGACTGGGGACACAGTAGGCTTGAACGGAAAGCGCTGATAAGACAACAGAAGGTGTAATATAATCGGAGTGCGGATCATTTTTGACTCACCCTCGTATAATGTAACAAAACAAATTTTTCTAATGAAAATGCAATTTAATGTTATTAAATAAATAAAAAAATGCTGTTGTAATAGGAAAACATTACATTTTCAGAGACCACATGCATCTCAGCGCATCATATCACTGATTATTGTTCTGTTACAGCATGCTAGTTTAGTTTTTTTGCTAGTAACTATCTACATCAGAATTAATAATAATTAAAAAAAAAGATGTTAACATTAGGATGCTTTCGGCAGTGGTGGCTCAATCGGTTAAGGTACATGTGACAATTATAATAAATGATAATAATCATAATACATTGCGTTTTAACATGAACAACACCATAATCAAAGTTTCGACTTCTTAACTGGCAAAATTCTGAACCAAGCTTGACACGAGCTCCAACATTCACACCAGGAGACCGAAGTCCTCCAAGTTATTAACATTTAGAAACATTGTGTATTTAATTTTTTGTTGTTGTCATGAATTAAATAAACATTAGTTAGGGTAGCATAATGGTACTTATGGTTTATTAGTGACACCTAATGCTGTAGAATAAACTGTATTAAGGTTCCCTTAACTAACATTAGACTGTAAATGATCAATTATTACTATTGTTTATCATTATTAACTCAGTAATAAGGTCATCTTGTATTTTCCGTAATATTTAGAAGTCTGGCTTTGTGACCCTAATGTGCAGCGTTAATTCACTAATTAGTTACAGATTTAGGCGTAACCCTCAAACACCCATAGGAATGTTCATACTCACTGGCAGGAGTTCGAACGTCTGCAGCGCTCCAGAGTTCAGCGTAATCGTCCCGCTCTCAGAGCTCCCACTCGTGCTGTCTGAAGAAGCTACGCACAAGAGACACGACCTCAACACACAGCTCTAAGCTACAGTGATGTAACCGCAGGGTCAAATACACCGTGTTACAGGACTACACTCACAGACGTGTGTGATCTGGACGGGGATCTGGACAGGGATCTGCAGCGCAGTGACGGGGCTGGACGAGGCGTGAACGGAGCGCGAGCCCACCACCACCACTTTATTCACTGTGGACGACGGAGCTTCCATGACGTCCTGCAGTCCTTTTAGCAAGACTGTGCACACGGGAAAATAAACAACAAGGCAACACTTATTATTGGTCTTGGTGTAATATGCTATCATTTCTATATGAGCATCTTAAACAAATATTTATGGCTATGACATTTTCATTAATAGTTTTTCTATGAGTCAAAGCTGTTCTATTGCTCAGACTTTGTCTTTTTTTTTTCTCTCATTAACTTCAAGAGAGAGGAAAGACAGACTATTTATAAATCCTATGACAGAAGTGATATCAGGAAGTAACTTTTTTACTTTACTTTCTTTGTTTCTTTGCCACCTTCAATAGCTACTGTATAATGCATGGCAATGAGATGTTTAAGATTCATTTTTGCTTTAAAACAACGTTAAAACAAAATTTGGATTTACGTTATTAAAAACGTTCTCAAATGTGTCAACAGAATAAAACAAGTTGAATTACAGTCTAATAAAATATGTTTGATGGACAGAGGTTTTTACACGATGAACATTTAGGTCAATTTCCTCTAGATAATAAAAATCTGTGTGTAGCTTTTGAATATCTGATCCTGTCTTGATCCTTCCTATTAAAAGGAAAAGTTTTGTTACAACATCATGATTTATTTCATGCAATTTAGTTAAACATTGATCCCATTTATTTTTGATGTAAGCATTTAAAATTGGTATCAGATCTGTGAAAGATATCGAGGATTTTAATTTTTTTATTATTAATAATAATAATAATAATAATAATAATAATAATAAAGACAACAAATTGATTCACTCCAGCTCCACGAATGCCTTTATCTTTACACCCATCACTACGGAAGAGCATTGCATTCACACACACACACACAAAAAAAAAAACATATATATAGATATATAAATAAATTAATAAATAATCACAGGAATTATCTCATAATTATGACTTACTATCTCATAATTATGTGATAAGGGGGAGCAGTCTGTGGCAGGGAGTCATTTTATCACATGACATTGGAAACGAAAGTTACTGCATCCTTTTGCTTGAAAGTTTCTCAGTGCACACCGATGGAGATGTAGCAGCTATCCTGTGAGTCTGAACATTTTTGATGTTCAGTTACCTCAGAGTATTCACAAAGTACTGTATGCTTTGACCAGCTGATTGATTGGATCGAGTCATTCCAACCTCCTGCCTGGATGTTGGAATAATAGAAGTCGCAGCAAACCATATTTTTCAGAGACCAGGATCTCTTTCTCCACAGACACGGGTCGAACTCGCAGCAAACCATATTTTTCAGAGACCAGGATCTCTTTCTCCACAGACACGGGCGAACTCTCAGCAAACGAGTGAGTTATGGAAGTGATGAAGGATTCTACCAAAAATATGAAGATGTGATAGTAGACAGATTTAAATGTGACCCTCATGAGGGAGACTTTAGGGGATAATCTCTCTTGCTGATGAAGAAGATCCTAGCATTATGAAGGGAAGGAGCGCGACACTGTTCCTTTCATCGCAAAGATGGGTCCCATGTCCTGTACCCGGCAGGAAGTAACTATTTCCACATCATTCAGAAAACTGGAGGAATAAAAGTACAAAGTGCAACATTTTTCACCTCATAAATAGTAGAGATGGTGGATTCAGTTTTATATAGTAATTCCTTTGTGTGAAATTTTTTTTTTGAAATACATTTTTAGTTAATGTACATTTGCATTCGATGTCGTAAAATGTTGCTCAATGCTCATCTGTACTCCAACAAGTGGTGCTCTAAACTGTTCACACACTGGCAGGAAGCATAGCTACTAGTGGGGTAGGAACAAATTAGTTTAGTAATTTGTAAAAAATTGTTTAGTATTGTAACTAATACATTTTTAATGTTTCTAAAATCCAGAATTGCATTGCCAATCTAATCGGCACTCGGGGATTGCGATAATATCCATAATCAGGTGGTGTCACCAGTGTAATAAGGGGGCATTGGTGGCTCAGTGGTATAGAGTTCTCGTCTGCATTACAGAAGGCCGGGGTTCAATTCCCACCCAATGTCCAAACCCTATGCAGTGCCGGTCCAAAGCGCAGATAAAATGTAAGGGTTGCATCAGGAAGGTCAGTAAAGATCTGTGCGGAGTAAAACTGGTGCCAAGTTGTGCGCGGATCAGATGTTCTGCTGTGGCGGCCCCACAGTGAGAGCAGCCAAAAGACTAACAACAGTCATCAGTCTAATAAACAGATTCCTCTTAGATATAGTACTGTATCTAATCTCCTCATATTAGTTAAAAGCATTTAAATATCAACTTCTATGGGTTTATTACGTTTTTAATACTTCCAAATGACCAAAGTCACTCTCTTCTTACAGTTGTTTATGAATCTAAATGCAGCAGAAAAAAATGAAAAGACTTTATGATGTTGAAATGTTGCGTGTGGTTTACAGCCAGAGCTACCATTTAGTTAAAATCAATTTGATCTCAGTAGGAAAACAACAGGCCATTTTACAAGACATCTGTTGACAAGACATTTGTTAGAGCCATCAAACAAAAACTGTTATACAGTAATACAGTATTTGTACTGGATACTGCTTTATTTTTTGCCTTACCAGGAAACTGAAGGTCTTTGTGATTGGCCACTTGTCTTTTAATGGTCCACCATTTACTCCTGAGCCACTGAGGGGAGCGAACGCTGCTCCATCCCTCAGCCAAAATATCCCAGTTTATTTCATTCTCATCTTCCACCGCCAGTTCAATGATCCTACACACAGCTTCAGTTATTATCCATCACTCGCTCACACATACTTTATTTATCTCTAAACATCACTCATTGTTCTCTCTCTCTCACACACACACACACACACACACACAGAGACACACACACACACACACACACACACACACACACACACACAGAGAGACACACACAGACACACAGACACCTGCGGATGAGGTTGAGATCGTCCTCTTTGGTCCACTCCGTGCCTCCGCTCTGTTTCCAGTTCAGGTAGTTGAGCCATTTGGAGCGGCACTGTTTCTCCGAGCGTGTGCCAACCAGATCGGCCACGGACGCCCACGAAACGCCCTGAGTCACCACATCGCCAGCCTCGGTGCCCGTCAGCTCGTGCACCACTTCCGTCAACCTTCTCTCTTCTTCCTCTGTCCATTTACCTGAGCAACAGGGACATAATAACAATAATAAATACATTTATTTGTCTTTCGGCTGTTCCCTTTCAGGGGTCGCCACAGCAAATCATCTGCCTCCATCTAGCTCCGTCCTCTGCATCCTCTTCTCTCACCCCAACTAACTTCATGTCCTCTCTCACTACATCCATAAATCTCCTCTTTGGTCTTCCTCTAGACCTCCTGCATGGCAGTTCCAACCTCAGCATCCTTCTACCGATATATTCACCATCTTTCCTCTGAACATGTCCAAACCACCTCAATCTGGCCTCTCTAACTTTATCTCCAAAACATCTAAAATGATAATAATAATACTAATAATACTACTACTACTAATAATAATAATAAAGAGAACAAATTTATTCACTCCAGCTCCATTAACACCTTTGTCTTTACACCCATCACAACCAAGAGCTTTTACTTCCTGGAAAATAATTTATACTTTAAAGATATATAAATATTTATGTACTAAACTTTCTGTTAATTTGTACCACTAATCATAAAAAAGTAAAATGAATGAAAAAATTAATAGCTTTTTTATTATTTATTCTCAATCTTTTCCTCTAACTTATTTATTCTTATTTCTCACTTTATTTATCTTAAAAGTAAGTTTTCCCAATTATTTAATTTGCTAGTTGATTTTATTTCCAGACAGTTTTATTTCTAATAACCGAGAGAGTCAAGGAAATGCTATGGCACTGGTGGCTCAAACGCTTACGGCTTTGGGTTACTGACCGGAAGGTTGGCCATCCAAGATGAAAAAATAGTGTGACTGACCGAGCAATAACAATAAATAAAACTATTATTTTCAAGAATGGAAATTTGCACAAAACAAGTGATGTCGGTAATTCGTTTGAGCCTATCTGGCTGAAGATTTAGTTAGAATCATCTGGTCTAGTTAATGGATTGAAAAATGGCTCAAAAACTCGGGAATTCTGAAGTAAAATTATGTGGTAAATGTCTGGACATGATCTTCAAGCAGGCACGATTTAAGTGAGTGACACCAGAGTACTGCAGACTAGTGATGGGAAGTTTGAATCATTTTAGGGACTCGGTTCTTTGAATCTCGTTCATCAAAATAAGCGAATCTTTTTTTGAGTCATATAGTTCATTTCGTTCTTTTGACCAGAAATAAAATAAAATGTTACATTTTCAATAAACAAAAGAACGTGACAAACGTGACAAAAGAACGAACGACTCGGGACTTAGAAGACTCATTGAAGAAGGAAAAAAGACTCATTGAGGAGAACCGTTCAGTTCTGTTTCCTGTGCACTGCACTGCAAGCGTCTATGCGAGTCACGTGACAAAAGAACGAACGACTCGGACTTGGAAGATTCGTTGAGAACCGTTCAATTTTGTTTCCTGTACATAACCTACGGAGGTTTTGCGATGATTTGCGCATGCGCGCCCAGTAGAAAATACACCAATCACTCTCCGAGGATACTCGTTCTTCTGAGCCACGTTAAAGATCCGTTCAAAAAGAACGAATCGTTCATGAACGACCCATCACTACTGCAGACTTCTCTGCCCAACAGGATCCAGATGGTTTTAAGGAATAAATAACTTCATATTAAATATTGATTGTTATATAGAAATTAATAGCATAAAATAAAATAAACTAAAACAATTGATTGAAATTATTTTTTAAAAATTAAGAATGTCATTAGAACATTTAATTTCCCTTTGGTCATGCACAAAAAAACTTTCATTGTTTTAAGAATAGAACAAAAAAAAACTTTTTTTTTTTCTACTTGCCCTGTACCTTAGAAGCCTCTTGTAAGATGCGAAATGAAAATCTCGACACAAGTCTCAACACCTGACTTTATTCGTTTTGACTGTACAGTGTGAGGTGTAGTGTTTGATGCGTGCTCTGACCTGTATGACACGTGTCCTTCATCAGCCTGCAGCGGTCCTTCACCGACGATGCGCTGCGTCCGAGAGCTGATCCGATGGTGGCCCAGTCGTTTCCGTGCTTCTGCCTGAGTCTGATCAGATAAACACCAACGTGTATTTAAAAACAAGCTCCTCGTTAAATCCTCATGCTTTACACAGGCTGAGTGCAAGAAACAGGCACTCACTCTTTTAGCTTTTCGATTTCCTCTTGCGTGTATCTGGAGAGAATCAAAACGCTCTCAGTATCGGTACAGACATGTGAGGGATGGACTTTAACCTAGCGTTCATCCCTACCGCGCGTCAGGATACTCACTTGCCTACATGGTTGCGATTGTCATACATGCGCAACACGCGTCTGTAAACTGCGAACAGGGGACGGTTCAAACCCCAGGCGATGCTGCGGTAAAAATCCTTCCGCTCTTCTTTTGACATCTCAAAGATGATCTCAGAAGGGTCCTGAATCCCCCGGTTCTGTATTCAGAGGAAACGTGGTACAAAAATATCACAAAATGTCCACTACATATAAACTGCAATTTATGATTTGTTCGTTTATTTAACCAGTTATCTCGCTCCGCTACTGGCTGAGCTGGCGACTGACAGTTAGTGTAATAACCAGGGGTGAAAGTAGTTTTAAATTAATACAGGCACTGTGTAGCCAAAAGATGAGGAGACTAAACCATCTTATTAAACCATCATTATAAGGTTGTTGCCTTTAAATGTTTCTCTGTATATTTCCACCTATTCCGATTTAGAATTATCTAATTATGTTAACTTCCAGATCCTGGGAATGAATCTGAAATTGCACTAAATGTAAAGCCAGTGCACCAGGGTGAACAATCACTTGTCCCACACACCAAGTAGTGCCCTTGATTAGGTTTAGAGAGGGATTTGTGATTCAGCCTTGTTTTAGAAGCTACTTTCACACATGCTGTGACCCACAGTTAGTGTAATTAAACACTGTAGAACATCTGGGACGAGGAGTGATACATACAGTTAAACGTCCCAGTGCTGTTAGCGTCCATTACCAAGCCTCTCGTCCAATCAGATTACTCAGTCGGAACTAACTGTCGTATAAATGATTTATATTGTACATCCCTAATTGATTCACGTTATTAAACAGATGAGCTTACCTTGAGGTAGTTTTCAATGTTACTCATTAATATATCGATCTCCTCCTTCGACCACATCCCCTGTTTCCACTTGTGACCTAAACAAAAAGCGACAAGTTGTAAATCCTGTATTATGTTAGTAACAGTCACTACGATACAAGTTGTTTTTTTTTCCGCCCGTGCTGTGCGCACCTTTGTTCACTAATGTGTTCTTGTCCTCTTTCGTCGTGAACCAGGCCTGGCTGACTGCCGTCACGTCAGAGGTTTTCCGTGAGGAGGATAACTTATCATCCTGTTAACATCACAGACACATGAGATACACAGAGTCTTCAGTGCTTAAGCGAGCCTGACCGAACCACATGACTCAGGCTTAACACCCACGTATTAATACCTTCGACTGATCCGCGCTCTCCTCATCCAGATCGTCTTTCATTTCAGTAGCAGTCATCGTCACCTCGAAGCTCTCCTCGCGCTCTGAAACTGATCCGTGAAATGAATGCATTAATACTGGCCGTAAAGCCTTTATTGGTGTCTGCTTTTTTAAACTGAGAGGACTCACGTGGAAGCGCAACCACAGAGTAAGCGGACTGCGCGGAGGTGGGGTCATCTGTCTCCTCACTGGACAATCGCAACCGTTTATGAACAGGTTCGAGCTCATCGTCCGAACACATCGGCCCGTCATCTGCGAAAACCATTTCAAAAGTCACGATAAGGTATTAGACTTCTAAAAGATCTTTTTTTTTTTTCTTTGGTTTTCTCCCTAAAACTAATTAAGTCCTATCCAATCCTCATTTAGGCTACTACTACCTGTCAGGGAGGGCCAAAGACTATTACGGGTTTCGCCAGAACCACGTGATGCCAGCCGATCGCACCTTTTCAAGCTGCTTGCTCACGCACAGTCGGGGGGCAGCGTAACACACTCGGAGGACAGCGCTATCCGCTCCTTCCGCTTGGATGAGCTCACAGACGCCCCTAATTGGCTGTAGAGGGGTTATTAATGGGAGAGCGCCAAGTGCCTTCCGTCCCACCCCGCTGAAAGAGCTCGACCAATCAGCTCTCTCTGGGCCCACGGCTGTGAGAGGCTACAGCATCACCCGAGAATCTAACTAGCGATCTCCGGACGATAGGGCGAGCACTTTACCACTGCGCCACTCTGAAACAGGGTTCCTCATAGTGTGTCCTGCGACCCTGAATGGTACAGTATACTGTAAGTGCTATAAAGAATGAGACAGACAGGGAGTACTTATATTTAAAACGAAAATTTACTATATTACACAGTTTTTTAGCTGACATTAAGTAAAGTCTAAACTGCAACCACTGCAAGGCCACCGTGCCGCCTATAATTTATTTTTGATATACATTTATAAATTAACACTTACAAGGAAAATCTTTAGCTTTTTGTTTAACATGACTTTGTAATTTTAATGACAACTTAATTGTAAAATCAACTTAATACCTAAAATATCCACCAAAACACAGAAAAGCAAATTGTGACCCAGTTAATCATTAAATTGTTATATTGTAATATCATCATATCACCTAGCCCTTCTCTTAAGATGAATCCTCACTTTTGAGTCAAATCCAGCATTAAAAACTTTTCTTGAAAAAAAAAACAAACATTGGAAATATGAGGTTTAAATGTTTTTTTTAAGTAAATGTTTAATATCTTCAATATTTATTCATCAAGATTCTATCAAGATTATTACTAGTTCTCGATGTAAGCAAATTTGCAACATTGACGGTGTTAACCATTTTGAATGTAATGTCAGGTTTTCCTCATGTCTGATCTCGTCTACTGAAACATGATGCATCTAATCTAACATGGATCGATCGTAGCGATTTGCACAAACTCCTGTTCAGCTTGAGTGCACACCGTCATCAAAGCAAAAGAGGGACATATGAAATACTAAAAAAAAAAAAACACTGAAATCCATTGTAAAGTTTTGACTTTTCACTCAAGTCATTATCAATGATATAATTTTGCACTACTGCTGTCTGACTTCTGATACTACCCCCCCGAAGTATCTCTATGTTCATTCACACAAGCATGCACACACACACACACACACTGACCGTTCTGTGAGCAGTGCAGGATGATGGTACCGTCGGTGTCCTGTGTAAAAGTGACAGAACTGACAGAGTCCAAAGCCACGGTGCCTGAGACATCTCCTGCGTTCATGCTCAGCCTGAGAGACAGTAAGAAAAACACTGGACTTTGAATACGATGCATACACAGAGTGACAGGAGACAGCAATGCTGGAGTGACATCAGATCATATTTTATTCTGTGAACCTGTTACGGTCATGTAAACAAGAGAAACAGTCTTAAAACACATCGCCATCACGGTTTACTTTAACAGCAGATCCAAGTTTCGGATCTGTTTCAGATGTCAGTCAGTACCCGAAGCTCTGATGTGTTTTCATTTGGCTGGGGATTTTACTCAGTGATTTACAGCTGAGACTTTAGAACCACATTCCATTACTTATACTGGCATTGCAACAAAACTGAAATGGAGTGAATAAATTCCTGTCGCATTTAGCCTGTCTAAACATTATAAAACATTCATAAGACATTAAGAAAAGAAAGAAAATATTTGTAAAAAAAAATTGAGAACAAAAACATGCATTATTCTAGTAGAGGTCGAATAAAAAAATATTTTAAAAAAAATTATTCTAGTCAAGGTGGCAGAGTGGCTTAGTGGTCAGCACTGTCGCCTTGCACCGCCACGGTCCGGGTTCGCCCTGTGCTTGGTGGGTTCCCTCTGGGGACTCCGGTTTCCTCCCACAGTGCTCAAGACATGCAGATTAGGCTAAATGGAGTTCCCAAATCGTCCGTAATGTGTGGGTCTCCCGGGACGCACCCTGCATTCAGGATAATAAGCAGTATAGACGATGAGTGAGTGATCTGAGTCAGTGAGGCGATACAGGAATCGATTTTTCCCCCTCAGCTCCACCACATACTGACAGAATTATTTTAAAAAACAATATTTATTATGGACAAAAATGTACTAGATTCGACCTTTTCAGCTCTTAATCTACTGGAGAAATTTTGTAAAAAAAAAAAAAAAAAAAAAAATTTGTTTATGGGTAATAATAATAATAATAATAACAACAAACTAAATCAACTTTAGTACTACACTTTGTCAAAACTATTCAACAACAAATTGCATAATAAAATAATAATAATTTCAAATGTTTGGTAGATAAAACTAAAATAAACCTTGCTACACACACCGTCAAAACAGTTTATTGCAATTTAAAATGCTACCAATAATAATAATAATAATAACAATGATGCCAACAGGTTTATAGATAAAGTTAAAGATTTTTCTAGGAAACATTCATGTGTTGATGTGAATTAATGATCAGCAGCAAAATTCATGATTTATTCTTCCATAGTTTTAATGCAGTGAACTTGTAGTGATTGAAGAGCTCAGCGTCCATGGAGAGGGTCAGTGTGTGTCAGTAGGAGAGGATCAGTGTGTCAGTATCTGCAGGAGGAGAATAATGAAGCCGAGAAAAAGGAAAGCCCAGACGCCATGTTCGCTCTGAAACTCAGCTGTACACCGCCGGTGAGTTCCACCTGTGTAAATCCTCTCAGACTACATTTCAGAAGTGCGCGAGACGCGGCTCGAGCTCTCCGAGGACCCATTATAATGTTTGAGTTTGCTACTTACTTCCTGTTTTGGGTCCGGGCACTTCGCAGGGACCAGGATGAGCCAAATACCAGGATGGAGGAAAAAAGGAGCCTCTTTTCACAGACCGGAAACGACCCGTCGTCACTTCCGGTATAAACAGCACCGATTTATCGGAAAATCGAACGCTAGTGACTAATAAATAACCTAAAATGTAATTCTTTTTATTTTATATTGATTATGCAATTTATATAACTTTACACAAATTAATATTTACAATAAAATTCTCACTCATGGCCGACCGGATTTTGTGTTTTCATTTTTAAAACCTTATTTTAGAAACAGCACCACCTTGTGGCAATAGTGAGCAAAGCTTACTAATAAATGCTTAGGCTACATTTACTGACCTTCGTTTATTTACCTGTGCTAACCTTTATTTGTAATAAACAGTATATAATTCAACTTTGTAATAGTCTGATTTTTATTCTTCTTGAAACAATATTATACATCATATACATGCATCATACACCATATGCAATATTATATACCTGTACACATTACACTATGCATCATACGCTATACACCTCACACTATACATCATATACCATACATTATAAACACTATACATCATATGCAATACACTACCCCTATATAGTGTACACTATACACAATGCACCATACATCATACACTATACAACATATAATGCACACAATGCACTATACACGATACACCATATACCATACATTATAAACACTATGCATCATATGCAATACACTACCCCTATATATTGTACACTATACACAATGCACCATACATCATACACTATACAACATATAATGCACACAATGCACCATACACGATACACCATATACCATACATTATAAACACTATGCATCATATGCAATACACTTCCCTTATATATTGTACACTATACACAATGCATCATACATCATGCACTACACATCATATACTACACACAATGCACCATACATAATACACTATACATTTTACACAGAACACTATACACAACATACTTTACACCAAACACTATACATCTCACAATTATAAGGGAGAGTGTAACAACTCCAACAAGCCTTCTCCAGCAAATCCTAAAGACTTGCAGTGGGGTCAAGATTTTGTGGTGGCCGATTCACTTGTGAAAATGATTTCTCGTGTTCCCAGAACCATCCCATCAGACTTATGGCACAAGGTACACACAAGCACACACTATGGGCAATTTGGAAACACAGATTAACCTAATCGTAATTAACCTAATCTGCATGTCTTTGGACTGTGGGAGGGAACCATAGTACCCGGAGGAAACCCACCAAGTACGAGGAGAACATGCAAACTCTATACACAAAAACCCAAGGTGGCGATGGAATCCATGACTCTGGAGGTGTGAGGCCACAGTGCTAATCACTATGTTACCATGTCTCCTATGATAGTCATTATAGAAAAAATATATAATACTACTATACTAGTTATTAAAGTGGTTGGAGTTTATTTTGAAACCATGCAGCAGTATGGGAGTGCCAGTTTATCAAAGCACATTATTACTGAGTTATTATTCTTTTTTTTTATTAGCTGTTATTGTTACTCTTTTCTCCTGCTATTATTATTATTATTATTATTAGTAGTAGTAGTAGTAGTAGTAGTAGTAGGTGCCGCCACGATGGTTTAATGGTTGACATCGTTGGCTTGCTCCTTTTAGGGTCTGGGTTCAATTCCAGCCTCTGGTCGGTTTGCATGTTTTCCCGGTGCTTGGTGGGTTTCCTCCGGGTGCTTCGGTTTCCTCCAATGGTCCAAAGAGGTGAGGATTATGTTAACTGGCATTCCCAAATTTCTTGTTGTGTGTGTACTTGTGCCCTGAGTCTCTTGGGATATACAGGATAAAGTGATATACTGTATGATGAGAGAGTGAATGAGTGAGTAGTAGTAGTAGTAATACTTTGTCTAGATATTGATTTTGAGGAAAAGACATGATTTTAGCAATGTATATATATATATTAATTATTACTTGGTTATTATTATTATTATTATTATTATTATTATTATTATTATTATTCCACAAAGATCGGACAGATCAGACATGCATGAATAATTGTAAAAAGCAATCTGTCCTAGCTCTGCAGGGCACACACACTCACACACTGCTCAGTGTTGGGATCTCCGCCATTAGCAGCGCGCGGCATTAGAATGAATGTGACGTCAGAGGCGCTGCCAGTCAAAGGCGCACGAGCGCAGGGAAGAGAAACAGCCGCGCGTTCGCAAATCAAGCTGCGCGACTACACACACACGCACACACACTCTCTCTCTCTCTCACACACACACACACACGCGGAGACAGCTCATGGCGTGTTAGTCGTCCCCGCTCTGTTTCTCCTCGGCAAGATGGAGAAAAGGACGAGATGCGCGACGTGGTGCGGACTCGCGCGCTGCGTGTCGGCGCTGCTCCTGTGCGCTCTCCCGCGGGCGCGCGCTTCAGCCGACCTGCCACCGTGCGGAGAGGTAAGAGGGGCAACAATGGACACCGAGCCCGTGCTTTTATTTATTGATTCGTTTGTTCATTTCGTTTTATTCAGATGTTTAACAGGAAATAAGGATTAAAACGCACGTCTTTCACGGGAGGTTGATGAAATAAGTATTTAAACCCATGGCCATAATATAAATTAGGACGTGGCATCGGGTCAGCGCGAGCTTTGGATGTAATCAAAAATATGAAGGAGAATATCAAAATATCAAAATTAGTCGTCTCCTTTCTGAAGCATTACATCCTTATAGCGCACAGTAAACGACTGTTTATTTCTTTTCCTCTTGGTTGAAATGCAATAAACAGCCTTTACATCCTGTAGGCTATACAAACCAAAGGTTCCTATAATATGATGACGCACCACGCAGCCGACCAATCAGATCAAAGCGCTCTGCTCCGTTGCTCCCTTTCATGTCTGCTCTGTTCGGATGAGATAAACAGACCAAACCTCTGTGTCATATTTACTCCTGATCTGATTTTAACACTCCACAGTAGTGCAAAATGACCTGTTAGTGAAAGCAGATTACACACACACACACACACATCTGTGTGATCTGGCTGGTGTCTGTGTATCTTCTGTCACACCTACAGGACAGGAATAGCTTCTCTTAGACACCAGGGTTGTCCACGCGTTAATTTCAGGTCTCCAGCACCAGCTCAAGGCATCGGGAAAACTGTTTGATCCTTTAAACAGATTTCAATTCATGACTCTGTCCTGAGGGTTTGGTTCATCAAACTACAATCCTGCAGGTTTTTAGCAACCCTTGCTTGTGCATTAGATTTTCAATCTTTGCTTGTGTTTAGACCTTATGTGCACCTCAGGGAACCAATCCATCATAGGGCACACGCACAATCGCACACTACAGAATGCCAATTAGCCTAATCCACATGTGGAAGGAAACTCACCAAGCACATGGAGAACATGCAAACTCCATACAAACAGATCCATGGTGGGAATTGAACCCAGACCCTGGAGGTGCAAGGTGACTATGCCAACCACTAAACCACTGTGCCACCTAGTCTGTTGGGTGTTTTTGATTACTCCTGTAAGTGAGGTGAGAAGAAATTGTTTTTGTGTGAAGAAAGTGTTTGTGTGGTATGTTGATGTCATTATTGAAGGGGACATTATTGTTGGTAGTTACATGTGACATACATATAAACTGTTTGGCAAGGTGGATTCTTGTGTCTCCAAGGTCTGGGTTCGATTCCTGGTCAGGTTCAATTCCTACCTCTGTGTGCCTCTGCTTTCCTCTGGCGTTCCCAAATTGCCGTAGTGTTTGAATGAGTGTTAGAGTGTGTGTGCCCTGCAATGGATCGGGACCCCATCCAGGGAGTACCCCTAAGTCGTGCCCTAAGTCTCCTGGGATAGGCCCCCGCAATGCTGTATACAGGATAAAGCGGTATAGACGATGAGTGAGTGAGAGAGAGGTTTAAGAGGATTGCCCAAATCGCGCTTCGATACACTTACTGGCACACACGCATACATGATGTGTCTGAAGATCTCTGTTTATTATCAGCAAAAAGAGTGTAATTAAGCTTTTGGCCAGGTGTCCTGTGTCACTTACTTTATGGTCATAGAGGCATGGGAACCATCACATCATATTACAGAACCTTACACAAACATTATGGATAACGGTCACGTTTCACGGTTACCGCGTGAAAAGCAAAACCTCAAGAGCTTCTTTTCTCATTCAGTATTTTTCCACTTGCATGTTAATCAGAAATCCGGAGCAGAATAAATAGAGACAGTGTCCCAGAATGCAGTGCATCTGTATGACACAGCAGCACTGAGCTACGTCTGAGACTTGGCTCAGCTTGTTAGTGATGACTGACATGATGAGAGTGATGGTGTTATTTATTAGTGTTAGAATGAGACATGAGAAGGTGAGCACTTGATAGGATACTACATATTAAAGCTCTGCTGCAGCGATCCCTTTAGGTAGAAATGAAGCGGAGCAAAGGGCTAAATCCGACTGGCGTTATTATCAAGGTTAGTCGAACAGCATTGTGGGTAAGTTAAAGTAAACATGGACTAACTTGACAGTGAAAGAAGTGTAAAAGGACTAAATAAAAAAAAAATTACTTGTAAAGATTAATATTGCCTTGCCTTGCACTGGCATCTTTATTATACTCAAAATGATGGTGTGCTATGATTAATGTGTCTAGCCTCATGCCCTTTTCCATAAACCAAAATTACAGGAGCTTTGCTTTACTGTGCTCTCATTCTAGTTTTACACACACACACACACACACACACACACACACACACACACACACACACACACACACACACTCATGGATGGGGGCTGGTGTAACAGCAGCAGGTGCACTGCTGAGTTAAGTGCCTCCATCTTTTCAGTGTTATAATAGCGTGCTGTAACTGAGCACTCCCTGGAGAGCAGCACCTGCCTCGGAGTAAAATAAACTGTGTAGCTCTTTAGAAAACCATTAACAGACATATTACAGTTTCGTTTAGTTATACACTGATACACAGTGTACGCTTTGCCTAAAACCATTTGGTAGGAATAATAATAAACAGAAGAATTTTTTTATCTTCAGACTTCTGTTTTCTTTTCACACAGACATTTGATGGTTACGATTATCTGGTTATTGCAAGACATTTCATTTGAAACTTTTGGGTTCACGGGTAGGAACCAGTAAGAAGCTAATTATGAAACGAATTAGGCTGCCATGCATTAAAAATTACAATCGATGTATTTCTTCCTCAAGGGTGATCCTTATAGAATAATTTGCCTAACGGCAGTGAAATTACAGAGACAGTCCGGTTTCAGCATGCATAATGCCTAGAACTTGCACAAGCTACAAACCAGGCTAACAATATATAGAGCTTAACATGCATGCACACGTGATCTATCTGCATCTTGAGGTCTTAAACGTTCCGTGTGGTTGAAGATAAAATGCAGAACAGGAGCTTGCGAACGCCAGCGAGGCGAGTCCGTCAGGTGTGTCAGTGGGCTTTTGTTTGGAAGTGCTTTTGAGGCCTTGAACAGCAGGTGAAGGTATTTTCAGTGTGTGCTTTAGATGAGAGAACACTGATTAGCATGACAGAGTGCACAGGCTTATCTGTCTGTCTCCACAGAGAGAAGGAGAGAGAAGGAGAGAGAAGGAGAGAGAGATGTTTATGGCAGCCAGGCCGTCTGTCACCTCATTAGTTTGGACTGTTATCAGTATATTCCAGGCTCCAATTCATTACTATTCACACACTACTGGACAAAAGTAAGCGACTGTCATGACAACAGTCACGAGGCTCCCCTGTTGTCTCCCCGGCAACTGCAGTACTCCGGAAAGTGCTCATGTCTATCACAAAGTACATGTCTGTGTAGAATTCTCAGTCGTGCTTTAATAAATCATAAGTACGGTCAATATTTAATATTGTACACGAGTTGCTAACTATATAAATAAAAGAAAGGTTTTGTCTGTACAGTACATCGGTCTTTGTCAAAACTCGTTCTTTCAATGATATCTTTACAATTTATACATTGGAGGTCTCAGAAAAATTTCTGTCTGTATGTTTGTCCAGCCAGATTTTCTCACAGCAGGCTGGACAGAATTTAATGAAACTGCCAGTCCTTAGGTATTTGCCTGGAGTTAAACCTGCGCCATAAATGTAATCAAAATATTGAGTTGAGGGAAGTTGTGAGCAGTGATGTGTCAGATTATACACCATAACTGTTGGCAGTGCATGCATCTTAAATCAATTGCTAGTCAGGATTTAATGAGACTTTTGCAGTTGGGTTGGGTATCAAAACCCGGTGCCAACACGGCACCGTTACCTGTATAACTGGTAAGTACTAGAACCGAATCAGAGAGCAGATTTCAGTGCCTTACTTCAGTGCCACCACTTTTGAAAAATTATTTCCCGACTGAGAAAATGCACGTGAACGCGAGTTGGAAAGCTCTAATATTATGAATCCAACTAATCTTTGTAGTAATGTGAGTGTGCATGATCTGAGTGCCGGCCGCATGAATGCCATACTAAACACGCTTCATTTAAAATGCCTAGAGCTAAACGTTCTGAAGTGTGGCTGTATTTCACAAGAAAGGATTCACCATGACATGCAACAAACGTCTTTCAACAATTGCATGTAAAAGTGGAAACACACCAAACCTATTGAAACGTGAGGACGCACGGGCTGAAGTTAAAAGCAGAGGGATGCAGCGTGTTTAACAGTTTGTGGACATCATCCGGCAGTGTGTGTGTCCGGCCCTAGTCAGACCAACACTTGCAAGGTCAGGAGAGCTGTCGTGTTTTTCCAGATAAGACAAAATAATTGCTGAAATTTGAAGCTGGTTATTAGCATAACATGAATACCAACTACTTTGCTGTTATTGGTGTTTAATTATTGCAGTTGGGTTGGGTAGTAAATTAGTTGTGTTTTGTATCTACTCTGCATCTACTTATATTCATGAATACTTATATATATATATATATTTTTTTAATAAAAAGACATTCCTTTAAATTATTCATCAATTGCTGTGGTTCTTTTTTAACCGTATCGGTTCAGGCACCGTTTAACACCGGTACCGTTTTAAAAGTACTGATTTGGAACCGGTATCGCAAAAAACCTAAACGATATACAGGGATAAGTGAAATCAACATGTTGAGCAAAAGTAATGTTATGAACATTAATTGAATTATGAATATTAATTTGAAAAGCTAAACTGAATATTTTTACTGGAATTTCTTAATGAAATGGTATAAGATTTCAATATCTCGTCTGTGATTCACTCTCTGATTACTGAACAGGGCGTGTATTTGTCTGACAACGAAAGAAATACAAGGCATGAGATACTTAACCTTGCAAACTGTTATGCAAAGAGTTCTGGCGTACAGAAAGACAGGCAGACATGTACAAGGGTTTCAACCTGAAATAATAAAATCACTGGTTAAATGAAAGCTGATCAGCTTATTTTTAGCTTTAACCTTTTAACTATTTCAAGTTTCAAAGGACTTTATTAATCCCAGAGGGAAAAATTGCTTATTCTTGGTTACAGTTTCATTCAGTTGTTTTCCGGGAGAAAAGGAAAAGAGTACTGTAATAAATTAGACAAGGAGAAAAAAACATTACAAGTAATTAAACAGTAGTTTTTTTTATTATCGTCATATATGCAGGGGTGCAGTTTCCTCATAGCCATGCATATAGGGTGTTGACATGCTTATTGCTTTTATAAATGTGACAGAAACAATATAATGTGTGTACAACAGATCATTTAATATTAATGATATTTGCTATAAATAGTTCTTCTGCCACACAATGCAGGCTGTTAACATTAAGCTTTCGTTGCTAAGCAACATAAACAAAGCTTACAGTATTCTGTGGAAAATGGTGTAAATGGAACAGTATAACAGGTTTGATGCATGAATGGCACCACAGACACACAGACACAAGGTGAGGGTTTACGGAAAAGGGGTCATTTTATTTTGGAAAGTGCCCTGCTGACAAGGCTGCTGAACGTTGGCTGGGGGCAGAGTGGAAGAGTGGGCCCACGTGGGCAGCAGCTCCTGCATGCTCCTAAAATTGGCTCCTCTTGCTAACTGGCCACCTGGCCCTTCCCAGCTCTCCTTGAGCGCGGCCATCGTCCATCGCGATGTCCGGCGGCTTTCCCTGCTGGGAACGGGGGCCTTAACCAGAAGCACAGCGGCCTTTTCCTCTTTGGCGGCAGGATCACGAGGGCTGGTTCTAAAACGTGAAAGTGTTGCGGGAGCGCGTGCAGTTCTCTCGCGGCTATTCTCAATGCGGAGATCAAATGGCTGCATTCAGTTCTTGCCTTTGAAGTCCATAGAGTGCATGACATCCCCCCCACTCTCATGCCACTCTTCGCATTTTCAAAAGTCCGTCGTGCGACTCTGCTTTTTAAACGTCTGGACCTTGAGCTAATCTCCCTGCATTTTTTTATAGCGCGGGGAATGTCCAAGATCTTTTAACAATGATAATTTACCAGCCGTGCCTCTGATCTCATCCCTTCGCATACCTGCAAAAGTGGAGACCGCCTACCTAGTGAGCCTACAGAGTGAGCGATGAATCACAAAAGATTTAGGCGCACACCCATCACTGGTGCCCGCCCTGACAAACAGTTTTACTGCAGTAATACAGAATTCAGTAATTGTGATGGTCTCACAGTTATAATAAGGCAGCACGGTGACTTAGTGGTTAGCACTGTTGCCTTGACCTCCAGTCAAGTGTTTGATTCCTGCGTTGAGTCTGTGTGTGGAGTTTGCATGTTCTCCCTGTGCTTGGTGGGTTTCCTCCAGGCACTCTGGTAGTCCAAAGATGTGCAGATTAGGCTAATTCGTGTTCCCAGATTGTCCATAGTGTGTGAATAAGGGTAAAACACCTACAGTACCACTGAGCCACCAACGCCCCATAATACTGAATATATACAGGGGTTGGACAATGAAACTTTTGCGGCCAATGCAGCATCAATGCGTCTTGGGAATGACAGATACAAGTCCTGCACAGTGGCCAAAGGGATTTTGAGCCATTCTTCTTGCAGAATAGTGGCCAGGTCACTACGTGATGCTGGTGGAGGAAAACGTTTCCTGACTCGTTCCTCCAAAACACCCCAAAGTGGCTCAATAATATTTAGATCTGGAGACTGTGCAGGCCATGGGAGATGTTTAACTTCACTTTCATGTTCATTAAACCACTCTGTCACCAGTCTTGCTGTGTGTATTGGTGCATTATCATCCTGATACACAGCACCGCCTTCAGGATACGATGATTGAACCATTGGGTGCACATGGTCCTCCAGAATGCCATGATATCGCTGCCCAAACCATCACTGATCCACCCCCATGCTTGACTCTGGGCATGCAACAGTCTGGGTGGTACGCTTCTTTGGGCCGTCTCCACACCGTAACTCTCCCGGATGTGGGAAAGACAGTGAAGGTGGACTCATCAGAGAATGATACATGTTTCACATCGTCCACACCCCAAGATTTTCACTGCTGGCACCATTGAAACCGACGTTTGGCATTGGCACGAGTGACCAAAGGTTTGGCTATAGCAGCCCGGCCATGTACACTGACCCTGTGGAGCTCCCGAAGAGCAGTTTTGGTGGAAACAGGAGAGTTGAGGTGCACATTGAGGTGCATTGACTCGGGCAGTTGTGGTTTTATGTTCTTTGGATACAATCCGCGTTAGCACCCAGACATCCCTTTCAGACAGCTTCCTCTTGCGTCCACAGTTAGTCCTTTTGGATGTGGTTCGTCCTTCTTGGTGGTATGCTGACTACCCTGGATACCGTGGCTCTTGATACTCACTCACTCACTCATCATCTATACCGCTTAATCCTGTATTCAGGGTCACGGGGGGCCTGGAGCCTATCCCAGGAGACTTGGGGCACATGGCAGGGTACACCCTGGACAGGGTGCCAATCCATCGCAGGGCACAGACACACACACGTACACTCACTCATTCACACACTACGGACAATTTGGGAACGCCAATCAGCGCCTTTCAAACACTCAAGGACACTGTACAAAAGTTACATAAAGGCACATAGAAACAAGACAAAACAAAAAACAAACAAAATATACCAGCAACAAGACAAAATTAAATACCAAGAGAAACTGTGCATGAGAGAGGGCAGGAAGGATTTAAGGTGGGTAAACAAGATTAAACAGGTAAGATTTGAGTAAGGTTTGGATTTAAAGAGAGACATCACAAAGACTTGCTGTCTTGGTCACAGATGCGCCAGCGAGACGCGCACCAACAATTTGTCCTATTCCTCTGCTAATTAAACCTTCACACTCCACTCTTACTGGTGGAATGTGAAATCAGTGAAGATCGGCCACCAGCCTGGTCAAATTTAGCCATGAAACCTCCAACACTAAATTGGCCAGTGTTTGAGTTTCATTGTCCAACCGCTGTATATAAATGTAGTAGAAAATTTAGTAAAAAATGCTTGTCCTGTATCACTTTTCTAGCATGCTGTCACTACACACAGACGTATCTTTTCTTCCTTGTGGTTCATGAATGTTCCCGGTGTCGTCCTGGTATGTGTTTCAGGGAGACTACTACTTTGAGTACACAGAGTGTGACAGTACAGGTTCACGCTGGAGAGTGGCCATCCCTCATCAACAGGGCAGCTGCAGTGGCCTACCAGAGCCTGTCAGAGGCACAGACTGCAGTAAGTCATGAACTATGTGTGTGTGTGTGTGTGTGTGTGTGTGTGTGTGTGCTGGGGAATTATACAGTATATGGACCCCAGCCTCTTATAATTTACGACACTCTTGCTGTGCTGCAAAAATAAATCAGTGTGATATACAGTACAGCAATATACCAAGCTGTGATTCATGTAATAAGGTTCAGGGCTTGAAATGTTTTAATGCTTTTTCCCTCCAAGATACAATTCAAGATATAATTTATCCAATCACGCTTATCAATCTTATTTTAATAAATCATGTACTTAAAGGTTATTATTATTATTATTATTATTATTATTATTATTATTATTATTATTATTGTTGTTGTTTATTCTTAAAATTTTTGCTTAACTCTATTTTTTAAATCTATTTTCTGCTTTTTCACTTGTGCTGTTCTTTCTTTACCTGCCTCTCCGTAGAACATGTTGACATACATCTTCATTTATGAACCATTCTATTTCCAAATATAAAGCTTATTATGACTATTTCTAGCTTTGTGTACTCATTCCATAATTTTTCACTAACTAAAATACATATAGTGCATGTACAGTCAGAAATTTATGAATACCTGAAAATCTACCCAAGGACTCCTATATGGAGAAAGGGTTATTATGACATTTTTCGATTAAAAAAAAAAAAAAAAAAAACGTAGATCTAATTTAACACAACTGGAGAAGGCCAAAATTCTACTAACCCTAATGAAGCTTTTGTAAAATTAACATCACACATACATTTAGTTTAGAGTTAATACTAGTACTGTCAATAAGGGTGTTTTTACTTCTTTTCAAGGCATAATGGCTTTATCCTCCAAATGCCCCTGCCTTAGTTAATAGTTAATGAGTTTCACGAAAATGTTTCTTTGTTCAATTGCTGTTCTACATCATTTTGTTCTGTCTTTCGCTATAATAACCATTAAACTTGAATGAACCATTAGAAACTTTAGAGATTCAGAATGATTTTACTGGCACTTTATTCTAAAAATGTAAATGTACCAGTTTGAGATGTTCCTATGTGTGTGTGTGTGTGTGTGTGTGTTACAGCGTTCTCCTGTGAAGCAGGAGAGTTTCTGGAGATGACCTCTCAGCAGTGCACTGCCTGTGCAGCGGGCTCCTACTCACTAGGGAGCGGCGTCCGTTTTGACCAATGGGACTCCATCCCTGCCGGATTCAGCAGCTTGGCCACCTACATGGAGCCCGAGGGAGCCGGAGACGAAACTCTGTCCTGCAACAAGTCAGTTATGTTCTGAGATAGACACAAAACTATAGTAAAGTATTTGCACGTCCTTAGCATTCCCTTACTGTGGTGTATGTGCAGTTCCACATGGACACCTCAGGGTACTCACTTAGAGTCGAATCGGGACGAGTGCACGGTTTCGCTCGTGTATGCCGTTCATCTGATGAAACAGGGATCTGTCTCCTTCGACTACCAATACGCAGACAACAACATCTTCTTCGAGTTCTTCGTGAGTTGGATGAATGTTTCATATGTGATATTCATCTGACCCCTGTGTCTGATTTCACTGATTGTTTTTAGATATTTGCTCAAGCGTCAAGCTGTTTCCGAACCAAGTCTCAGGTGTTCACACATGAAAGCATGTTAAAAGCATTCATGAAACTCATGTTACACTCCTGAACTTAAGTGAACTTGACTCAGCTTGAGATATTACGTCTTTCTGCAAAAGGCAGGGAAAGACTTGTTACTTGGTCCTCATAAAAATGTCTTCCACAGCCATGAAAAATGTGTTTGTACCAGATAGTACTGTGTATAAGTCTTGAGCCAGCCCTTTATTCATATTTTGCTTTTTCAAAGAGTCAGACTTAGTCTAGTCTTGAGGAATAGAGCTCCAGTCTTCCTGAAGGACTGACCTGAGCAGTTTCAGAGTAACACTTTTGTTTGGTTTGCCACCCAGTGAACAGTCGAGAGAGGAAAGGAAGGTTGCTGCGGCGGTTGTTTAATAAACAACCAATTTTCTAATGGCATCTTTAGCCACGTTGCAGCCTGTCGCAGTAAAATATTTTCTCCCATTTAGTTTCATTTAATTTGATATGAAGAAATGACTTTTGCACAGTATACTCTATATGGAATGAAAAAGCATTCAGCTGCAAACAACCCATAATAACAACTTGATTTACTGTATGATCTAAACTTATCAAGTGTTCACTTTAGCCTGCCTCTAAATGCAGTTAGTCTTTGATGAAATTATTGGCAATGGTGGTATATTTATAATTTAGGTCGCCTTGATCTGTTAAAGAACTGTTGTGCTTTCTTATATTTCTCACAGTATCCTCTGTACAGTATATTGTTCTCCCTATTTCTTCTTACAGATTCAGAACGATCAGTGCCAAGAAATGGATCAGTCAGCCGACCAGAAATGGATCAAACTCACATCTAATGGGGAATGGGGAACACATACGGTCAGTAAGCTTTTCGTTTTCCTCACATCACAAATTCTAGATTCTCCCTTTATTTATTCATCAAACAAGGACAATGCACCTGTATTATCATGAATTAATATTCAGGATGTAAATATGCCAGATGTAACTAAATAGCTAATTATCGTCTGCCGTCCGTGCTTTTTTTTTTGTATTATTTAGGATCAAAAAATAACGCGACAAAGCAGCATTAAATGAACACGGGTACATAAAACATCAGACGCCAAACACACTAAACACTTTTGTGCTTGTTGTTATAGGTGAACCTGAAGTCAGGGACGAATATCTTGTACTGGAGGACCACTGGCATTCTACTGGGAGGGAAACCTGTGAAGCCTGTCCTGCTGAAAAACATTCAGATCGAAGGTGTGAGATTTATTTATTTATTTATTTTATCCCTATAGGATCCCCGTTCCATGCTCGCTATTAATTTTGCAACGAATGGTTTCCCCCAAATTTCTGTTTGTCCAAGTCAGGACTGGGTGAACGTTTCAGCGTGAATTTTGCCCTGTGAGAATTGTATCTTAACATTCGGCTAGGTCTCCTGACCAGTGGAACAAAAACACCTCTCCCGCTTCAAGTAATAAGTGTCTGTTGGTACGCGTGCCAAAACACTTTGCTCCCCCAAAAAATATTCCATAGACTTTAATATGGTTGTAGAGTGGTCACAGACTGGGGGAAAGAAAACAAACAAAAAAAAAAAAACGCTTTTTGACATACTTAGTTTGGGGTAGAAACGAGCCGTTTTCAGCGGTTTGCCATTGTGCACCTACAGTACATCATTTCAATAATAGACTTTTAAATGTTTTTAAATCCTTTCACAGATGTGTCAGGTTAGCTGATTTTATCAAGTATTAACAGTGAAGATAAAAAACTTTTAATGATGAAAATTTATGAACATGAATTTTCATGTTCACTCATATTAGCGGAAATTTTCTCCATAGTATAGGTACCATGGTACAAAAGTAGCTTGTTTTTGACAGTAGCATGGTCCTGTACATGACTCTACCGTGGTAAATACTTTGGACTATGCAGTATGTACTATAGTATGGTACTATGGAACAAGTACCAGAATATTGTCAAAAACATGTATATGTACCATAATGGTAATATTTATACAATATGGTACCATTATATCCAAAGTACGGTGGTAGATACCATAGTACTAACAAGATACCCACTGATGTGCCACAGTACCTATCCAGATACTCTATAAAGTAATACTATGATATATTATGGCATGTACTATAGGTTGCCATAGTACGCTATTGAACATACCACAGTAAAATGTCTAATACCTAGCATTAAAATTTTTAAGATTTGAAACATGAGTAAAAAAAAAAAGGAAATTGTACATTGCTATACTTAGCAATGAAGATGGTGCATTCATAAGAATTAAGATTTAAAATCCTATCACAAGTTGCGTTAGTTCACATCAGATAGAATATAACAAATTTTGACTGTTTATCATTACACTGTCTTTACTAGTTTTAGTCATAAATGTGATGAGTATATAAGAGATGTTCTATAAATATCCTCTGAGGAGAGCTAGCTAGCTTGAGGGCTTCTACTCCTACGACTACAACTCATAGAGGTTGGAAGCTTTATTGAAAGATAAACTCTCCTAGCGTTAGGGAGAGTACCAAATGCCCCAGACTAACTAATCCTTTAGAAAATAACTATGATTAGGCGCTCTTATTTTTAGCGCATTTTTTATTTGCTCCAATAAAATCGTGATAGCATGACATGGAAGAATATTGGCGCACGGTGGCTTAGTGGTTAGCACTGTCGCCTTGCACCACCAGGTCCTTGGTTCTAGTCCCATGTCAGTGCATATGGAGTTTGAAAGTTCTCCCTGCGCTTGGTGGGTTTCCTCCCACAATCCAAAGACATGCATATTAAGCTAATTGGCGTTACCAAATTGGAGGTACAACCGTCCACCGTCGTACAAATGAAAATAAATACAATGGTCAGCACTGGCCTCCACGGTCCCTGGTTGGACTTCAGAGGTTCCTAAATGGATGGAAGAACATTAACACAAAGAATTTTATTTGTGAACGAACACCGCTAATACAGGGTTGTAAACTCTCCTAGTATACTCAATGCCTTTGTAAGAAAAATAACAGCATGTAATAATTCATCCATGTGGTAACAATGCCTTGATAAACTGGAGTAAGTGACTATTATTTTCATTTTATAAGCTTTTCCACGCAGTGTTTTGTGTTTTAAGACGGAAAAACACCGTGAATGCACAAAACAGTAAGTAGAGATCCGCTGCGTGATTATAGATGCTGAAATCTCTGTGTGCGCGCCTCGGAAAACGAAAATAGATCATTTGCATCAACACGTAATTTTAGTAGATATGGCTGTAATGACAGAAACACTATTTTACAGTTATTACAAAGTAATATTCGTCATATTCGATGTGTGACGCAGGTGTGGCATACACGTCTGAGTGTTTCCTGTGCAGACCAGGCACCTTCAGTAAAACTCCAGGCTCGTCCTTCTGTGATCTCTGCCCCAGAAACACCTACTCGAATAAAGGAGCTAGCTCATGCACCCCGTGTCCAGAGACACAGTACTCCGGTATACACACACACACACACACACACACACACACTCTTACACAAATCCACACTGAGCAGACTGCACTCCTGTTTTATTCACTTTGATATTATGGCTGTGTGACATTTCTCTTCCTGCGTCTTCTCCTCAGAGGAAGGCTGGGCGGAGTGTAAGAACAAGCCACCGTGCTCGGAGAAAGATTACTTCCAGATCCACACTGCCTGTGATGCCAATGGAAAAGTAGGACATTCATGACAGAATGCGGAAATTAAATGTTCGTTATAAGGGAGGTGCATGGTCTTTAGCCTTCTTTTGTAGACACAGGTGCTGTATCGATGGGTGGAGCCGAAGGTGTGCGTGGACGATGCAGCCGGAGCAGTCACTCTGCCCCCTTCAGGAGAAAAGGAGGATTGTCCGCCATGCAATCCCGGATTTTATACACACAATTCATCCACGTGCCTGCCCTGTCCACCTGGGAAATACTCCAACGGCACCACAGGTGCAGACCCAGACACGTTTTGACACATTTTCTCGTCTATGATCGTTTTTTCGTTGTTCAGATGATATTGAACACACTTGTTTGTATTTTTTTTTTTTTTCACCCAGAGTGCCGGGCATGTCCTGCAGGAACTGAGCCGTCATTAGGATACGAGTACAAATGGTGGAATGTTTTACCCAACAACATGAAGTCCTCCTGTTTCAACGTGGGCAACTCGAAATGTGACGATATGAACGGTGAGGAGAAACTTTTGAAAATCTGGAAACATCTGGAGTCTTCGGTTTGGCCTTTTGATAGAATCCTTCAACACATAAACTTATAGTGAACTTAAGCAATGTTAACTACACAAGGAACTCTGAAGAGTCTAGTGAAATTAAAGACTTTGTACTGTTATACCACAATCTAATGAATCTGTAGCTGATTATTGTGTGTGTGTGTGTGTGTGTGTGTGTGTGTTCAGGGTGGGAGGTCGCCGGAGACCACATTCGCAGCGGAATTGGAGGGTCTGATAACGATTATCTCATTCTCACGCTACGAGTGCCTGGATTTAAGTAAGTCAAAATGCTTTTAGACAAATAACAAATAAACTACTGCAGAGGGAAACTCAGTAAACTAAAAAACAGTAGTATTTTTCATGCGAAAGTTTAACACTGCTGTAGTGTGTGTGTAATGAATAAAACGACATGGGCTGCTGTTACAGCAGTTAACTAATCAGAGGCAGGGTTGTGTAAATCCCTTCATACAAGGGGTGTTCGACTCAAACTGGGACTTGTGATGAAATTTTTGGAGTTTTAATAATTGTTATTAATAATTGTTTTTCTGCAAAATCAAAAGTCCCGGTTTGAATTGAACGCCCCTCGTACTGTAGCATTTTGTTACTGAGCAGTTTTATGTTTTTATTTACTTATATCAGAATAACACATCCTGCATGCCTTTTAACTAATCATATATTCTTACGTCGTATATTCCCGTGTCACGGAAACATTGGAGCAAAGACATAAATTACTGACACTGAACACTCTAAATGACTACAACTTTCATATCAACGATTTCATGTTTTTAAACATGACGTATGTCTTGCGGCCAGAAATAGTGTGAAATCTGCCGTTATAGAAAATAAATCCATAGCTTTCGAGCCGTGGGTTTTGAGCATTCTGTGATGTAAATATGATTACAACAGACGAGAAGATTGACTGAGCTCAAAAAGCTTTTTACTCAGAATGTAGTTCTCATATGCAGAAGGTCTAGGTTTTAATCTAGTCACATTCTATAGAAATATTTTGCATTATTAAGTCTTCATGAAAGATATGTAAGGTAAAAATGTAAATTGAGCTCTAAACCAGTACCCAGTTGTGCTGCAGATATCACATGAGGCTTAAAAATGGAGAAGAAGAAAAAAAAAAAGCCAAACCATTGGATTTTTAATCATTTGCCAGAGGCACAGCTGCTGCTGTTCAGCTCAATTGTACTATGAACATTGTACTACCCATCTCTGTTACTGTCTCGTTCGTAGACTTCCAACGTCTGTAGCTGGAGTCACAGCCAGTGAGTTTGGTCGGATCACATTTGTCTTCGAGACAATCTGCAGCGCAGACTGCGAGCTCTACTTCATGATGGTGAGTGTGTTGTGTTCACATAAATTCACATACGAGAGCTGTACTGAAAGTCATGCAAAGTGGGCATGGATTTTTATTAAATGGTAAGAGTCGAGGGTTCGAGTCCCGCCTCGGGTCTGTGTCTGTGGAGATTACAATGCTCGTCCCATGTTTGGTGGATTCCCTCCAAGTCAATGAATAATCTTTTTTTTTTTTTTTAAATGCCGACTTTTGCATTACTTTCAGTACAGTCCTGGTATCACATTCATATTGCGTTTCCATAGAAACAGTTGTATCACTGAGCACACAGCCTATTAGATGATGGTCTGGCTGTGTGATTGACCGTCTGTTATTTTTTCCTGCAGGATGTGAACAGGAAGAGCACAAACGTGGTGGAGTCATGGGAAGGCACCAAAAGCAGACGAGCGTACACGCATATTATGACTAAGAACGCATCCGTGTCTTACACGTGGGCCTTCCAGCGCACCAACAAGCCTTTAGATGTAAGAATGAGACTGGTCCGTGTAACACGCAGTATTGCGGATCAAATAATAATTACAATAACAGGTGTCCATATTGTCTCTTTCTCCCGCAGGTCCGTCGTTACGTGAGTGATATTGCGAAGATCTATTCCATCACCATCACGAACGCTCTGGACGGCTCGGCCTCGTCCTGCCACGCTTGTGCCATGGTGAGTCAGGAGAGCGGCTCATCCTGTGTCCCCTGCCCTGTTGGACACTACATCGACAAAGACACCAACCAGTGCCAGGAGTGTCCTCCAAACACCTTCCTTTCTGGACATCACATCTACGGACAGGAGGCCTGCCAGCCGTGCGGCCCTAGTAGTAAGAGCAATAAGGTGCGTATGTGTGTGCGTGTGCGTGTAGGAGATTACAACACAAGAATGGATCTAAAGCTATATAGTAAATGTATGTGTGTGTCTTCCTTATGCAGGAGCACTCGTTGTGTTTCAGTGACTGCTCGTTCTCCTATGTGGACCAGAACCGGACTTTGACCTACGACCTCAGTGCCTTAAGCTTAGTGGGGTCCATCATGAATGGACCGAGTTTCACCTCCAAGGGAACGAAATACTATCACCAGTTTAACGTCAGCCTGTGTGGAGCAGAGGTACACACACACACACATACACACCTCTGACATTAATAAGTAAAAGTAGCTCAAAGCTGGGAATAAAGTACAGTGGAACCTTGGATTACGAGCATAATTCGTTCCGGAAGTGGGCTCGTATTCCAAAACACTCTTAAACCAAATCATCATTTCCCATAAGAAATAATGAAAACTCAAATTATTCGTTCCACAGCCCCCAAAAATAAATACATAAAAATAATTAATACAATCTATAAAATGAAAATAAAACAAATTAATCTGCACTTTACCTTTAAAAAAAGTACAAATAAATCCTGACAGATAAGTGTTTCCATTGGTGCGCGCACGTTCCATGTGTGTGTGTGTGTGTGTGGAATTAGCCCCTTCCCTCGCCTCGTTTTACACAGTAACATTCCTCCTCCCTCTCCCCACCTCGCTTTTTTCATAACAGTTTCACAACAAACACACGCACGCACACATAGGTGAGAGAGTGACGCTCGGTGTCAAAATAAGAGTCGCATGTGTGAAGCATGATACTCGGCGCTCGTAAACTAATACTTGCTCGGTTTTCGAATAAAAAATTATTTCAAATCTTTGCTCGGTTTGCGGAACACTCGTAAACCACGTTACTCGCAATCCGAGGTTCCACTGTACTTGGTGTAATGCTGTAATACAGGAAAAAACATGACAGAAGTCACTGTTATCACCCCAATGTTTATTTCTCAATTAGCTTTATTCCTCTTAAAAGCCATCATACTTTTTATTGTTCATAGTTATAGTAATGTTCAGAAGGGTCTCATAAAACGTATTAGTGCCTCCAGTGCCCTAATATTTCTAGCTGTTTTAGGAGATTGGTTCTGTCTCTGCACCGCAGGGGAGGAAGGTGGCTGTGTGTTCGGATAACGTCACGGATCTGTCGAGCAAAGACATGCAGAGCGAATCAGCTGCCTTCAACAACTACGTCGAGACTTTCATCTGCCAATCAACCATCATCCCAGCGGATGGGCGGGGCTTCAGGACAGCCATTTCCTCCCAGTCCATCAGTCTTGCTGATACCTTCCTCGGTAAACCATTAAAACCCAGAAAAACAGATTATTGATAAACTGTAAGTAATATTTCTAGGACGTAGATACGGTGTAGCAGTCAGGGTGAGCAGCACAGAACCTGCAGTAGCCTGCCACCCTGTTAGTGTAAAAAGTCATTGGACAACCGAGTCAATTACCAGAGCACAGCCTGCTGCAACAGCAAGGACATGAAGGGTCTTCTGATATAATCCAACAGATTGACTCAGTCACTCATCGTCATTACCGCTTTATCCTGTATTCAGGGTCGCGGGGGCCTGGAGTCTATCCCAGGAGACTTAGGGCACGAGGCGAGGTACACCCTGGACAGGGAACCAAACCATCGCAGGGCACAGACACATACTGTACACATACTCACACACTCATTCACACACTAAAGGCAGTTTGAGAATACCAATTAGCCTAACCTACATGTCTTTGGACTGTGGGAGGAAACCGGAGTACCCGGAGGAAACCCACCAAGCACGGGGAGAACATGCAAAGAGACAGGAATCGAGCCTGGCCGGGAAACGAACCCAGACCCTGGATGTGCAAGGCGACAGTGCTAACAACTACACTACCGTGCCGCCCTCACTCATTCACTCATTCATTATTTTAATCATTCACTGACTTTCTCACTAATTCACTCACCCACTTACTCATTAACACACTTATTCAATCACTCATCCACTGACTCACTAATTAATTCAGTCATTCACTCACTTATTCACTCTCACTCATCCACTCATTCATTTATTCAATCATTCACTTACTTACTTCTCATCCTCACTCACTTATTCTCATACATATTTACGCACTTATTTGCTCATTTATTCACTCGCCCACTTAATCATTCATTCACTTATTCATTACTTCATGCATTTACTCATTCATCCATCCACTTACTCATTTACTCACTTTTTACTCTTCCACATACTCATTTATCCATGCACTCAATCATTGTGAGTTCAGTCATTCATTCACTTACACTAATTAATTCCTCCCCTCGTTCACTTAACCATACACTGACCAATTCACCCACTTATCCATTCACTTATTTACTCACTTATTTTTTTTTACACTCCTTTCTTTCCTTTTTTCCCTTTGTTTTTGCCGTTCTGTCTTTTCTTCTTAGGAGCTACAGTTGAAAGCACACTGAATGGAGTCAGCGTTCGCCCTGACATTTTCCCTGAAGCTTCTCGAAGACTCCGAGATATCAACTTCTTCTATCAGTGAGTTACGCAAAAGTAACTTTTTTTTTTTTTAATCTAAAAATTCCAGATAAAGTGGGCAGGTTGAGTTTCTTTTTTTGAGCAAACAGTAGTGTAATCGCACAGTCTGGCTATTCTAGAAACATGTGGGCAGTGAATACACTGTAATGATCTGACGTTAGTAATAAGGTCTTGTATTTATCATACATAACTCTAATGTTCAGCCACTGGAATTAATAAGTGATTGTTTAATTTCTAATAGATACGATGCACATGGCAGGATACAGTACACAAGTCTTGTATTGTTGTGTTGAATATGTTGTGCTTTCTGCAAGCTCTCCGCAGGTTACGGCGTCCTGTGAACACGGTCGCAGTGCCGTCATTAGGCTGCGCTGTAACCCCGAAAAAGGAGACCGTGGAGAGCTTACTGTGCCAAGGTGTGTGTGTGCTTTGTGTCTTTACTACTGTAAGTAGCATGCTAACAGATAATGCACACAATATACTAAATGTTTCTACACGTTTCTGTGTTCAGTAAGTGTCCTGCAGGTACCTGTGATGGCTGTACATTTTACTTCCTGTGGGAAAGTTCAAGTGCGTGTCCCATTTGCACTGAAGCAGACTACCACTCAATTGAGGGGGCGTGCAAGGGAGGCATGCAGGTAGACCTCTTTGAGGCATTTTTTTTCTCTTGGTGGAATCATTCACCCTTAAAAAAAAAACAAAAAAACTAAGCGTAGACATTTATTTCACTTCAGGACATTCTGTACGTATGGAACGAGCCTAAGCTGTGCACGAAGGGCGTGTCGCTCCCTGACAAAAGCTCCACCCCCTGTGAAGCAGTCCCACTATGGCTGAAGGTTGGAATAGGGGGCGGGGCTTTCATAGCCGTCCTCCTTATTTCCCTCACGTGTTACTTCTGGAAGAAAAACAAGAGGTGACTAATCAATCACTAAAGCCAAGCATAACGACTTAACTATGGTTTCTGATTGTTTAAAACACTTCCGTCCCCTAAAGGTTGGAGTATAAGTATTCCCGGCTCGTTATGTCGGCCAATAAGGAGTGTGAGCTGCCAGCAGCAGACAGCTGTGCTCTGGCAGAAGGAGAAGGCGAGGAGAACGAAGATGATGTCGTTTATTCAAACACTCCATCGCTGCTGGGGAAACTGAAGGCTATTGCTAGCAAGGTCAGAAATTACATTCATATGAAGATGATGAACTGGACAGTCACAAACTTGGATGCATTTAATTCTACATTCAGGGCGTTGCTCTTATGACATGATGAAAGTAGGGGCTGCTGCTGTGATATCAAATCAGTAATCCCATTAAAGGTCCCATAGGAGGTGGCATCAAAAAGTTTCAAGATTGGCTCTGTTTACAAGAAAGTTCTTTATTACCTATTATTTACCTCCATCCATCCATCTAGGAACTACTGTAGTCCAACTGTGGAGGCCAATTGTATTTATTCCCAACTGTGGTAGGCCCGGTCAACATTCACATGCACATTCACACACTACAGGCAATGTGGGAACGCCACTTAAACCTAACCTGCATGTCTTTGGACTGTGGGAGGAAATCGGAGAACCCGGAGGAAACCCATCAAGCACGAGGAGAACATGCAAACTTCATGCACACAAACCCGACACGGGAGTTGAACCCAGGATCTGGATGTACAAGGTGACAGTGCTAGCCACTTAGCCACTGTGCCGCCATTACTTACTTAATGCCGAGTAGAGCGGGCGGAAGGCCGAATAGTTCCGACATTTTCCGGGTTTGGGCTCATTGAAGGTCTTCCTGATCTCTCATTGTCTTCCATTGATCTCACTTGCTCCTCAAAACACCTCGAACGACTGATCGTAGCAATGCCGTAAACTTAAACGTAAATCATCTCAAACGCCTCTGTGGCACATTTGCCCAGTTTCACTTAGAATTTCATATTCGCTCTTTGTTATAACTTGCTATGAATGATGAAATAGCAGACATGGCCACGCACGAGGTCAGAATAGCACCAGGAACGGTGTCTTTTGGCACACTGACTTATGTGCTCCCAGGTACAGTTACAAAACTAGTCTTGAAACTTTTTCATCCCACCCCCCACTATTTTACAGTTATTTTACCAAATTCGTTGATCTCCCTCACAGTGTGTGTGTAAATGCTCCTACTGAAATACCCCTCAGATAATGCATGTTTTATACCTCTGACTGCCTTTGTTTCAATCCTCATCCAGACACGGACACTGTTTTAGTGTCTGTGTAAATGAGTGCCAAGTCCCGCCCCACCGGAGAAAAAGCAGACCTGAGAAAAAAAACAGAGGGAGGTTTCCCTTATATGAGGTCACATTAGGGGGAAAATCTAAGCAAGCTCGTTTATGCCCCAGTCAATACAAAAATGGAAAGAGAACAAACTTTGTACGAGCACACTGGAGACCCATTTGAACATTTCATACTTCATATAACCATAAATCTAGCCATCAGATGAAATTCTCTTCATAAAAACTCGCCTTTTACAGAGCACTCTTCAACTTCTTTAGTCTTTTTTAAAGCATAAACTTAAATGTAATTCTAAATAGCAACATTTTTGTAAATGCCTAATAATATCTTTTTCTTTAAATAAGAATGATCAATCAATGGCCATGTAAAGCTTAATGAATGCAGAAACTCCAAATAAAAAGCTGATGTTGAGAAAGTCCCGTCATCATGGAGAAGTGGGTGGAGCTTGAAGAAAGTTTAGTTGATAGACTTGATAGTTTATATTATAGACTTTATCCAAAAAGATTACACATACATGATTTAAAACCTGATTGTGCGGCTGTTCTCGTCGAGGGGTCGCCATAGTGGACGGTCCCGTCCACACACAACTTGGCAAAGGTTTTACACCGGATGCCCTCCCTGATGCGACCGTCCCATTTTATCTTGGCTTGGGAAATGCAGATTAGGCTAATTGGCGTTCCCATATTGCCTGTAGTGTGTTAGTGTGTACGTGTGTGTGGCCTGCAATGGATTGGCACCCTGTCCAGGGTGCACCACGCCTCGTGCCCCAAGTTTCCTGGGATAGGCTCCAGGCCCTCCGCGACACTGTATACAGGATTAAGTGGTATGGATGATGAGTGAGTGATCGAGTGAGTGTTTTACTGGTATGTGAATTTTTGGGTCATGTTTTGTCTAGGTTCACATACAACATAAAAATGAATACAGTGAACACAATGTGGAGAAAGTCTTGTGTTTCGTATTTAACAGGGAGAAGGAACAAGCAGTGAATCGGTGCAGCTGAAGTCCTCTCATGCAGAGAAATGGGTCTGGGGGTAGAACGATGGAGTCAGGGAGGAGCCGAACAGCAGCACCAACACCACCACCAACAGCACCGCACTCTACATAAAGAGAGGGAGAATGAGAGAGAGACTTGCAGCCGGGTGCTCGGGCATTCAGGCTCTCCCATATCTCTTTACTCATCCTAAACTGCTTTGCCCAAGTTTGGAGAATCTTTTGAAATTACTCAACTGTTTACATACCTTCATATGCAGCACATATACAGTACAGTACATCCATGTACACTCTTCACACGATGATCCTTTGCTCCCTAATTAAAGACTAGATCAGGTGAACTACACACTATTCCTCAGTAGATTCCACAATACAAGTAGAGAGCTGATTCCCGCCAAATCATTATTATTTCTTTATTCTTTTATTTCATTCAAAATAATCTGCATCATCTTCATGCCAAAACTTGCAAAATACTGTACGACCGAACTATTTCTTTCCAAGAAGCTGTACTTATCTATCAACAGTGAGAAAGAGAGGGTGGTGGTGTTTTTTTGCATGGTGATGTGAACTTTGAGCTTAGAGGTTTAAGATGAAACTGTGCCGTTTTACCTTATAGAAACCAGTCCGTTAAGACGTGCCAAACCGCTCTGCGATCCAGGACGCCATCGTCAAAGGATTACAAGCATTCACTAATTAATGAGTTCAAACAAGTGTCATTGTCTCTCACAACACCGTCATGTCAGGTTATTTCTGGTAACTGAGAGCACTGTTGAATGTTTTAGTTTGAAGCATACTTAAAATTTACAGTCAAGTGCAAAAGTTTGTATCCCTCCATGCAGATGCATGACTGTTGCTTATAAGGAAATCAGAAAGAAACATATTTGCCATAAAACTCTAGCATATACTGGTGAAGGACATGGTAAGGTACTTTTTCAAATGGGATCAAAGCAACAGGAAAAAAAAGCTTCCTTTGCTTCTGATGGCTTCTTAATGAAACGCCTCCATCTTTCCAGCCTCATCTTGTCGATTAGCTCGCAAGACCAGCATAAAGCAAAAGGAAACAGTACCACAAGCAAATTCATTGAACTTCATCATACATTCTGGGTAGTAGCCCTGAACATTCAGTGCATCCTTAAATTAGACAGGAATCCAAAATTTAAGGAAAACCAAGCCCAATAGAATTTTAAGAGAATTCAAAATGTCAAGAAAAACAATGGGTTGGAGGATACAAATGCTGATTAGGGGGTACAAACGAATTTAAAGGCAGTTATAAAGGCTAAAAGTAGACAACTTACTTAAATTACAAGGGGCGTTCACGCCAAACCAGGATTTTTGATTGTGCAGAATAACAGAACAGTTATGAGAGTAAAAACTCCCCTTATTTCTCTATATATTTTCCCCTGCTACACTAATGTACTAATCCCAGTGTTTCAATAGAGCTTGGATACCCTCAAGGTATAAAGATTTCACAATATGCCAGAGCCGTGATCCGACTGCCTGCTTCATGTCTGAAACGCTGGCCTCCGAGCAACCTTTATATAGGGAAACTTTATACTGTATAATGTAATGAATTTACTTTGAAGTATAAATAAAAATCAGTAAGTATACAGTATATCGGGCCTCCGAGTGGCGCAGTGGTTAAAGCGCTCGCCCTATCATCCGGAGATCGCTAGTTCGAATCCCGGGTGGTGCTGTAACCTCTCGCAGCCGGAGGTCTAGAGAGAGCTGATTGGCCGAGCTCTCTCAGAGGGGCGGGATGAGAGGTACTTAGTGCTCCCACATTAATCACGGCTCTACAGCCAGTCAGGGGCGTCTGTGAGCTCGCGCAACGGAGGGAGCGGATAGCGCTGTCCTCCGAGTGTGTTACGCCGCCACCAACGGTGCGCGAGCGAGCAGTTCGAAAAGATGCGGTCGGCTGGCGTCACGTGGTTCGGAGGAAACACGTGATAGTCTTCGGCCCTCCCGGCTGAGTGGTAGTAGTAGCCTTAATGTGGGAGCCCCCTAGTGACGGGGAGGAATTGGACACGACTAAATTAGGGAGAAAATCGGGGAAAAATCCAAAAAAAAAAAAAAAGTATACAGTATATCAATTTACAATGATCAAGTGTTCCACAGGAACGGCTGTAGTGGGATCCGAGCCTCCTCGGCCGAGATGATCAGTCGTCTATGAACGGCCTTCATTAAAACAAATTCTGCAAATGTCAGTTGGTCTTATGCAATCATTTGTGAGAAATTTCATCACGAGTCCTGGTTTGACTTGAACACCCTCCGTGCATTTAGTTAGAGATGCAAACGTTTGATCTGATCATTCTTCAGATCCTTCTAATATAAATACATTAAAAGAAAGTATTTGAACGTTATTGTTTTGATGATGCAACTTCTGTAAAACCGAACACATTAAATAATATGTAGTTATAAATTCAGTTTATTTCTTGGCTTTACTTGGTTTTAGGGGTATACAAACTTTTGCATCATGTATATGAAGCTGTGATAAGGTTTTTAAAAAACTGCTCATCATTCAAGACTAATTTAGTAGCTCAGACTAGATGAAAAGAGCACCCACTGCTCAGCTGACAGAGGGAGCCAGAGGCAGGCTCTCGCTGCACAGTGCTAGTTTCCGACCCCTGACTGCTAGAGTGCCGTGCAACCCCTAAAGTTTGTGTTACCATGGATACTGTGGAGGGCAAGAGCCGTAGTCTTCGTAAGTTTTCTATTTCCTGTTTTGTATTGCTGTGTTTGGATTTCATGTTAAAATATTTCTCTTATGTTCTATTTTTCCCTGATAATGTTCAGCTGATGCTTTAATAAACTTTCAGAATGCTTTCCACTCTCGAGTGCATTACTGATACGTGCTACAATGGGGCATCATCCTCAGGCAAAAGGACTTGTAGGGGAAACGATGGCAAGAAGATGGAATAAGGATCTTTCGGGGAACCAAAATACTTGCGTTCTTAGACAAACAAAATCCTTAAAAGCCGTACCACTCTATATCAGCAGGTTTCTCTTTAGAAACCTTTTGTTGAAGGAAGAACCGTTAACCCTTGAAAAACACACATGACAAGTCAGAGATGTCTCCTTCGTTTGATCACGAGTTACTGCCCGTGTTCAGTATTGTACATTCCCGCCCGAGTTTCCTGTGGATCGTTTGCTTTAAATCCCATCACCTCAAAACAAGCCAGTAAGTGAAGATGCTACACTGAATTGTGAATGTGTGTGCATGGTGCCCTGTGACGAACGGTCATTAATACGTGATAAATTTGCAGGATATACACCATTAATCAATAAGTTAAATGATTCTTAGGGTCTTGGATTGACCAGGGCCACACAAGAATGTAGGAAGAGGGAGTTCTATCTAGGTGAGATTAATTTTAGTTTGCCCCTCTAGGGAACTCTTGAAGGATATAACCCATATTTTTTTCTTTATGGATAAGGCTCCAAGCAGAACTCTTCACAAAGAACCAGAAACAGTCCTAATAACCATTACCGTGGCAGCAGTGGTGGACAGTGCTTAACGGGCAGTACTGGCTTGAACGGTTAAGGCTGTGGGTTCCTGATCAGAAGGTCGGGGGTTCAAGCACCAGCACTGCCAAGTTGCCACTGTTGAGCCCTTGAGCAAGGTCCTTAACCCTATCTGCTCCAGGGGCTCTATAACCTGGCTGACCCCAGCTTCCTTTGCTACAGAGTAAAGAACAAGAGCATGGTGAACCTCAGATTACTTTGGTGAGGCCATGATGTTTGGCAACTTGGACAGACTTGAACTCATCATTCACTTTATCCTGGTTAGAGTTGCGAATGGTCTGGAGCCCATTCTGAGGGCGAGGTGCAAAAACGCAACAAACAAACGTACTTAGATTTAAGAGCAATTAAACAGTTTAGACAACAGACCAATACGACGTTTTTGCAAGGTGGGAAAAAAAACTCTAGAGGAAACCCAGACAAAACAAATAACAACCCTGGACTGAACTGGTAATCCTGCAAGGAGGGAGCTACAGAAACACCACCACGCCACCTTTAACTTGATCAAAGTCGCTGGAAAAGCAAACATGTTCCTTCGCACTACAAGACTAGATTGGTTGTTGCACCTTTTACCAATGATGAAATTTCTCACTCGAATCATAGAGAAGAGAAATCTCTTAATATTGGCTGCAAATCAGAAGCAGCCCAGCTCTGATGTGTACATATAAAAACATAAAAGAAGTATAAAACAAACAGTTTTTTCCTTTTGGGAGTGAAAAAATATAGTAGATCGTGACTTGATTTATAATATCGAAATGAATCACCGTTAAAACAAATCACATGCACACGAGGGACAGCTGGAAATGATTACGAACGTTACGGCTCAATACTTATACGGCTATTTCTAAAACCAGCCTTTGAACTACCGTTCTTGTTGTGCTTCTGATTCGGGTCCGTTATCGATCTCTGTGCTTATCTCATAATCTGCACTGGGATAGCTCATCACCTCGGCTGAGGAAGAGTAACTTTGAAAAGATCAGTGAATATCGGAACAAAAGAACCAGACAGGGCAAAAAGGAGAGAGAGAAACTGTTCCACAGTGGCCCGGAGGCAAAGTGTTAGTTTGGTTGAAAACTTTTCTCTGCCCACACACACACACAGACACGCACAACCCGGCATGATAAACAGGATTATATTCATCTATTTATAGGATACACAGGGCAAGTGAACAATGTGTGCAACTATACAGTTAGCTCCTCGAAAGAGATCTGTGTTACATGCTTTTATATTCAGTATATGAGAAATGATGTACAGTAGGTTTGTGTGGGGGGGAAAAAAAAAACAAAAAACAGAAGGTACATTATTATACAAATAGGCAGTCTGTAGCATTGAGCACTAAATCCCATCTTCTCCTCGGTCAGTGGACGCAGCGGGGCTCGTTAATCCTGCTGTACACGAGGAGCCAAAATCTCTTCTTTAAAATATTTCATTTGCAGCTGCTTCCTCCCAGATATGAAATATGCCAATAAGATGTGTTCGGGAAAGATGTTTTCAAATATACATTATAAAATCGTACTGTGTTCAATGTATTATCATGTAACCTAAGATTCTTGGTAGTTTCCAGAAACGTACAGATGCAGGAAGCAAACTGCACTCTAAACATTCTGAGGGCTGCTTGTAGGGTTTTCGTTAATGAGGTCTAAGTCTGTTCCCTTCAGGCACTGTACTTCTTCCCCGCTCTGTGAATCTGCTGGTACAGGGTCATGGAGAACGCCATGCCGAGGAGCTGCAGGACAGGAAATGACATCAGTGTAGAGCTTAGGCAGGACACAGTCTACATTTCTAGTGTCAATAAATGTGTAACAAATTGTGGCTAATGCATGCTTACTTGTTTGCCAGTTTTTCAAATTCATGAGCTTATAGAAACTGTGCACTGTTGTGACTGACAGGTGAGACAGAGCGCGCCTTCCCCTCCACTCCACAGGTAGTCTGAACAGTTGTTCTCCCTGACCATGTTTAATAAGGCGGACGCTTTTCTGTTGCGCCACGCAGGAACCTGCTGGCTCATTTTTAATACATGAAACTACCAAAGGATCTGCTGCCGACATCTCGGCGCCAAATACCGCAACATAACTTCAGAGGTCTTGTGAAGTTCATGCGTTGAAAGGGTCAGAAATGTTTTATTGCCACAAGGGGTCCTACGCAATATTAGGCAGGGCCTATGCAATATCAGTCATGCACACATCCATATTTCAACGAATTAAGCTAGTATTCCGATCGAGATGATCAAGTACTGCTGGTAAGTTGGGGCACGAATGGCGGAACTGATCTTACTGGAACACTCAGCGTATGATGCCCTTATAAGGCAATTTAAAGATATTTAGAGTATGATTTATGTCTCTCAGAACGAAAGCTATTTCACACAGTACTGTGCAAAACTCTTGAACCACTCCTCAATTCTTCATATTTTCCTTCCAAACAGTCGGACAGTTCTTGTATTTTTAATGTTGTCTTGAGGAAGAGTTCTCCAGGCTTCCTGAAGCAAGTTCTTTTTTGCCTCTCATTTTCAGTCCAGTCCTCATACCCGAGCAGTTTCAGAGGAATGTTTTTAGGTTTTAAGCCACACAGTGAACTATACATCATACAAGCATAAAAAGAATTTACTTGAAGCACGAACCAGTAAGAAACAGGTGCAGATGATGCATCAGGTGGTGATTAGTATACTGATGAATACCGAGTGGTTGGAACAGACGAGAGGGGAAATGAGGCGGCTGCTCGGATTGTTACTTAAACAACTAATGTTTAAATTGGATCTTTAAGCACTTTGCAGCCTGTTGCGTTAAAACATTTGTTCCCATTTCTCATTTAATATACATCATTTAATTTAATTCAATATGAGAAAATGAGGGAGGGTTCAAGACTTCGCCAGTACTGTAAGTCAGTTTCATTGTTAAAACCGTGGTCATTGTTTTCTTTTGATCTCTTTATCAAAAGCTGGAAAAAAATATTAGCTCTGTAATTTCTTTCTATATTTTGGCCCTTTCAGGTGCTGTGACTGTGATACGTTGCAAAATAATATTTCTTAAAACTTAAAAATAAAAAAAATAAAAAAAGTTTTATTAAAAAACTGCCTTTTTTTTTAAAAGAGATTCTCCTTTTTTGTCCATTTTGCACTTTCGAACGTTACTTTTCATGAGCTCCGGCATACATTCGACTTTCATGGGTGATTGCAATTTACCAACACACAAACGTTTATATACACAATTTTAGCTCGGCCTGGCTTGCGCAAACATTTCCACACAACTTTATTGACGAACTGATGAACCAGACCTATTGCTTGTATCTGTACAACAGGGTGTGTGGGAGTTTTCGTGATGCTTTAAGTACCTGTATGACCAGCACACACATGGCGATAGTGCCGAGCAGGTGTTTGTTATCATCCAGCCAGTCCACTGCCTT
The DNA here is from genome assembly GCA_030347435.1 of Clarias fuscus. NCBI lineage: Eukaryota > Metazoa > Chordata > Actinopteri > Siluriformes > Clariidae > Clarias > Clarias fuscus. The sequence continues at coordinate 21,273,899 of CM059224.1, read as the reverse complement.
CTCGTAGCATCCCTAACAGTCAAAACACAAGCTCTCAGTCAGTGTATTTACGAGTGTAAGTTTGATTACACTTAAGCCAAGTCACATGAGAGGGAGTGCAGTTGTGAAGAATATTAGGACGGTTGTGGTGCGGTCGGAGGCATGAGGGCGCAGCCTGGAGGTCAAAGATGTCACAGCCGTGCTGATATTCAGTACAACAGCACAACCTTAAGTGCAATATTGCTTTTATACAATGGTACCACAAACACCATTTATTATCAAAAGATTATTATTTGTTTGTTTATTTAACCAGATATTTCGCTCAACCAACAGATATCCCTCCATGACTAGCAGAGCTGGCGACTTATGGCGACTGGCAGCCAAAAGATGAAGAGACTAAATCATGGCGGTGGTGGACAGCGTTGTAAATCTCATGAGTTTCTCTTTATATTTCCACTTATTCCACTTTAATCCACAAGAAAAATCAACTTCGCTAGCTTTCTGGGTTCTGGGATTGAATCCCGAATAGCATTAAAAGGAAAGCTAGTGCGCTATATAGGATGCATAATCCCTTGTTTCAACACATCAACACATCACCCTTGATTAGGCGGTTAGAGAGGGATTTGGGATTCAGCCTCATGTTAGAAACTAGTTAGATGTAGATGTAGTTAAATGCCTAGATGTAGATGTAGTTAGCTTTAAAGCTCGCATTACGCGTAAATAAAACACCACTCAGACGATTCCGAACGACTTAGAAGCAATTACTAAGTAGACAGAGTGCTGTTTAAGACGGAATCAGATGTGTTTCTTGCCAAAATGTGCCTGTGACTGGTTTTGAATGTGGGTTTTTGCTTTCTCTGCAGTACTATGGCCCGTACCCGCCTACTTTCACGCATGCTGCGACCGACAATGCAATTAACGACTGGGGTACACCTGTGACGCGGCGAGACACATAAAATTTAATAAAATTACTAAACATCCGAGTACTGTTATGCTCTGGATCATCACTTGTCCAGTCAGATTACGTGGTTGAACTAACTGTGCAACAAGAAAAAATGTAAAAGTTGTTGGTGCTATTTATACATGCATTATGCCGTGTTATTTTCATAACGTGTACATCATAATCCCAGAGGAAAATTTGAGTTGAGATTCAAGAGTTGTTGTATATTAATTACATATCCAAATAAGTTCGATAGCAATGTCATTTAAAAACACATTCCAGCAAGTAAAGCATTAAATATCCCAGCAGGACTGTGAGAGAAAACTGCTGATTAAATATTCATGTGAATCTAATGAAACCTTTTTAATGCACAATAGTGTTATTTATTTCTTATCAGTTTACTGGAAACTTGAAGACTTGCAAAAGTTTTTAACTGTACAAAGTTCTGTTTCTTAATCATTTAATCAAAGATACTTCACTCCTCATTAACAGTAAATAAAATATATGAAACTGACGCTATAATACTATTAGGCTAAACTCATTGCGTCTTTATTGTTTTTCCTGCAATCAGATTTAAGCAGTCATATTGTAGTACGTTGCTTACATTTGTGGAAATCGGACGATGATCTGATTCATAGTGTGCACGTAAAAAAAGCAGTCTCAGGGCCCAGAGCGAGGGCGATTAGATAAGCAACAAAATAGACTTTTTTTTTTGCTTAAAAATGTTTTTAGAAACCCACCTGAGACCAGAAGACGTTACTGGAATTGCGCCCACACTCTTTATAATGCTCCTGACAACACCGGTCTGGAACCGTCTTGTCAGGCAGGGCATCGTGCCAATCCGTGTGGCCAGTTACACCACAGCACTGCCACTACACACAGGAGAGAGAGAGAGAGAGAGAGAGAGAGAGAGATTTGTTGCTTCATCGAATATTTATGGGAACATTTCCTAAAAGCACTGACTGTTCTGTTACAGCTGGAATCTCTGTAAAGCTTCAGCAGGATGTACAGTACACTAATGCACACACATACACACAAACAGAACAAAATTCATCAGACTACAAAGCCAGAATGCTGTGTAAAATTTTAATCACTAATTAGGATCTAATTCAGACTACGCTGCTCAAATTTCTCGACACTGACCTTTTATAATTACTTAGTGTTTATATATTTATACTCTCGTTCTCACACGTCATTCTTTCTTTAGCAACAACCTGAACACTGAACACTTGATTGACAAATGCTTTAGATGCAAATCTTTTTAAATCATAAAAACTTGGAACCTGGGATATGCTTGAGAAAGGAGTCTCTAGTGTCAGCACTTTCCAGCATAGGAAAGTCTCCAGCACCGACAAAGTCCCTGCTTTCTCAGCAAGATTAAATGCATATTTTTTGTCTCATTAATTATTAACAAGAATAAAAGAAGGAAGAGAGGCTTGAGAACGAACGACTGGTTATAGACAGATAATTACCGCAGTCATAAACCAAAATTGTGCTTTTCTCCATACCGCAGGTGAAAAATGGTTTTTGGGGGACATTAACCAGTACAGCATACGGATTTTCTTCTTTTAAGACCTTTTAAGGCTGGAAATATACTTGCTTTTAATTACACCAATGCGCGCACGCACACACACACACACACGCACACACACACAAACGATGACTGCCTGGTGCATCCTGTGTTTGTTTGGTGTTTTACTTTTGCACGTGCTTAGAAATTACCCCACCATGTCAACGTGCCTACTGTATGAAACAAAGAGGCATCGTTAGTGTAGTGCAGTCGGCAGGCACGTCAAAAATGGCGGAATGTGTCAAGGGGAAGTGGTGCGATCATGATGCCTCTTTCCCGCTGTGCAGTGATAAATATGCATGACAAAACAGACAGAGATAAATACTTTCCTAAATGTCGACATGGAAACTAAGCTTCTCGTGTGTCGCAAGGTTTGTTTACTTTATGCAAAAACTGCGATTGAATACTCCAGTGTGCCCCCTACTGGAATCCTCTGGTAGAACACGTATTAAACAGACAATTATGTGAACTAATTGCATAGACTGTGCACTGACAAGTATATCTCAGACTGAGCAAACAGAATGCTCTCACGTCACTCATGCATCTTGGTTCACTTGGTCTGTTCTCTGCTTGTTTCAACTTCCGTCACACAGAGAAGTTCACAAACTGGCCTCGAGACCTCAAAGACGCATGTTGACAAACTCACTGCACATGCAGAGCCACACACACTCACCTCAGACTGGATGATGTTCCACGCATTGCGCAGACCGATGTTGTTGTCGGTGTTGTACAGTTGTAGACCCTCCTTCAGGTCCTGTTGTGCGTTCTCACTCACCTGCAGGACAGTTCACACATTTCCATCAATTTTAATCATTCAATGAAATAGCTTCTAGACAATAAAGCTGCTCACACAGTGCATCTGAACTTATTTAACATTTTTTATATTTAACACATGGCAATTTTGGGGGAAATTGGGAAGACACGTCCAGTATGCAGACTTTATACATAGTTTTTTTTTAAAGGAATCTGACCTCTGCATAACTTGGGTATATTGACGGTTAATCACTGATTGGTTTCTTGCCATTAAGAATTTAACAGATACAATTTTAATAACTGATGATGTCTGTTTAGCATAATAATGCTCCGTAGCTTACATATACATTATTATTGCTGGACACAGAAATAGGCCGCAGGTGCTTTTTATACTCAATATATTTTTATGTGGCCTTAATTTTAAATGCGGATAGAGAAACACAGGTAGTCCCTGACTTACGAACTAGTTCAGTTCCGGGAGCATGTCCGTAAGTCGGATTTGTTCTTAAGTCCGACAAAGTGAGTCTTATACACCTTTGACACAAATATACAAAATAAAGCAAACTTTGTCTCTTACAATAAGCGTAGTCGACTCTCAGAGCTGCTTGGTGAATGTTTGTGCCTTACCTTGTCAGTATACACAAAGAACAGGATGAGCAGAATCAACTCTGCCAGCAGAATTATCAACAGGACAATAAAGAACTAAAAAATAAAGAGAGAGAGAAAAAAAGTTATGAAATACATGATACACTTATAAATTGTTACATTATGCAGAAATCACATTATCATCATGTATAGAGTAAGTGATGAGTAAATTATCTAGCACGCTGAGAATCGGGGCTGATCACTCACACTCAGCAACAGGCACTTGTTCTCTTTGATGGCGCCCATGCAGCCCAGGAAGCCCGTCACCATGACGATGGAGCCCAGGATGATGACCAAGTTTGCTGCCGAGAGCGAGGGGAAGGAGGGGGAGAATGTGGCGAAGCTCCCCTGAGACATGGAGAGCCAGATTCCTACTCCCAGCAGACCACAGCCTGACAACTAGAGAGAGAGAGAGAGAAAGGGAGAGATAGAGAGATCTATTACTCTTTCATTTCTCCATACACGCTGCATGGAAAGTAATAACTTTGAGCAAATTATAAATTCAACCTTAGTTTAAAGCATAAATTAAAGTAAAAAAGTATCTAAGAGAAACAATGTAGTTCCCAGTTAGGGGGTCGTATTCCCACTGTACCTTTTCTACCCCCACGTAAAGACAATTTCTGTTTAATAACTAATAACAGCACCAATCCTGTCCACTGGTTTCAGTCAATTTGACACAGCGGGTGGGAAATTGGAAATTTAGTTAGACCTCATGAGACCTGCTGTGGTGTTTCACCAACAGTGAGAAGGAATTATAAACCTCGGCTCCCTGTCAGTGCTGTGAATCACATTTTCAGATCATCGTGATTTTGAATTCAATTCAGCATGTTGACTGACTGTATAAATCTTACAGGTTTTTTATTTTTTTTTCATTATTTTTTCACAAAATTATTTTAACAAATTAAAGTTTCTGAATAATCTAATAAACACTGAAATGCTGTGTAACTTGTGTGGATAATTGCTTAACGTTCATGTCTCCTTCAGAACCGGTTGTGAAAAATGAGTAAACGTAAAAGTGTGAAAACATGCAGTTCCTCGAATGACCACTAGGCCTCGAAAATTGCATAAATTCCTCATAGATCACTGTGTTAAAACTTTACAATAGAAATAAACATGTTTGTAGCCTGGTACAAAAAGCCCATTTGGCCTCCATATCTGAATTTCCAATTTATGACAATGTACAGGGGGAGAAATTTTCCTGGTCATTAAAAAGAAAAAAATTCTGTCTGCTGTGCAGCACTTTAGCTAATCAGTTAACTTTAATCGTTGTAGCTTAACTGACCACGACAAATGTAGGAGGTGACACGAAGTAACGTGTAGGGTATGTTCAATCAAATGCTTAGTAACTTTAGCATACAAATTAAGTAGTTTAGCTAATCTACAGCCAAGTTAGCTGGCTTGTGGTGACTAAGGTGAGTAGGCGCGTTTCAACCAGCAACCAGGCTCCCTTCGCTCCACCTACTTAAGCGACGACCAGATGATGAGCGTCAAAAAACGCTCTGCAGAAAATCTATGGGTGACGTCATGGATGGTTTGTCCAGCCTATGCTTCTATTGCCTTCAAAGTCCAGTCTAGTAGGTAGCAGTATTGTACCAAGCATTAATAATTCTTTTGATTGTGTGAAGCTGCTCTGCGACAATTACAATTGTTAAAAGCACTACACAAATAAAATTTTATTGAATTCAATTAATAAAGTCAAAAAAAGGAGGAGCGATGCACACTGCAAGCGGGTTGCTTTTTCAGCAAAAACTGTGATATATTCTCAACCAATTTTAACGGTTGTAAATTTACCTTTTATATAAGTGTGAATCGATTCTGAATCGGAAACTGACTCATTAAATCAACGAATCAATTCAAGCTACAGAATATAGATTAAACTGAGTGAACTGCAGAAGTCCCAGAATTTCAGATCACTGCATGGACAAGCCACAGAATCTCAGATATGGGCTCCACCTCTAGACGCCAAACATACACTTGCTGTTTAAGCCGTTCTGTTGGTGGTTTCGTTTGGTTTTACCTTGTTGCATCAGCCAACATACTGCTCGGATGAGATCCCCTTACATTCATTTCTTGTTTTTAATTACTGCAAGATAGCAAACCATGACGCCGCCTCCACCTCACCTCACATTTGGGGTTAGGTTAGGATGTTGGCCTGTTTTTTTAAAATTTCCTTTTAGCTTTCTGTCATGCTTTCTTTCCTTCCTGCTTTCACTGTCAGCAACAGGATTGTCCTTGTCAGGATTCCCTGGCACACCGGGCACGCAGTGGGACACAACACTCACACAGTGGGAGAATATACACAGGACAGTTCACTCACTGCCATGTGTTGGGATGTAAACCAGGTGGGGAATGTTTTGAACAGATCCACTCATTTCAGGACAGCTGATATGCTGACATCTCAAACCTACTGTGTATGGATGCAGCCTTCACAAATAGAAACACCCACACACACACACACACACACACACACACACACACGTACATACAAAATTTTACTGCAACTATATTTCGAAATCACACAACCAGAAAAGAGCATGAAAAACATCACTGTTTACCAATTCCATTAAAGCCGAGTGCAAAAGTTTGTGCCCCCTCAACACAAAACCGATAAAGACCTTTTGTAGACATTGTTATGACCATGATGTCCGTCACAACAGCGTGTGTCAGGTGCACACACAGTTAACTGACACCAAGCTCCTATGTATTTTCGTTGAAAATTACACACACAGAGTAAAAAAAAAACCTTAAAATGTCAGACAGGTTACTTGATGATATCCTAATGGTGTGCGCCTGATCATGATGTGAATCTTCTGGGATTTGACGGCATTTCCTAGTGTTCTGTTGCAAATGAGACATTTCAGAAAAATCCTGTCCAGGTAACGTTACTAAATACTGACAAGCTTTTTAATTAATAACTGGTGGCACTGTGGGCGGCAGGGTGGTGGAGTGGTTAGCACTGTCGCCTTGCACCTCCAGGGTCCGGGTTCGATTCCCATCTCTCTGTGTGCATGGAGTTTGCATGTTCTCCACGTTCTTGGTGGGTTTCCTCCGGGTACTCCGGTTTCCTCCCACAATCCAAAGACATGTAGGTTAGGTTAATTGGCGTTCCCAAATTGGCCGTAGTGTGTGAATGAGTGTGCGAGTGTGTCTATGTGCCCCGCGATGGATTGGCACCCTGTCCAGGGTGTACCCCGCCTTGTGCCCTAAGTCTCCTGAGATAGGCTGCAGGCTCTTGTGACCCTGAATACAGAATTAAGCGGTACAGATGATGAGTGAGTGAGTGAGTGGTGGCACTGTCGGCCTCGCACATAATAGGTTCAGGTTCAATTTCTGTGGGCATGGAGTTTGCATGTTCTCCTTGTGTTTGCTGGGTTTCCTCCAGATACTCCAGTTTCCTCCAAAGACATACAGATATGTGGGCTCCGGCACTGGCATCCGGTAAGTAATGTCCCTTTCGCTATCCAGAAGTGGGCGGAACGATAGCGGACGGGTGTCACGATGTCACATGCAAAAGGTCAATGGATATTTCCGGTTTTGGGTTTCATAGATGTTTACCCCTGATGTTTCATAGATGTTTACCCCTCTTCATTTTGTATTAAAATTACAGAATAGTTTAACAGTTAAAGTATGGTAACATTTCATTCATGCGCACAACACGCACACACAGAATGAAAAATGAATGTGGGCTTGGGCAAACATTAATGGGAGTGCTGTGTCTGAAATTAAAGGAAATTAGTGATTGCTGTGAGGCAAAAATAGTGAAAAATATTGTTCTCCTCCCACTACTGTATATTAAACGCTGGTATGTGGATCTCTCTCTCTCAAACACACACACACACACAGTTCTCTATTAATAGCTCTTCATAGGGATTGCTGGTACAGAACAGGAGCATTTTAAGGAATTAAAGGCCTGAGAGTTTCACTAACTAAAAGCACGCTACTAACCAATTAACTCATTTCCCGGTTATGGAACATTCAAAGGCTTAAACACACCTTTTCTGTGTGTGTGTGCGTGCACAGGTTTTAAAAAATACAGAATGATCCTCAGTGCCACTTGAATGTTAGTTGGTGTCAGGTCTCCCAGGTACAGAAGGATGTACATTACGTAATGACGTGCCAAAGGTGAAAAAAACAAACAAACAAACAAACAAACAAACAAAAAAACAAAAAAACACTCCAAACCTGTGTGTGTGTGTAAGCATGGATCTTATCCCCACCGCGCACACCTCGTAATCTTTCAGAAAAAGCAGTGCCGCAGGGGCCTCCGAGTGGCGCAGTGGTTAAAGCGCTCGCCCTATCATCCGGAGATCGCTAGTTCGAATCCCGGATGGTGCTGTAACCTCTCGCAGAGAGAGCTGATTGGCCGAGCTCTCTCAGAGGGGGGGATGAGAGGTACTTAGTGCTCCCACATTAATCACGGCTCTACAGCCAGTCAGGGGCGTCTGTGAGCTCGCGCAACGGAAGGAGCGGATAGCGCTGTCCTCCGAGTGTGTTACGTCGCCCCCAACGGTGCGCGAGTTCAAAAAGATGCGGTCGGCTGGGTCTTCGGCCCTCCCGGCTGAGTGGTAGTAGTAGCCTTAATGTGGGAGCCCCCTAGTGACGGGGAGGAACTGGACACGACTAAATTAGGGAGAAAATCAAAAAAAAATTAGGGACTAAATTAGGGAGAAAAATCAAAAAAAAAAAAAAAGGCAGTGCCGCTTAGCCTGTGTTCAAATACCCAGCATGCACCTGATGCCCCATGAGCATTCCTGATGAGACTGCAGACTGTAGAGGGTAAGATTAATGCAGTGAAAATTTTAATAACCAAAAAAAAAAAAAAAATCCATTTTTAGAAAAGGAGAATGTCAGAGAAAACTGACAAAGATTTAAGGATAAAGGAAAAGGGGAAGAAAACTCCCACAAAGGATCTTCAGTGAGCCGAGATGAAACCGTGATAAAAGAGCTGAAAATTTTTGCATTCAGACCACATTATCACTTGCTCACACACGCACACACACACCCTCGGCTCGATATACTGGGCAGGTGTGTGGAAAAGTGGAAAAGGCAGTTTAATGATCCCGCTCAATTTAATCCAAGATTGCTCCGGACTGCGGATCGATGAAAGCCGTTTCTTTTAAAGCATTCTTCTTGTTCTTTATCTTTCTTTCTCGTTTGCTTTCCCTCACCTTCTCCTTTTAGATTACACACACACACACACACACACACACACTTTCCGCGCAATCTCCCCCCTTTGGATAAAGAATTAGATGAGAATTAGAGGAAAGCAGGCAGAAGAGCAGAGAGATGAATAAATAATGCTAGAGTCACAGAAGAGTGAAAAAGTGCGGCTTCAGCAGACTATGACTCTACCTCACACACTCCTTTCTTTAAAAGGACCCACCACTTAGTGTGTGCGTGTGTGCGTCTGTGTTCTGTAAGTAGAGAGTGGAGGTCTAGCCACTGTTTTAGGACTCCTGAATTAAACATTAGCAAGAAGGCAATCAGGATCACTAATGCCAAATGTTTCATGAAATATTAATTATTAGTGCATGAGCTATACACACACACACACACACACACACACACACACGAACAAACTATTTTAAAAAACATTAACAAAATGTTAGTGCAACTGTATTTCAGAAAACATCACACTCCAAAAAAGGGGGGAAAAAACACTATTAGACTAATAGAGCCGAGTGCAAAAGTTTGCGCCCCCTTCAAGACAAAACTGACGTGGATTTTTCCTGTATTGGGTCTTAATTTAAATTTAATTATTTTTTTATTTCAGCTTTACAGAATCATAAGAAAGTGCACCCCTTACTGACTGTAACTACATTTTCTCTACTAATGTATTGATGTCGATGTCTTTGCCTTTATAACTGCAAAGACTTTGCTTTTACAACTGCCTTAACAACTCCTCATCTTTTTATTTCAATGTTATACAGTATAGTCCTTCTCAAATCTGGTCTGTGACTGAGAGGATACACGTTCTCACTTTAATGATCATGATTATTAATAAAAAGGCTCAGACTGAGTTCCTCGTTTCAAATCTAGACTGAAAGCAATGTGTTTGTTAGAGCCAGATGGTCCGATTTAAGTATTTTAGAAACTCCTGGGAGTAAACAAAAACAAAACAAAACAAAAAGTCATACAGCAAACAGTCGAGCTGTGCATCATGGGGCGGACTCTGAGGCATTTGATTCGATCCTTGCGCACTGCAGTTTCAATCAAATCAGGATTTGATTCAACAGCACTGAATTAGCTGTGTAATAAAACACTTAAGTGACGGGCTATTTGTGTTGTTGACTGTTTAAATGTCATGTCTGGTACAAAGCGTAAATCTTATTTCTCTCAATTTTTTGCTTCAAGCTCCAGTCCAGTAGGGGGCGGTACTACACCAACGGCAATGAAGAAGCAACACTCCTGTAACGTATAACATGCAAGCAGTTTGCATTGTCTGCAAAAGAGGGTGTTTTTTTTTTTTTTCAAGTGGTTTTCATTCGTTAATTTGCAACCAAACATTTAACATTTATTTTTACAGACATAATTTGACCAGTGTGAATCAAAAACTGATCTGTTGAATCAAGTAAACTAATAAGATGAATTAAATTGCAATATCGATTCAATCACACAGCTCTAGTTAGCAGCAGGTCTGTCGAGGTAAACACCTTGTTGATCATGACACCTGACAGAAAGACTACAGTAATGCAAACTGTAACGCCACATGATTGCATAAATGCACAGATGTTCCTATTAAATACAAAGTCCCATAACTCAACAAACTGCGATGCACTGTGTGATCCATCACCATTCTATCAGAACCTGCATTCACTTTCTCAGCAATCTGAGTTACAATAGCTCTTCTATTGGATCAGACTACACGGGCCAGCCGTCACCGCCTACAGTTTTCCTTCCTTGGACCACTTTTGGGTGGGCGATCCTGACCACTACAGCTTGGGAACATCTCAAGACCTTCAGTTTTTGGGTAACCATCACAATTTGGCCCAACATCTCTCAAAATTTCTTCTTCTTCCAATACTTCAACTTTAGAGGCAAAATATTCACTTGCTGCCTGATATATCCCACCCACTTCCAGGTGCCATTGTAACAACATACTCAATGTTATTTCCTTCACCCATCAGTGATCATAATGTTATGGCTGATCATTGTACACTCCAATTCTTTCTACAGGCTATAAATAGACTGTACTAAACGCCCTCTCTAGAGATAAAGAGAAAGACACACAGAAATGCAGTCAAGCTCCGACATAAACTAGGCCGCTGGATCGACACAGTTCACTCAGAACTTGAGAAAGCTCTCAGCATGCGTTATTAATGACGGTAAATTAAAATTGCCTTAATTAACGCTATTTTGGGGATAAACTGATGGCGCTGAATAAATCAGTACGGCACCTCTGCATAGGGGGAAAAAATCTTTAGTGTTAAATAAACCTGTGTGGTGTTCGATAACCGCAATTTTTAATTAACGTGCAATGAATTCCTACGGAGAAGAATTACCTCCTACAGTGTTCAATGAATTCCTGCAGCATTAAAATGAACTCCTACAGAGTTCACGGGTGTCCTCCTGGATGGACCGAAACACTGCAGGAATGCAGCCGTCACTTGGGAGTTCAGGAGATGAACATAACGGCTGTTATTAGAAAAACAAACGGAAGCATTTGCATGCGTGTATGAATGCCAGTTATTTTCAGACAGTCGCAGTTTCGGGAGAGCCGGAGAGGACTTTAGGAGATTACGAGAGGATCTTATCTGACAGACATTTTCCCACTGTGATCTGGAATGTCGATAAATAAAACTCTCCCCATTAGGAGAGAAAAAAATGAGCGGAGATTAAACAGCTGGTCTCGATTCACATGGCTCAGACTGAAACGCCTCCGCTTATCTCTTAATAAGTAATGTGCAAGATTAATTTTAAGTGCAGAGTGATTTTATGGTAGAAAATGAGTTAGAACATTAGAGTAATCAGTGTGTTAGTGTAGCAGAGATTAGCTAATTATGATGGCACCTGGGACATACTTTATTAGGCAGATGTGTTGGAAGCAGGAAAAATGGGCAAGCGTGAGGATTTGAGTGACTTTGACAAGAGCCGAATTGTGATGTCTAGACTACGGGCTCCAAGACTGCAGGTCTTGTGGGGTGATCCCGGTCTGCAGAGGTTAGTGAGTGGTCCAAGGAAGGAGAACTGATGAATTGGCGACAGGGTCATGAGCACTTAAGACTGACTGATGAGTGTGAGGAGTGAAGGTTGACCCCGTCTGGTCCGATTCCCACACAAGAGCTACTGTAAAGCTTAATGCTGGCTGTGATAGAAAGGAATCAGAACATACAAAGCTGTGTAGCTGCAGACCATTCATATTCGGTACGAATGGCACCAGGATGCACTATGGGAACATAACCAGCCAGCACGGCAGTGGAGAGGTTAGGTAGGCGGTACATGTCAAAGTAGATCCAGATGGATAGCAGGGCCCACAGCAGTGTAATGCTTTGGACAATGATCTGCTGGGAAACGTTGGGTCCTGCCATTCATCTGGATGTTACTTTGACACGTACCACCTACCTATACATTTTCCCAGACCAATTACCCCCCCATCATGGCAGCAGTACTCAATAACAGCAATGGCCTCTTTCAGCAGGATAATATTCCCCTGCCACACTGCAGAAATTGTTCAGGAATGGTTTGAAGAACATGACAGTTGATTCGGCCTCTAGTTTCCCCTCACATATCTGTAGGATCTACTGAACAAACCAGTCCTATCCATGGAGAATTCATCTCAACTTACATGACCTATTGGACATGCTGCTAATATCTTGGTACCAGATACAGCACTCCTCCAGAGATCTAGTGGATTCCATGCCTCGATGGGTGTGTTGGAGCTGTTTTGGCTTTTGTGGTGGCACGAGAGGGACATGATGGTGTAAGATGAATGGTGAATGTGGTGTAAATGTTAGGACTGATTTGTTCATGTTCAACCATAAACCTTTAAAGAACAACCAGAAGTGATTGACAACACAGTTTTGTATGTGTTTTTCCACTAAACAAGATATTTCATCACCAGGTTCTTACTGTTTTTAAGTAATCAACTTCTGGCCAATCAGAATTCAAACTAATCCATTAAAACACTTTCATCAAAGAAGATATTTGTTCTTTGTTGAGGATCGTGTTGAGAAAAGTGGAAAAGTGCTACTTCTCAGGTTCTCCACCGAGTCTATAAGGGTTCTCCAGGAAACAAAGAACAACTGGAGAATCTGTAAGAGTGCCACATCTGGAACGTTTATCTCTAACCACGCATGGAGCATATGGACATTTGTGACTGACACAAACTGCAATTAAGAGATTTCTAGCATGTTAGAACACAATTGAACATTAAAAAAAAAACAGGTACATCATTAAAAACATCTTTGTGAACAATGCTCTACCATGAGAAAAGCATCAGAAAGATTGTTACTCACCCAGAAGAGCAGGTTGAAGAGGAACATCATGTATTTGACACAGCACAGGCACCCGCGCGCCATCCTCAGCTTCTCTAGCTCTAACAAGAAGACAAAAGACAAGTCCAGGTAAAAAACCAGAAACTTCCCTCCACAAGCCCCATTCGTCCTCGCTGGCTTCTCGCCCGCTGCCACGGTGCCCTCCGCGCTCTCCTCGGGACTCGTCTGAGTCTGCACCTTTGCGCGTCGTGAGCCGTAGAAAGCGCCTATGGCCAGGCGGTGTCCCCGGCGAGCAGCCTGGGCAAACTCCAGCTCGGTGCTGTCTAAAGACGGACTCGGCTGGACGGTTACGGCCACGCTGCTATCACAGCGCTTCATGGTGTATCAAACGCTCACGCGTACATCGTGTCAAAGATGCAGTGCAGCACAGCGTCAAATTGATCCATACACTCCGAAAGACACGCTGGAAATCCCATAAGTTACACTCTTTGTGAAGCGCCCGATCAACAGCACAACATCCTCCTACTCTTATTCTCATAAAAAGCAGCTAGAGAACATCATTCTGTTCTTCTCTCGCAAAAAAATGATCTGCTTTACACTTCTCAGTGTGCTCCCTCGGATCTCCTTTGCACAACTAATGCACCGTCCTCACCTCGCTCTCTGCATCTGAATGTGCTCTCTCTCTCTCTCTCTCTCTCTCACACCATCTTGCCTCCTCCTGTACATCTGCCAACAAGAGTACGCATGGCTCAATTGTTCCTCCCATAGAATAAAATCAGAATGTTTAGAACTGTAATTGTGCCTCAAATAAAAGAAAATACAATTAATTAATTCATCAATTAATTGAATTTTAATGATCTTTATAGAATTTAAACTTAGCAATTTTGAATTCACCTTGAAAATCTATTACACAGAAATAGCACAGGTTCCTATGGTTGTCAAAATTCAGGTCACAGGAATGCAAACGAGCCTCGTCTGATCTCAAACACACGCTCCGATACACACACTGCACTTGCTGTACACCATTTATAGGCTTTCATTTTTAGAGGATAGAATATTTGATCATGATTTGATTATATCATGTCCTCTTTACCCACATCAGTCATTTCAAGCCGGTTAAAGCAGCAGTATGTAACTTGAGCGAGTCAGTAATGAAATCTACTCGACTAATCTTCTTTCTTACAAAAGGAGTTTAAAAGACAATTAGCATGACTACAACAGTCAGAGTGGTAATTACTTTAAGGCTATAAATATGTTAAAGGAGTTGTTTTGTTTTTTACTGGAGCTTTCTGACGTTTCTTTAAACAAGCCACGTCGCCAGACCAAAGAAAGTAAATCTAATTAAAAATCTTTACTTCGGAACACTCACTGCTGTCTCTGCTGACGTCTCTAGCTCCGCGCCTCGTTTCTGGGCTGATGGCTTGCCTTCTGCAAAACAACTTACCTAAATGCATGTCAATCTGCTTACGGAAGCTGAGCGGCATCATATTTAGAAAATTATAACAGATAAGTAGCGCTACAGTGCTGTGAAAAAGAATTTGCCTGAATTTGTCACACTTAAATGAAAAAGTAATTGCCCCCCCTGCTAATTCATGAATGAATTGTGATTTTGAAAAGCTGAGTTAAATTTCTCTTGCCACACCCAGGCCTAATTACTGCCAGACACGTTAAATAATATAAAATTGAATGTCCGGCCATCAATTTGTGACCTTCATCTCAAGCGTACTTATGCAGCAGGACAATGATCTAAAGGACACCTGCAAGTCCACCTCTAAATGGTTAAGAACAAAATTAAGGTTTTGAGGTCTGATGTCTGGACTTAAATCCTATTGAGATCCTTAAACAGGCCGTTCATGCTCGAAAACCATCCAATGTGGCTGAATATAAAAACAATTCTGCAAAGGAGAGTGGGCCAAAATTTTTCCACAGTGATGTGAAAGCCTCTTTGCCAGTTAATGCAAAAAACCTGATTGCAGTTGTTGGTTTAGGGGCAAGTACTCTCTCACATAGGACAAGGTTAGCTTGGACAGATTTTTTCCCTTAAAAAATGAAATTATTTATTCAGAGGAATAAAAAACGCTTTATGGGGTGATGGTCTTCGACCCTCCCGGCTGAGTGGTAGTAGTAGCCTTAATGTGGGAGCCCCCTAGTGACGGGGAGGAATTGGACAAGACTAAATTAGGGAGAAAATTCATCTTAGCGAGCGAAGCCTGTTCCAGGAGGACTCACTGCCATGCAGATTTTACTGTCACACCAGTTTCAATTTAGAAAGGCTGATAATTGGCTGATTATTTAAATCATCTGTACTCTGAGGTGAGGAGACACCTCACTAAAATGTGCAGCGCAGGAGGTCCTCCAGGACCAGCGCTGAAATAAACGTAGCTGGAGGACTAACTTGGAGACACATTCTACAGGAGCTCTGAGACCTTTGTTAACCTGCTAAAAAAAAATAAAAAATACAGGACCTTTAAATCTGAATAAAATATTTTTGTGATATGCTGAGGTAAAAAAAAAGTGATAACCTTTTCAGAATAAAGTTTTAAGGAAAAAACATTCAGGGGTGAGCTGGTAGGTTTTTTAAATCCAGAAGTTACATACGGCAGCTTTAAAATAACTCTGCAGGAGAAAGGTCACTGTGACGCCTCACTTGGTTTGAGCAGTAAGCTGGTGTGTTAGGAGCAAGGGTCTTACACACTGCTGTAAATAAATTATATTGGAATTAATGAGGTTTCAGACAGACAGGGCGGATGATCATCCAAAGTCTGGTCACCCCTGGAGTACCTTTAACCCCACATAGCACCTTTATGATAGTCTGAAGCACAAATACAAGAGACAGAATAAACCCAGGGCATCTGTAGCTTTCCAGTTATTACTTTTATATGTGTATTGGTGCTATTTGCACAACAAACACCGAGTTCTGCTGCCAATATGCAAGCATAGGTTGTATATCGTATTCTTTTATATTATGCCCTGATCCAGGATTTATTTTCAATAATTCAATACAATACAATTCAATTCTATTTATAAAGCAGGTTTAATATAGAATCAGAAAAAAATTAGGAATAGTATGTGCAAGCTAGATTTGTAGTGTAAAGTAACAAGGTTCAATATACAACGTAAAATAAGTCGGATCAGAAAACCGGTTCAATCTGAATCAGTGACTGAGATACCCATCAGACTCGGGTTTGATGTTAAATCTAGATTGTTGTTCTTTATATGCTGACAAAGAGGCAATGTGTGAAAAACTGAGAAACAGAGATGAAGAGAGAGCAAGACTAGCCAGGAGCAAGGGTGCCCTACGACCTTATGTTTCCATGACAATAAACTCTGGGTCATATTTAAAGTTACTCCTCAAAGTTATTCTCCGTGTCTTACAGAAGTTATAGTCAATAATGAGCAGAGAGCAATTTCTGTACTGTATAGAGGGACTTTATACCAGACAGCGCTGTCAAGTGAGAAACTCATGCTCTGGCATTTTTCTCATCGTTTTTCTTTGCCGGGTGAACCAAGGCAGGACTAATTACCAGTGCTGGATTTAGAGAATCTTGACCAGGAATCGTGTGTACCAAACAGTGACGTGTGTGTGTGTGTGGAGCTAGACATAGTGCAGACTAGAGGTGAAATTTACACAGTATAATATCACAGTGTAAAAAAAAATAAAGTACAAGCTTTGTTCAGAACTTTTGATTGTGAAAAATAAGTTATGAGAGTAAAAACTCCCTTTATTTTTGAAGTCTTCTGTAAATGCCAATCAGTCGTTTGCCTTCAATTACCACAAAGTCCTAGTTTGAGTCCTAGTCCTACTCCTATAAGTAGGTAAACTTATGTTGAATAATGTCATAGCTTTAGCAGAAAAGACAAACCAGATATCTCTTACACAAATACTCTGGGAGAGTATCGCTTTTTCTTCTTTGGAGTTTATGAGCGATTGGTGCAATATCACCACCTACTGGACGGGAGAGTGGTGCAGAAGTTAAGCAAGAAAAAGGATTACTGAGGAAAAAGATCGTATGAGATGTGACATTTAAACTATCAGCAACACAGAACCCTTTCTTTGCTGGTATCGACATTATTTAAAAACACCGAAACTGGTACAGTGGAACCTCGGATTGCGAGTAACGTGGTTTACGAGTGTTCCGCAAACCGAGCAAAGATTTTAAATAATTTCTTATTCGGAAACCGAGCAAGTATTAGTTTACGAGCGCCGAGTATCATGCTTCACACATGCGACTCTTATTTTGACACAGAGAGTCACTCTCTCACCTTCCCCCCCTCCCCCTTCCCACCCTCCCCCCACGGCTTCACAAACACAGAAACTCTGCTCGTGCGTGCGCAATTTGACATTGAAACACACACACACACGCACAGACTCTCTCTCCCCTTTTCACCCCTCCCGGCTTCACAAAGACACAGAAACTCTGCTCTGTCGCGATTCTTTTCAAAGGTAAGGTGCTGGTTCATTTGTTTTTTTTTACTTTACAGCAGTGATTCCCTTAGTATGCGCTCACGCCTGGTCAGAGAGATTAAATTTTTTTTCCTGTTAAAACGGTTTTTCCGTGTTTGTGTGTGTCCGTTTGTTGTGAAACTTAAGTGATTCCTTTAGTATGCGCTCGTGCCAGTCTCGCTTTTTTTTCCGTTAAACCGGTGTTTCCGCTGTGTTTATGCGCTTGTTGTAAAACTTAAAAAGTGTGTCTGTTAAGATACGCTCATGTCAGTCTCAGAGAGATTTCTTTTTTTCCTGTTAAAACGGTGTTTCCGTTGTGTGTTTGTGTGCGTGCTTGTTGTGAAACTGTTGTGAAAAAGCGAGGTGGGGAGAGGGAGGAGGAATGTTACTGTGTAAAACGAGGCGAGGGAAGGGGCTAATTCCACACACACACACACACACACACATGGCGCGTGCGCGCACCAATGGAAACACTTATCTGTCAGGATTTATTTGTACTTTTTTTAAAGGTAAAGTGCAGATTAATTTGTTTTATTTTCATTTTATAGATTGTATGAATTATTTTTATGTATTTATTTTTGGGAGCTGTGGAACGAATAATTTGAGTTTTCATTATTTCTTATGGGAAATGATTTGGTTTAAGAGTGTTTTGGAATACGAGCCCACTTCCGGAACGAATTATGCTCGTAATCCAAGGTTCCACTGTAATGTTGCTATAACCCTAAACAGTCACGGCATAGAGATAAGATATTTTATTCTGTCCAGTAACTGTAGCCAAAGAAAGGGTTAATAGCAGAAGAAGATTACACAAGCGGAAGGTTTTCAGTGCAGTCACATCCACTGAGCAGAGAAATGGATATTGCTGTAGTGTGATTTAGGGCAAGTCCAGAAGGAGGGGGTTAGGAAATTTATGGTGAGTCAGAGCGAAAACAAATGAGATGAAGAATGAGGAATGGAAAGACAGGTAAGATAGGAAAAGATGGAAATGCATTAAAATCAGCAGTTTGAAAAAATACAGATGTGAGAAGTACAAAATGAGCGCACGCACAGGACGAGGATGAGCGCTGGACAGGGTTGTTAGCAGGGTTGCCAAATTGTGCTAGATTAAAAAAATTATAATTAACTGAAGGCGCATAGAACATACCAAGACCTTGTTTAGAAGAAAAATAATCTGAAATATTTACCACAGCACAGTGATTAACAATAAAAGCCTACTTGACTTGACTACAAAAAATCCCCCCCCCCAATCACCTTTAAGTGACATCAATACAACTTTACCACGTAGTACATTAAGCTCCTGGCTCCTTATTCACTACATCTGCTCACTACATAGGGTGTAGAACCTACATGGCGCACTATATGTCTTCTAGTAAACCTCACACTTCAGTCATAGATTGTATTTAGTTTTTCCTGAAAAGCTACATACAAAATTCTGTCTATTTTCCATGGTGACTAAAGTATTGGCACCCATGCCTTCATTTAACTCGCTTACCACATCGATAGCAAAGTCCCTTCCTCTTTTGGTTACCACGTCACCACTTTTGTGAGGTAACGTTTGATGGATGCAACAGCGTCAGTGATTATATTCTGGATAAAATGCTAATAATGTGCTAACATTCAATGAAGCCATTTCGCCAATTCAGAACAGACCATTTCGGAAAATACATTTACTGCTTGCTATGTTCTGGGGTTGCTTCTGTTGGTATGGTCGAAAATCAGCAATGTTATGTGTCAATACAATGAGGTCAGCTGACTATCTGGATAGACTGAATGACCAGATTTTTTCCATCAATGGAGATGGGCATATTCTAGGATGGCGATGCTATGATTCATCAAGCTCAAATTGTGAGAGTGGTTCAGGGAGCATAACATGACATGTTCAAACATGGATCGGCCGCCACAGAGTCCAGACCTTAACATCATCGAGAATCTTTGGGATGAAGACTTTATCCAGTGGTCTGACTCTCCCATCAATACAAGATCTTGGAGAGGAATTAATATGTAAATATAGAAATAAATATGGTGACATTGCATAAGCTTATCGAAACAAAGTCACCGCAAATGTTTGCTATAAAGCAAAAGACGGTCCTTTAGTGTAGCAATAGTTGTGCATTAGAGCTGGGCGATATGCCCTATAAATTGAATTTCGATTTTTTTTTTACCAAATTCGATTTTATTGCTTAAAATAAATAAAAATGAAAAAAAAAATACAGTATAGGTTTTTTTTAAATTATTATTTACTTAAGCAGAACATTATAACCAAACATGAACTGCTTATTTGGATTAAAAAAATATATATATATATTAAATCAATTAAACAATTTTGCAAACCACATGTAACTTGCATGCTGAATAAAATCAAACAGGAGCCTGACAGCATTTTACATGTTTTTTTTTTTACTGTGTATATGGGCATAATACACACGATATACAGTAACACGACACATCATCAGTAATATCTTTCCCTCTTATCATATGGGATACAGTGGGGCTTGTCTTGTTTAGCTCACAGCGCCAAACATGACGCCGATTCAACAGTGTGGCTCTGTTTGAGGTGCGCGAGTAAATTAGCTTCCTTTAGTTGCCACAAACTTCAGACAAATTTTACACCGGGCTTTGGCTTGTTCAATGTATAAAGTTGCGAACCCGAGCAATTTCCATACGACTGAAGAAACCGCGCCTCTGTTGGAAATGAGCTCTTTGGTTTCATCAGAGCGCTGCCTCGTATTTCCCACGTGAGAGTCACAGAGGGGGCGTCGCAGAACTACAGAAGCTCGCGGTACTGTACCAAAGTGAAACTGTAAAATCGATTTTCATTTTTCAAAATCGACAAATTTGAAATAAATCGAAAATAACGATTAAATCGCCCAGGTCTATTACGCATATTGTGATAATTGTGTGAATTCTAAACTCGAATTTGTCGACGCCAACTGCAAAACTAATTCTGTTCACACTTGCACTTGAAAAGGTCCTGATTCTAATTTATAATGTACGTGATCTGGTGTGTATCAAACCACATACATTTTTCTTTTTAAGTTTCAGGAAATCTGTTGTTTCTATGAGTTATAGACTTGTGCTGAAGTAGGCATATCGGTGGACGCAAACCCCCTGATAAGCAAACTCAGGATTCTCTGCAGCTTATTGTGTGATGTTTTGTGTACGTGAATGTGTGTGTGTCTCTGCGTACTGTAGAATGCTGACTCGGTGCCTTTCAACGTTTTAGCCCAGAGAGTTCTCATTAGAAAGTGAGTCACTAAGTTTAGACTATACATCAGACACAGATGTTGCACAGCTTTCCATTTTACAGGTGCAAGTCTATCAGTGAAAGACATTTAATTCATTATATCTCTCTCTCTCTGTCAACATCTCTCTCTCTCTCGTGCACACACACACACACACACACACACACACACACACACACACACAGATTTTCCAGTCATAAAAAGAGACTGTATGTCAGCTTCTTGAACATGAATATTAAAAAATAATCAAGACGAGAAAACATCATAAAATCAGCACCTCAGCCTTAAATCCCGGCACAGCAGATGCTCTGTCTCAGTGTCTGGCTCTAATATCAGGAGAACATCTGTTTTTATTTTCTTAAAATCACCATAAAAATGTCTGTCTAACAAGTGTCTGCCTCCTACAGTACCTGGTCACCCTCGGGCATGTCAATGATGGCGGTCTGTCTGCACGTATATCCGAGGAAGAAAAATAACACACTCCCTGTGAGCTGAGGAGAACTAAACCTGGATACCATCGATGTTGAAAGTGTTCTCAGTACGCCGGAGCCGTGATCGGACTGCCTGCTTCACGTCTGAAACGCTGGCCTCCCAGGAACTCTTTAAATGGCTCAATAATGTGGAAATGGCGTGGAGCGTGGTCGGGACTGTACAGGGGACGTGGTTATGTGCAAGCGGTATTTATGCACGATTGTGTGTACAGTTCCTGCAGACGGACGCGCCTCTTTTCTTGTTTGCCTGGATTCAGCCTCACCATGATACTTATATAGACTTATCATGACTAATAGTTTTCCTTGACTATGTTAAAGCATGTGTTTCAGCCCCTCACCCTGGAGATCCACCTGTCCAGTCTGTTTCAATGTTTTTTTATTTCCTGACGCACGTAATTCATCAAACTACCTAATTAACAATCCATCCTGATTTGCAGAAGGTGGGATAGAGTATGAAAACCACTCAATCGTCCAGGTCTCTTTGTTGATCGAACTGCCCTTACACGAGCACAAGCATAAGACCTCTAAATCTTTTCCAATGTGCCTTCTGAAAATAAATAAATAAAAAGACGGGCGGTGTGGAAGAGATTGCACAGCTCCAAGGCACAAGCGCAATTAAAACATGCTTATCTGTGAAATGTTGAAAACTTCTGCTAAATATTGAACATCATTTTCTAGGTGAAGGTCTGTTGTGCTTTTGAATAAACTGAATATTGTTACAGGTTGGATAAACACTGATTATGAGACATTCTACCCACTTACCAATGAGTAAGTAATGACCTCTGCAACTCCAGCCACCCACTCCCAGATGCACGCACACACACACACACACACACACACACACACACACACTCTCTCTCTCATTACTAATTAATCTGCTCTTGCAGTCTCACCAGCACTCCTGGGTATTGCTGCACTTCCAGGCTGGAGTGTGAGGAGGTGTACGAGCAGCGAGACTGTGTACATGTCGGAGTCAGCTTGATCAGAACTGTGTGTAACTGGAGGATAACCCCTCGAGGGGGTCAGACCTCTGTGGCCTTACTCAAGAAAGCAGAAACGTCAAGCTTTACTAGGTGTGTGTGTGTGTGTTAGGAAGCAACTTTAATGTCGTCTAGTGTTAAATTGAAAATAGCTGACAAAATTTAGTTTTAGTCTTAGCCCCGGGGTAAATGTTTTTTAAAAATGTTATCATATTTAGTCAATCTTATTCCATTTTAGTCGACTAAATGTCTGGACTTCCAGATTTTGTCCCTTATTTAGTCGTATCCAATTCCCATTCGGCAATAGGACACTCCCACATTAAGGATACTACTACCAGCCAGGAAGGGCCGAAGACCATCACTTGTTTCCTCTGAGCCCAGTAACGTCAGCCAACCCGGATCTGAGCCCCTGGGATCACCCGGGATTCGAACTTGCAATCTCCGGATAATAGGGCGAGCACTTTACCACTGTGGCACTCAGAAACTGCTATAAGTTTCACATGGTTGAAGTTTTACTAGGTTGCTAGTTGTCGATCAGAAATAGCATTTTGAGAGTTCTATATTTTTGAAGAGTGGCGGCACGGTGGTGTAGTGGTTAGCACTGTCGCCTTGCACCTCCAGGGTCCGGGTTCGATTCCCGTCTCTGTGTGCATGGAGTTTGCATGTTCTCCCTGTGCTTGGTGGGTTTCCTCTGGGTACTCCGGTTTCCTCCCACAGTCCAAAGACATGCAGATTAGGTTAATTGGAGGTCCCAAAATTGCCCGTAGTGTGTGAATGTGTGGGTGACCTCCGATGGATTGGCACCCTGTCCAGGGTGTACCCTGCCTTGTGCCCTAAGCCTCCTGGGATAGGCTCCAGGCCCCCCGTGACCCTGAATACAGGATACAGAGGTATAGAAGGTGAGGGAGTATATTTTTGAAGCCTGTTTACTGTGCAAAACTGAGTTTATAATTGGCAACCGTCAGTGCACCCTTCTTATTCATAAGTCGCATTTACTGCCTCTTAGTATACCGTTGATATGATTGGCTGATTGAATCGATTTCTGTTTTTTTTTTTTTTTTAAAGAACTTCAAAATGTGGTACTGTAACCAAAAAATAACCACCGGCTTCTCTATTACAGAATCTATTCTCTAAATTAGACTCATTTAATGCATGGAAAGGCTAAAACAGTAGTAATCCGTTATGGGTCAATAAGAAGAATCAATTAAGCCATAACGTTTTACGGTGAAATAAATGAAAGATGAGAAATAAAAACATGACTTTAATGTGGTGGAGAAAAAGCAAGAACAAATTCTAACTCGGTAAAAAAAAGAAAAAAGCAGGAGACCTAAAAATATTGCCCTAGAGGCATGTAGTATAAAATCCTTTCATAATAATGCTGAGAAATATCATTTTTATGGCTTTACTATTAATATTTAACACACGAGGTTTTACTGTACTGGTAATGAAAGAACATCAAAAACCTAACAAGCATTAAACGTCATGTCGTGGTCGTTTCTGTCCTGTTTTAATACAGGAGCGCAAAATTAATCTCATTCCTCCGTCCTGGGGAGCGGTAAAAAAAAAGTGATGAGGAAGACGCAGGTTCTTGCATGAGACTGGTGCCGGATCATAAAAAAAAAGAAAGAAAGAAAGAAAGAAAGAAAAAAAAAAGAAAGAAAGAAAGAAAAAGAAGAAGAAAAAAAAAAAAAGAGTACTACTTTCGGCGGCAGCTGTGCAACATCTGTCTCAGCAGATTCTCAAAACTTGCTGAAGTTTACTACAGAGGATTTCGCATAATTAGCAAGTTGTTTGAAAAATTGCATTATAAACTAAAGATTATCCTCCAGAGCTTCAGATAGAAATGCTGCTGTCAGAAGAATGCAGCATGTAGAGCGGCTGCGCCTCACACTGGTGCTAAACGGTCTACACATAATAACGGAGATGACTAACTGCTAGACGGTTTCAGAAACGCTGCGTAACCCCCAGGCATACTTACTGAAATGAGCCCTTTACTGCGCTTACGCTTTTCACATGATCTTTGGGTTTTCTTCCAAGAATTTATTTTTAATTGTCTGTTTAAAAGAATGCCATTTTTGAAGATGGCTATAAAAGATTATAAACCACTGTTGGGCCCTTAAGCAAGGCCCTTGACCCTCAACTGCTCAGATATATAATGAAAAAAAATTTAAAGTCGCTCTGGATAATGTTGTCTGCCAAATGACTGAATGTAAAACGTGTGGAAAAAATCATGCAGCTTTTGAACACATGCTGAAGTCAACGTTTATATCGTGGTTGACTTTTCCTAAACTGCTTCCACTGACTAAAAATAATTATTAAAAATCTGTAAACCCACTCCACTTGGCTTTCCACTGACGCAAACAAGTTTTGAATGACTCCCAGATGTACACGCAACTTATGCCTTGTATGCTGACAAAGTTCTTGCAAAATTTTTATTCTTAAAGTGAAAGATTCTAAGGAAACGCATATAATGCCAATGTTTTTTCGAATAATTTTGAAATGTTAAATTATCGCAAATGTACAAATTCCTGTAAAAATAAACCGCAGTCTCCAATTCCACCTTTTGCACTTCATCTACTTTTGAGTTTATCAAAATTCAATACCGCCATCTACTGGACCGGAGTGTGGCGCAGAAGATAAGCAGGGAAAAAAAAACACGACATTAAAAAAAAGAATCCATATTAGATACTTTTCATATTTTTATTACTTTAAAACCTGTATCTGTTTGAGACGAACCGGAAAAAAATATTAGTGCTACTGAACTTGCATCGAAAAATCGCAAAACAACGAAAACTACTGAACCGAACCAACAGTCTACCTACGATTCACAGCTGTAGTCAAGATATGCGTTAATCTTTTGTTCAGATGATCATGACGTTTAAAATGTTTTAGGACTCATTATGAGTACTCGTACAGATATTTATCATATTGACTTTTGATCAACTGATTTTACACCATGCCTGAACAGAAATGGAGCAAAACATGAGGCGAATACGGTAGAGACTAAAAATTTCTGAATTATATATGATAACCTAAGATTGCAATGGACATAACCATGTAAAGTTATTCATTACCGCCCCAAACATTTACTATAAACAGTACATCCTATAAGCGCTTTACTGATCTTTTACCACAGTAATTTTTAATCCATTTTTAATTATTAAAGAATGTCAGTCTGTTTTTTTTTTAAATCCAATTACAGTAACTGAAGACACATAGCGATTTCAACACTATAATTGTCAGCTATAGGATCATTTCAAAATGTTTTCCATGTGTCCTATTTGGTCTGTGTTATAACCCTATAATTTCCCTTAAAGGAGATACGAGTCTGGGCTCTTATGGGTCAAGTTATACAACCTATAACCTCTCACCAGACTCTCTTTTTTATCACTCTCTTTTATCACAAAAAAAGCGTCACATTTTACTGAGAAACCAGAACGCAGTTATCCTTTCATCAGGTGGAAATCTGGAGACTTCTTTCAAAAATGTTATTCATTATTCAGCTCAACCATTTCAACATTTACACACGGTAAAGTCCATGTGCACTAAAGTCCATATACAAGTCCATGTGCAAGCTGTTACTATAGAAACATGAAAGTATTACAAGTCCATTACTATCAATCTTGCTCCACCTGGAGTTGTGTGTGCTTTAGGACTTAAAACTACTTCTCTTTAACTTGCACATTTCCACACCATCAGAGTCACCAAGGTGCTCTAAACCCTTTTAAAACGTTTAAGCTGTTTCCTTGCACCACTTTGTAATCCCTTGAAATATAGTTCGCATTTTTTCGCATCTTCGGCTTAGAGTTAAATCTGCGTTACGCGGCACTTTGCCTATTTAATACGCCATCTAACAGGAATGTAGTGGGTGGTTTTTTTTGGTCGAGGCCACTTTTTAGACAGCTGGAACAGTCCAGATTTAAATGCGTGTAATCGCTCTTCCTCCCCCTCTCCCTCAGCAAGCATATTTCCTGCGTAGCACAAATGGCAAGTTGCAAAAGTGCAAAGCTGCTCCATTTCTAATTACAGTTATGGCCCAACTTTGTTAAGCCAGGATCAGTGTAAACGTCTCCCACACACAGCCTTTTCCCACAGCTGCTCTGCAATTAACCCATGGAAGGCCTTTTTTCATGTCTAACTTTAAGAAAGACATGAAAGCTTCATGAACAGCCACGATCACTGAACATCTGCATCCACAAGCTTATGTAATGAAAAAAAAAATGCTCTCTAATCTAATGATCTCAGAATTGTTAAGGAAAAATGTCACGGTTAAATTGGAGCACATTTTGGAAAACTGTTCAAAAACTGCACAGCTTTAAACTCAAGAAAGCACTTTCAGATTCACACCGTTTGGTCTCAACAGTGAGCATGTGTGAACTGAGTGTTGCGGTGCTAGCCATGCACATTTGCATCACACCAAATGCAGCATTTGATCAGGGATCGATGTCTCCCCATTTCACATTTAGTTCTCATGAATGAAGCCCTCATCTGAGCTGGCTCAAAGTCCCGCCTCTAAGACTTAGCCAATCAAAGACTATGCTAAATTCTTGCAATCACTCATAACTATGAAGGCAATTAGGTCAATGATGATTAAAAAACATTTTTTTTTTTTTTTTTTAATTTTTTAAACCTGCTTTTATGGAAGCCTTGCTGGTGTATATTTGTGTTTTTGGATATGTCAGGTAAATAAAAAGTTACCATCATTACTCTTTATTCTGTGTAGATTTTACCACAACCAGTATATGGGAATAACGATTCAAAAATGTAGAACTCTCAATATGACCATATTATTATAAACTAGCTGTGCTGCGACTTTGTTCCCATGAAATTTAATTCATAAGTGTGTTTTTAAAAATGTACAGCGCCATCTGTTGAATTTGGAGATGAACTAAGATCCACTTTTTTTTTTGCTTAGTCATGTTTGTATAGTTGGTTAAAATGCACTAAAATTCAGTTCATCATATTGCCTATTTTGTAGTGCAAGAAAGGCCATTTCACTCTATACTGCTCAATCCTGAGCCTCATATATGTTACAGCAAAACAAAAAAAGGCTAAAATGTCAAGAGTTTTAAAAGGTCTATGCTAGGGGGAAAAAGAAAGAAAAAAAAAAAACTTTCAGGCTTTGGAAAACATTGTCTGTTTCCTATTACAAGCCTGAAGTGACTCAAATTAGAATGATCCCAGCGCTGTACATGCGACTCTGAAACACTTATTTTTAATGCGGTCCAGAAATAAAAGCCCCGCCCTTCTGATCAGTTTCGATCTCCGCTGTTCCTTCAGTTCGTTGTTCTTGATGCACTTCAGCTTTAGCACTAATTACGTCTAATCTTCTCTATATAAGATATCAGAGCGTTAGCTGCCAACAGTCTACTGTTGTTTAAACCTCCTGATGGACTGTCGTACACACAACACATCTCGCTTTTCACACCGATCTCGTTGCCCCCGTCACTACCGCCGCTCCTCTGGGGTTCGAGATTACAGTAATGACACAATGTGTTTATACTTTGTCCTTGCACTCTGCCACAAACGGATGATTAACACGGATGTATGAATCTGCTGTGCATGACAGTATGGAATTGGATTTCCTCTTGGGCTCTCGTCAGCCGTTTCTCATCGCTAGCTGGTGGACATCGCGAGATCCATCACGGAAAATGTCAAGCTCGAAGATATTAGATCTTGCACGTCCGTGGTTGCCACTGGAGTGTGTGGCGAGTTGCCAGAGAATCTTAAACTTGTTTCTTTAAGTGAAGAAAAGAAAAGAAGAAAAAAAAACGTGTTCGCAGCGCCTCTGAGAGGTGGTTTTCTCAATGTGGTTCTAATCGAACTCTAGTGCAGTTCGATAGCAATAAGAAAGTGATATGACCCTGAATCGACCCAACAGCAGGAAGCGAAAGCTCCGTTGTTGTTTTTTTTACAGACTGCCAGACACAGTTAATCTGCAACACACAAACTGAGCCTTAACTGCTTTGTTTTTGTGTGCTCTGGTATGTGTGTGTGCATGACAGAAAAATATCTTGTGTTAATGTTTACTCACCAGGCCCAAGTGTAAATGTCCTTTATATAGCAAAGCACTAATATCTTATACAACTACGACAATGAAATGTTTACTTGAACAAAGACACAAAGAAATGCCTCACATCCATGTGCATCGCAATCTGCACACAAAAATACACACACGTACACAAAAATGTCCATTTTATCACTTTCCCTCTCTCCAACACTGACCTCTTCCTTATCCTCGAGCAAATCCCCCAACTGTTAATGGGTGAGCGTGAGATGAGATAAAACCCAGCAGTTAAACACACACTCATGAGTTTTTTTTTTTTAACACGCGCACACACACACCACAGCACTTTGAAGGCATTCTCTTGGGCATGAAGCACTTACATTAGTAATGTAGTTTTATAACACTGTCAACAAACATCCTCCAGAACGTATGGACACACACACACACACATGCACGCGCACGCTCAAGTGATTAAACTTAAACTATCCAATGTTATATCATGTAAGTCATAAAATACTTAAATGAAAGCCTGACACAAAGTGGAGTTTCTGTTCCCACCCTGAAGTTGATTATTTTCCAAACACTGTATGTCTAAAAGTGTTTTATTTCTCCTGCACCACAGCGGTTTGCCAGCCTCTGCAGTCCGTGTACTAAAATATGGCACATCGTACTGTTTATAGTCTAGAGCTGAATTTAATATTGTAACCCAAAAATATTTGCCCCTTTAACAGCATTATTTTTCCACATGATGCTCGAGTCTGCTAGAGAGTACACTAGCCCCTAGAGGACAGATCCTGCCATTACAAATTCCATAAATTCCTAAACTGGAGTTTTTACAACAACCAGGCCAGGCGGTTGTTTCTGCAGCAGCAGGAGCTGTTCATGCAGTAAATAACACATGGGGTAGAGGCTTGAAATACTGTCACACATAAGGACAAGAGTGAAAAGACGAGAAGCTGCAGAGGGGGAACGCTTCAATGAACAACAATGCATGTTAAGAGTACGTCCTCATCAAGTTACCTCACTAAATATTAAGCATTTTCTGAATTACTTAAATAGTTTACTCTGTGAATGTTATCAAACATCAGAGTGGTGGAGGTGCAATTAAATGAATCGTGCCATTGGTCGGACTCGAAGTTACGTAAAGAGTTGCTTTACTTTTAAACATCGCTGTGTAAACATGAGAGAGGGTTTATGTTAAAAAGACGAAACTTCAGCCAGAAGCCACACCCTAGGATAATAGTTACGTTAAACCTTTATTTGTCACATATACAGTGGAACCTTGGATCGCGAGTAACGTGGTTTACGAGTGTTCCGCAAACCGAGCAAAGATTTTCAATAAATTTTTAATCGGAAACCGAGCAAGTATTAGTTTACGAGCGCCGAGTATCATGTATCACGCATGCAACTCTTATTTTGACACCGAGCATCACTCCCTCACCTTAAAAAGTGAGTTCGTTAATATGCGCACATGCCAGTCTCAGAGAGATTTATTTTTTTCCTGTTAAAACGGTGTTTCTGTTGTGTGTATGTGTGTGTGTTTGTTGTGAATCTTAAAAAGCGAGGTGGGGAGAGGGAGGAGGAGTGTTACTGTGTAAAACGGATACACTTATCTGTCAGGATTTATTTGTACTTTTAAAGGTAAAGTGCAGATTAATTTGTTTGATTTTCATTTTATAGATTGTATTAATTATTTTTATGTATTTATTTTTTGCGGCTGTGGAACGAATAATTTGAGTTTTCATTATTTCTTATGGGAAATGATTATTTGGTTTATGAGTGTTTTGGAACACGAGCCCACTTCCGAAACGAATTATGCTCGTAATCCACGGTTCCACTGTATATTAATGCACAGAATTATAAAAATAAAAATTATTATTATTATAGTTGAAATTTTTTCTTTGCATATCCCAAGGTCAGAGTGCAGGGTCAGCCATGATACAGCTCTCCTGGAGCAACAATGGCAACCTGGTGGTGCAGGGGCTCAAACCACCAACCTTCAGATCAGTAACTCAGTGACTTAACCCTCTGAGCCACCACTGCCACATAGTGACATCATTAGAGCCGTGAGTCATGGGTAGAATGTTGATTTGATTCAACAATTTTCAGGGTGTTCCAGGCTGAGTAGCACCAATGTTTACCGCACAACCTTGCTCAAGCAGCTGTATTCCTAATAATATATTACATTTCTATATTAAAAAACTTCTCAAAGTGTATAATAAGCATTAAAATGCAATGAGTTGTCGATTGCTTAAATATCATGTCTCCTCCTGACAGTCTTTTGTTCCCTGCCAAGCTCCTGCTCCACACTCCAGTCCGGTAGGTGGCAGCATTGCACCAACTGCTCATAAACTCAAAAGAAGAAAACTTGCTACTTTAGCAAAACATTAACATTTTGCAAAAGAGGGAAGCGTGTTGTATTTTCCACAAAAGTCAGTATATTTTTAGGAGTTGCGTCCATTGTAAAACATTTAACGTTTCTACGTTTACCTCAACAAAATGTCATTTTAGAAGCGTGAACTTTCTCCTTTCATTACACAATGTGTTTTTAATCTTCAACCATGACTGTATTTCACATACACCGGAGGTTCAGTTGTGCTCAATTCCACTCAAATCCAAAATACACCCATCTAAAGACATTTGATATCAGATATGGATTCGAAAATGAAACTGAATGTTAATATCTTTCATTTCTAACGGACAGGCATGGCTAAACTCCGCTAGTGCATTCAGTGTGAGCATCAACCACTACTGTCGCTCCTGTCATTGAATGGAAGAAGGAAGGAAAAGAGATGAGATTGGAGCGTCCCTAAATAGTTTTACCGGATCTGAGGATTTCTAAAAATGTTTCCTCAGAGGTCGAGAGAACAGATTTGTCCTGCTCCTTCTCTTTTATGGACTGTGTACTGTATAGGAAAAGACTGTTATCGTTTGTGCCAAAAACCCTTGAAACTCAACTCATGACTCATGTGTCATTAACCTCCTACACACATAGTCACATCCTGATACCATCTGTGTTGCCGACTCAGAGACGCTCTTTCAAGATTTAGTGACTTTTTAGCTTACTGTATCAACTTTATATTCAACAACCTAAAAACAATCCTGCTGACATTTTGAGGAAACATTTGCAAATGTCCAGCACTCGATGCAGTTCACCAACTTCTATATATGCAATGAAACAATGGGTTCTCTCTCCTCACCATCAGTGTGTAAAGCCTGACTTGGCATTTTCATTTGCATATCCATTCGTGGATTTTGGCGTTTTGCCAGACGCCTTTATCCAGAACAACTTGCATAAGTGCTTTCACCAGGTTCACTAGGTCACAGACTGAAAGAACTATCTGTTAAAAGAACAAAAAAAAATTTTTTTTAAACAAAAAATATCAATTGAAGAGGCACCCCAGGAAGAAGTAGTGCTTTGTAGACAACTAGTCACTCTATGCCCTGAAACATGGACCAATGACTAATCACCATTTTCCTCAAAAATCAAACAGTAATCACCATTTCTCCCAACAACCAATCACTGATCACCATTTCCTCCAACAACCAATCACTAATCCTGATTTTCCCCAACAACCAAGCACTGATACCCATTGTCCCGAATACCCAATCCATAAACTCCACCATTCTTAACAATCAATCCCTAATCACGATTTTTCTCAGCAACCAATCCCATAACTTCATAGTTTCAACCACTGTTCCAAACAACCGATCACTGATTGATCACACAATTTTTCCCAACAACAAATACCTAATCCGCACTGCTCGTTTCCATCTTCGCCTGATAAAACAGCAATGTTTTGGTCCTGCTGAGCAAACTATAGCTGATGTTGCTTTCAATACTCAAAGTGTACACAAGCTACACAGACAAGTGTGTGAACAACAGCTTTCATGCTGCCTCAGCTTCTTCTCTCTCTCTTTCACACATACACACACACACACACACACACACACACACATTAAATATAAACCAGACGTTTCTGCTTCATGTCAGCCCATGTCACACGACCCCGGCGTAGATTATTTTCCTGTGATGGTTAAAAGAGATGTGCCCTTTCAAACACATGCTGACCTTCTGCAAAGCTGTGTCAAGCAATCTACGCTTACCCCATTTGTTACGCTGATAAATCAGTGCAAGGGTTATTTCTTTGTTATTGTTTTTTTTACTCTTTGATGTTTTTCGTATTAAGTTATTCATGTTATACATATTATTGAAACGCTTAATTGATTGACAGTTGTATTAAATTTTTAACCGGATAGAAACAAAATGCACTAGAGTTGCATCAGAGATCTTTTGTTTAAAATCTTCAGGAATTTATGCAGAACTTTATAAATATGTAATTAGTTCATTTGTTGTGAAAAAAAGAGAAATTCCTCGGATAAGAAGTAAATCGTTATTGTTTTTACTGAATTAACTGTAATAGGGACAGCACGGTGGCTTAGTGTTTAGCACCATCGCCTCGCACCTCCAGGGTCTGGGTTCAATTCCCACCTCGGGGTCTGTGTGCATGGAGCTTGCATGTTCTCCCTGTGCTCGGTGAGTTTCTTGGTTTCTTCACATAGTCCAAAGACACCAAGATTAGGCTTATTAGTGTTCCCAAATTGCCCGTAGTGTGTGAATCAGCGTTTGAGTCGGTGTATGTGTGTCCCCTGTGATGGATTGGCTCCCTGTCCAGGGTGTACCCCGCCTCGTGCCCCAAGTCTCCTGGGATAGGCTCCAGGCCCCCCTGCAACCCTGTATACACGATAAGGGGTATAGATCATGAGAGGAGATGAAAAATCTACTAAGTACAAACAAATCGTTTACTGCCCTTATGGAGAAAAAGAAATAAACTAGGCATTGGTCTTTGCAATGCCAAAACAACAAAAGTTTCTATCTGGTACAGTTTTTAAGGTGTGACTTGACAAAATCAGGAAAAGGCTTTTATGTTGATTCGGTTTTATAAGTGACTTGATAACATTTTCCTGTAAGAGGTTTTGATCTGCCGGTTATGCATAAGAATGTTTTCAGCATGCATTAGAAACTTTTTGTTTTTGAAGATCAGATTTTAACCAGATACAGTCTGTAACATTTTTTATGACATATTTTTTTAGTGCATCATCTATGAGGAACGCAGTGTTACTGGTTAGAAAAGCGTGGGCAGCTTGGACTTAGAAAACACATGCTGTATGATGTACTGTAGCAGAATGACCCCTAAACTCTTAACATCCCAACGCAGCATAGCGAAACCGAGCGCCCGCACGCGCGCGTTTAGTTTTACGAGAAGTGCAAAACATAAAGAAACAAACTTCGTGCATTTAGAGCACCTTCTTAATCACTCACCTTACTTCAAAAAAAAAAAAGAAAAGAAAACACACGCACACAATCCAAGCTTCTGTTTTTTCCAGTCGATGAGTTCGGGGTTTTTAACTCTTTCTCTCGTTCAGGTTTGATGACGTAACTCCGAGCCTCATGTCCCACGCGCGCGCTCAAACAAAAGCTCGATTAATCGATGATTAAAGGTGAAAACTAACTTTTTTTTGGGAACTTGCAAACCCTCAACTAGTGTCCATTTTTTTTCTCTCTCTCTCGCACGACAAGAGCGGAAACAGAGGAGGCTGGAGAAGATGGAAAGAGGCGGTGACTATCCACAGAAGGGAGGAGAGAAAGGAGAGATCCAGCCACATCCGGGCACTTCCGGTAGCGCGAGCCATCCGTGCAAAACGCGACAAAACACACGTTTTGTGACTGAAAACAATGACTAAAGTATAGTCAAATTGAAAAAAAAAAAAAAAAAACAGGACACGGTTGAACATACAAATTAAGGAAATAAAATGTTTAGGCACAAATTTGATATAAAGGTGGTCAGGAAAATGAGCTGAGAGCAGATAAGTCAAAACTAGACCTAATAAATCAAATTATTTTCATGACAGTCATGAGGATCGGGGACGTGCAGAGGAACAGGATTAAAGCCCACGCAAGAATCTCATCCTCATATATAGTGGTCGAAGTAAAAAAAAAATGAATAAAAAAGATTTATTTACTTATTTATTACAGAATTATTGTGAAATATGTATTTTAAGAACAGGTTTATTAACAAAATGTATGCTTAATTAAGTCAATTTGGAGCCATCAAAACAAAACACATGCACTTAAACATGCATTCGGTTGTCAAGACTATCATTTGATCCTTCCATGGCTTTCAACTGGGGAGGATTATAAGAGTAGAATAAAAATCAACATAAATATTAGTAATTAAATAATTTCATTCACTAGTACTGTAGTTTTGTATCTCTCTCTCTCTCTCTCTCTCTCACACACACACACACACACACACACACACACACACACACACACACACACACAATCAAATTACTATTCTTGCATTTAAAAATCCATTTCCCTTTTGTACCAAAGCATGTAAATGAAGCCTAATGAGTCTAATGAAAAAAATAAAACCTCTTCTTTAAATTGAGAATGAAATTACACAAATTGGGTAATGAACTCATCTTTAAAGCTGTCAGTCATTTCAAAAACTCCCATGTTAAACTGAATTCTTCGTTTTCATCATCTCATCACTGAGCGGATTTGTGCGAATGTACCATACCTTCAGTTCTCTTCTTTTTGAAATATGTCAATAGCAGTGCTTGAAATGTTCTCTTGGCCAAAAGGCGAACAGAGCGAAAAATGCAAACGCAAACTTGAAAAATAATCTATTATTGAATTCTGATTGGCTGGTCACCGTTATTTATCGTAGATGATCATAGATAGGTAGTATTAATATTTCATTTCATTTCATGACAAATATTACATAATACATAGCATTATTAATCTAAAGAGGATGGTAAGGGGGTGGTCGTTTTTGTCATTTCTTCTACAGAGGGGGTGCCATAAATCAAACTCTGCTCATACCTATATAAATAAATGAAAGGTTTTGTCTGTACATTGGTCAGAACTCGCTCTTTCGAAGATATCTTTACGTTTCACACATTGGAGCACCCGAAACCAGAAAAAAATTCTGTCTGTATACCTGTATGTGGGGGGCCTGGCGCCTATCACAGGGGACTTGGGGATACACATTGGACCACATAATTTGAACTGTGGTATTTGAAAATGCAGTAGAATAAAAAAAACATATACGTAGATTTTCCACAAACATTTCTTGACATTGGAGAATGGTACTTAGTCACATGACTAGAGATCATTTTAATATTTGAGGATGAAACCTGGCTGACACAGAGTGGCAAAGAAAGAGGTACAAGCAAACAGTGACAGATTTTGCAAAGAAGAGGTGAAGTGGTAACGAACACTTATTATAATATTTATTCAACTCACATAGGACTGCAGTTTGAAAGATGATCACATGGTTTTTAACGCACTTTGCATAGATTTGCATAAATTAATTCAGCAATACTTCTAGTTTCATGCAAATGTCAGAACTCTTGCACATTTCAAAATACAAATGTCTGTAACATATTTATTTCATACCTTGATAGTCCTGAAAAGCTTCTTCTGTGTCTTATTTAATGCTTACACAAAAGTCATAGAGGGTACAAAAAATGTAATAAGCCAAATACAGATCTGTTTAATATTAAATATATAATTACGAGCAGCGTTAAGTCCCTGTGAATGAGCTGTTGAAAAAAAGACGAATGCATTAAAACCACTATAAATTACAGCCTCACTATTTAATCAAAGTGGTTTCCCCACACATTTAAAAAAAAATACTAACCCAGATTGTAAAGTTTGATCATAATGGATCGTCGTAATGGAACATAAATGAATAATTTAATAAATGAATACTTTTGATTTCTCATTTGTACAGATGGATTGGATGACATCCTCAATCTGGCTGTTCATTTTGCATTTATGGCCAATTCCTTTATTCTTTTAAAATAAAATGTGCAATACAAAGACAGCATTGTTAACACCTGTGGAAATTCAGCCTGCGTAGTGGTCATCTGGATAAGTACTGGAAATATTCATGATTACAAAGAGTGTTATATATAGTGCTTTTTAGAGGGGTTTATTATACAGTACTGTGTAAAAGTCTAAGGGACTTTTTTTCTACTTTGTTAGACATGTTTATTATGTGACTTTATAAGTCAGTACAAAAAAACTATTCCGATTTCCAAACATTAGTATTCCACTCCAGCGGGAAAATATCTGTAGGCTGGAAAAGAAAGCAACATATTATGTAACCGACCACTTTTCAAAAAAAGAAAGAAAGCTTCTGGGTTTTGCTGCATAAAAAAGTTCCTCATAAGGATATTCAGTAAAACTAGGCATCTCATTTCCTTATAAAACTGCTGCACACATTGTACCTGAGACTGTATTTTAAACAAAGAAAATCAGCACACCCATTATTGAAGTGTGATAGTTTCGTTGATTACTGTTTACTGCTTTTATATACATAAATTTTTTGATGTAGAAACTTTTTAAAAGACATCTTTGTTCTACAACAGTAGACTTTTGCACAGTACTGTAAGTGGTATTCAGTAGGGCATTAAACAAGCAAATAAAAAAGTTTCTACCTGAAATTTTAGACGCAAATGAAATAAGCTCCGTCCCTGAACAATCTGACGTCAAGGTGTAGTATTCAGGGCTGACTCGTCCCAAATAAAATCCTCTAACAATGTAATATCATTTTTGATTGAAGGTAAAATGTATAAAACACTATATGATTCATAATATATATTTTAAAGAACTTTTATTATTCTAAATTCACTTTTTAGTCATTTGTAGATGTTTAGATAAACCTCCAGTGTGTAAAAACTAAAACGGTAATAATTAAGAGTAAAAAAAAAAATCTACATAAACATTAGTAGTGAAATCATTTAATTTAAAAGTACAGTGCTGTAGTTTTGTATGACTACGCATCTCTCTCTCTCTCTCTATAACCCAGTTTGGCGCTCACACTATTGTGACCTCATATATGAAGATCCCCTCCCCGGCTTGTTGCTCAACTCTGATGTTCCCTGGAGGGGCGTGGCTCATCAGTGGCTCATATACAGAGACACTGAATTGGCACATTTGGATGAGGTGGAAAACAGAAGGAGTTTGAGGTACAAAAAAAAGTGCATTATCTGAGGGGTATTAAAGCTGGAAAATTAACATACGCTTTGGGGGAGCTCTGAGACCCATGTTAACTTGTTCAAGAAATTGTATAATATGGGACCTTTAAAAATCTTGACATTCATTAGAGCTGCTCTGTAAATGTTAGACATAGTAAAATAACCAGGAAAAGTCATCTGACAAGTGTCGTGTTTTAAGAGTGTATAAATTACTATGATCAATTTAATTCAGCAAAATTAAAAAAGCATTCTTACAGACAGCAGCTGCTTTAGAGATGTTTCCTATTCGGTGGTAGTTTGACATAAAAGCTAGCAAAAACAAGCAATAAAATACTGTCATAAATAAATTACACACATGGTTGTTTGTTCCTGCATCAATTAACACATCTTCAAACAATCACACATACAGGATTTTAAAACGCTAAACTAATTTCTCAACCCTTGTCTGAAAAGACAATCAACAAAAATATATTCAGGCAATACTCTTGAAAATCTCGACATTTTTCTTTCGTATTAAATATAATGAATAAAAATATAATAAAAGAAGCCAATGCAGCATTTAAGGTTTACAGATGCATATTATCATAGTGCAGTTAGCATAATACTGTTTAGCAAAAAGCAGCTTTCATTTCACAGATATTTTATTTGCCCTTCAGATTATTATTGAGAGACAAATTTCGTCCGACTTGTCTCTCTTTGCAAATATTTACACATTGCCCAAGTGCCTGATAAAACAGAATATTTGTAATTAATTCACACTTGTGGGTCAAAGCAGATATGGTCCAATAGAAAGACATTTTTGCGTGTAGGTCCAGATGTAGTTTAACGGAAAATCGTGAATAATTTTCCTTAATTACAGTGTATAGTGTCCACCTCCTCTTTCTTTATTCTACACAAAGAAGGAGGAGTTTTAAGTCCAGTGCAGGCTGAAGCCTTTAGACAGCATGGCTGCCTCCAGGTCACTGTCCTCCTCTTTCTCCTTCAGTCTCTGCTCCTCCAGAAGGGCCACTAGGGAGTCCCTCTGTTCTACGACCTCCAGCATCTCACCCAGGATTCGCCTCTCCTCTGCCAGCTCCTCCTCGTCCTTCAGATGGTCTGAGAGAGAGTGAGAGAGAGAGAGAGAGTGAGAGAGAGAGAGAGATAGAGGAACCTATCTAGTTTAATTTTGCAAATAGGTGTGCATTTGATATAATTTATCAAGCTGATCATTTGAAAAATTAATGAGAATGTATAAAATTACATACAGTATAAGCAGAGTGACTAATGCAAACCTGGATTGTTTGATTTTAGTGTTGTTTTTGCATTTTGTGCAAGTTTCCTTTTTAAAGAAGCCAGTGCCAAGAGGAATCATAATTTAAGGTTAAGTAAGATTTAATGTCTATTTATTTCATATTTTACATCATTTCGATTTTCATAAGATCTTTTCTAAAGAACTCGCCTCCGGAACAGATAAAATTTGTATGCAGAGGTGCCACTGTAATGGATAGTTTAGAGAGGTGTTTTATCTACCTGCTCCCTAGATGCCTTTTGAATGTTATTTAACTTCTAACAGAAATGTTTGTGTTCTATTTGGCTCTGATGACTGAAAAAGGTTCCGTCCCTTATCTAACAGTCTTTGTTTGGGCACTGACCATCCACTGCCATGCGTTCCCTTAGCTTCTGCTGTAGATGACTCTGCCTGTCCTCCAGCTCCAGTTCTCGAGCACTATAGGCACACACACACACACACACACACACACACACACACACACACACACACACATTCACCACACCAGAGGTCACAACCTCATTTCATGTGCAATAAAGCACAACTAGAGCAATGCAAACCTCTCGGTGGAAACCATTCATTATACATATTTTGTGTGAAAAAATAAAAGTGTCTACAGCACTTATCCTCAACAGTGTAATAAAGGACACTCACAATATCATGAGCTCAGATTCGTAGCGCACCAGTGCGTTCTTCTCCTGGACCAATTTAAACCACTGGTGCATTAGGCTGGGGTCCTCCTTCTTCCCCATTCCTAGTGGGACAGCGGAAAAGGGAGGCGTCAATAATGAACAGAGGAGAACATGAGAGGAACATGCTAAAGGACGGATGAAGAAAAGGTGATAAAAATATTTCCTAGATTGATCTCAATATCTAGGAAAGATTTGTGTCACCAAAATAGCGGCTTGTTAGTGGGAGTTAATGCAGAAACGCATGTACACACTCTCACACATGCACAAACACACACAGAGAACTTCCTGTGTACATTACAGGAAGTATATAAGTCAGATATCATTGCACTGATTTATAAACCTGCATTATTCATCTGCACCATGCACATGCAATATGGGAAGAAAATAAAAACAAAAGAAAGGTAAAGGAAAAGAGGGAGAGAATGATATGAAGAAGGAAGTGAATGAGACGCACTTAGCTGGCGGAGTGGGGGCTCGTGGACTACGTAAAGGAAAAAGACCGTACAGACGTAAACAGAGTGGTCATGCTCCGTGCCTTTGGCTCTAGCTAATCACAACAGTTAAGCAAGAAATAGAGGGAAGAGGAAGAAAAGAAGTCTTTAGTAGGAATAGAATTCCACAGTGGTTCAAATGCCTCATTAAAGCTGCTGCTGTGTAAGTTTTTTTTTCGTACTGAAAAAAAAAAAATCCTGTAATATGCCATACTGCTCAGATTTACACTACCACCACCAGCACCATCATCATCGTATTTCCTCATAGCCTGACATTACTTAGTTAGCTAGTTCACATGAGCAAATAACATAGATCATGTCATGATAAAACTCAAACAGGAAGGAGCAGATATAAAACCCACACCCGTTCCTCTACAACTCTTTTATCCCGCTAGCTAATATTAGCCAGCTAGGTTGTTCAGTTAAAATCTCCGTTAGAGCCTTGTGCATTCTGTACTCACACGTGACATACTGTAGGAAGTTGTCTGATGTCTAATGTTCAAGATTCACTGGAGATTCAAGAATTGTATTTGTTATGCACATGGCTATACAAGTACAGCAGTAGTGAAATGCAATTGCGACAAACTCCAGACTGTGCAGATTATCAAAAGAAAAAAGTTAAATAAATAAAAAGAACAAGTATGTAATTTGTACGTTGCTTAGAAGATGATGCATTTATTTGTTACATGTACATGTACAGCACAGTGAAATTGGTTTTGTTTGTTTATTTGTTTGTTCATAGTTATGCACAATTAATTGTCTTAAAAATCGAAAATGTGATATGGACCATGTGATTATTTAATCGCAAAAGAAATGCTCAATAGTAATAATATACTGCGTACTAAAGCACAACCAACTGTATTTTGTAAGTAGTAGGTCACTACATAGTGACACTATATAGTGCAGTTACCGCTCCCTTATCGATTGTTCACTCAATGCTTAAATCATCAGCTATGTCATACTGCAGGAGGGTATTCTTTCGCTAACAGTTTGCTTTTTACAGCAAGAGATGCATCATCTCCAGCATCTTTAAAAATGAACATTAATGGATCTACAGAATGTATCTGTGATAAAAAGGTTTATACGTACAGAAGTTAAAAGGAGGGAGGTTTAGTTACCTTCATGGGAACAACAAGGACAGAGGGAGATGGATCTCCTACTGGGGGAACTGAGAAAGGGCTCAACTAGCACCAAAGCAAGACAGAAAAAGAGAAAGACAGAAAAGAAACAGGAGGGAAGTTTCAGGGACATCAGAAGGAATACATAGGAAATAAGGAGGAGAATAAGATTGGGTGAAATGATTAGGAGATGAGATGAGATGAAGAGGGGCTGACGCAGCATTGACTGAACTGCTGAAAAAGATTTTAACTTTTAGAAAAGTCAAATACATAATTTTTCGACATTATCTCCTTGCTTTTCAATATACTTTGTCCAACTATTGACAAGTTTTCATATTCCCTCATAAAAAATGTTTTAGGCTGATCTGCGAGGTATGAATGCATAAATTCAAGCATCAATTTTCCAGCCAATGGTCAACGTTTGAACTTTTTCTTGGTCATCGATTGAGGATGTTTCCGTTCCATACTCTGCCGTTTACCCTCAGGCTTGTAGTAATGGATCCATGTCTCGTCACCAGTAATGATTGTCTTTAAGAAACTTTCAGCTTCCTTAGAGTACCGCTACAAATCTCAGGAAAAGAAAACAATCACTGCATGCTGCACACCTGCACAGCAGTGACTGGGGAGACTGTAGCCTTGAACGGAAAGTGCTGATAAAACAGTGAGGCTGACATAAGTTTTAATATAATAGTGCGGATAATTTTTGTACCGCCCTCATATGTTTGCCTTAAAAAGACAACAACAACAACAACAAAAACATTACACCAGTCGTACGTGTGCAATAATTTTGTGCATTTCTCAATTTCTCAATGATGCAGTAAAGCAATGAATCCAAATAAGTGGCTCAAATGATTCTTTGGCCCAGTCCTGTGGCTCATACGGAAATCCACATAACTGTAACTGTAGATTTATTTCATCCTGTCATGTGTATAAAGGCTTTAAAGAGAGCTAAACAAAGCTTGTACAAAGCCTAGCATGTATCATACAGCAAACGCCCAATTATCATACTAATTAGTGTTTTATGTAGCTCTTCATTTTGCATGTTCATTTGGCTGCTAATGCTTTTCATCAAGCCATGTCCACTACAGTAGATACAAAGTTACTTTTTAGCACACGCTACGAGTGACAAGTCTGACTTGTTGCTTGCTAATTTGAAAGTATGATTAACAGTCTAAGAATGACATGATGATCAAAGCTATCACATGTATTCACACACACACACCACTCATCTTTGTGAGTGTTAGCAGAAGCTAGCACAAACACCTTTGTGACTGAAAGCTAGCAGAAGAATTTCAGGTTAGCGAAAAAGCTAAGAAGCTGTTAAGAAATTCAAACTCTGAAAGAGAACAAAGAAGAGAAAAGAGCAAGGTTCTAACTGTATTAATTCATTTACTTATTTATTTAGTTTGAAAGATTAGCTTCTACAGATACTCCAGCACAAAACATTTCTCTGTAAGAAGGAAATCGTTTGGCTTGTTAGTTAGCATTGTTAGCCTGATTCTGATTAGCTTCAACTACATACCACCCAGGTGTATGTCCAGGAGCTCTGAGGCACTAGAGTCCCCCCAGTAGTCTATAAAAACGACACACTAATGAGCAATCAACCATTTAGGTTTATTCAAAAGCTTTCCTGAAATGTCATGTCATAATAAATAGCAATGCAAATGTCTTTTTTCAGAAGTTCGATGAAGAAAGATGATCATGTAACTCATATTATTATGAAGAGAAAGAAAGACAGAAGACTTTCCGTACCTGCTTCTCCTCTGAGAGCCTTCTCTACCGCAATGCCCTTCTCCTCCAACTGCCTCTGCTTCATTTCCACCTGCTCCAACTGCCGCTGGATTATCTATGAAAATACACAAACTTTTAATACGCTTAAACGCTAAACTGTAATGTAAAGTGTGAATCAGTTATCGATTTGTAATTGTAGCCTAATAAAGGCTGCAATGTGACTGGCTCTTCACATTTCCATGAAGAATTTTGAGATGTAGTAACTTAATTGTGTCACTGGATGACATAATTTTGTCTTCACAGTATTTTCTTTTCAACACAATGATAACAGTGAGGAGTAACCAATAATCTAATTTCCGTCCCAACATGCGGAGGCAAAATGTGTGTGTGGTTGTACATCTGCCATATCAGTCAAATTACATCCTTCTGTTAACGTAGGTGGTTCTTGGCTACATAGCAGACTCGAGCAAAGCTGGTGCACATGTTAAATGGCAATTGTAGTCAGCAGGCTACACTGCCAGAACAAATCTCCTTCCTAAATTAGATTTTAAGACTACAGTGAATGAGTTTAACATGCAACATTAAACTTTACACGAGTGATGGGTCTCTCCAAACTGGGACTTTTGGTTGTGCAGAATAACTGAACCCAGCTATGACAATAAAAACTCCCTTTATTTTTCTATAATCACCTGCTACACTAATGCACGTATCCCAGGATTTAACTAGTGCTTAGATACCCTCTGCCTGCTCCACGTCTGCAACGCTGGCCTTCCAGGAACTCCTCTAAGGGCCCGCCCCAAACATGTACTGTAGAAATGGCAAGGTCAGGACTGTAACAGGGATGTGGCAATAGCTCCCAGCCAAGTTCTTGTACTGTGCAAGTAGTACTTTTTAAATTATTTTCTTTACAGTTCCCAGGGACTGATGCGTCATTTCCCCAAATTGGCACCAAGTTAACAGTCGATTTTTTAGGATCAGGCTTTCCACTCTCT
This sequence comes from Clarias fuscus, assembly GCA_030347435.1. Taxonomy (NCBI): domain Eukaryota; kingdom Metazoa; phylum Chordata; class Actinopteri; order Siluriformes; family Clariidae; genus Clarias; species Clarias fuscus. Next base: position 21,230,069 of record CM059224.1, on the reverse strand, counting down.
GAATGTTCACAAGGAACTTTTAAAATAGTTTGCACCATTCAAATGTTTTACTGCGGCGAAGGGTCTCATCACTGTGCTTGAGGTCTTCTGTAACTGTCAGTAAGTTCATGAGACATTTCATCAGAAGTCCCGGTCTGACTTGAACAGCATCCAGAGGATTTTTTAAAATTTTTTATCAAACAAACAAATGATAAAAAGGTGAAGCAATTTTTTTTTGGTTAAGATCCAGGTACTCTGTTTCACTGATCTACCTTCATGCTGTTGCATTCTCATGTTGCATCAGTCCATGACCTGACAAAATAATGAATCAAGACATCTAGACATACTGGTTTAACCAGATTTACAAATACATATAAATGTTGACTGATGCTGATTGCAAAATTCTTTTCCTGCTCAAATTGAAAAATTCCAGAAACCTTTAGTAATTTGAGTTCTGCATCTGAACATAGCCAAAATATGCTCACATGCTCTTTTCCAAATAAAAAAGCTATCCATCTCAACAGAGTTAGCAGAATGTTGCTAGTTTTTTGGCAGTTTGCCCTCTTATTAATATTCAGACTACAGTATATTTATATATTCAGACTACCAAAAATCTCCAACACACACAAACCTGTGCACGATGAAGCCTTTTCAGCTCCTCCTGCTTAGCCTGTCTGCGTGCCGCTCTTTGTATTTTGCGGGTCAGCTTGGCGTCAAGCTCCTCCTCGGTTCCTGCTTTCTGAAAGAGTGTGGAAGGTAAGCTTATACTAGAAGGGTCAGGGAACACCACCCACACCCCTACCACCTCGGTGGAACATGATGATTTTGGGGTCACCACCTTTTCAGGCCTTTGTGACTTCTTGCAATGTGTCTATTGGGTAACAGAATAAAAAAAGCCAGGCTAAATGTTACTTGCTGAAACAACAGAAATTAAAATGTAGGCAGGCTGTGTAAAAGGCAATGTTGGCTCTACCTTAACGACGTACGCTCTCTTGAATGCCAATGCATGAGGCACGTAAACAGACTTGGGAGAGAAAAATGTGGGAACTTAATTACTTATATTAGAAACAAACCACCCTGCTCAAAACTCCCAAAAGGACAGCTCTTAACGCTAGAATCAAGCTTACAACTATCTACTAAACACAATGAGGGGACGTAACTACCCTTCTACATGCAAAAAGCTTCTTAAAGCTAAAAAAAGAGATAGGTACTTGGGAAAAAACTCTGGCGTACAGTTCTATACAGACACAACAGTACTCGTTAGACAAAAAAATCTAGCATTCTTCTAAAAAACCCTAATCTCACCAACAATGTCAACAATGTGTTGACACAGTTGTATTTTATACCTTGTCTTGCTCCTCCACTCTATCTTCCTCCTCCTTGATTGTCTCTTTCGGAATATCCGACCTAATAAAGTCGGACACCTCCTGACTCAGCTGGAAATACGGCCACAAGGCAGTTCAGAATCCAGTATAATATCATTCCCATTAGTACTCCACCAGATGGAATATAATTATTCAGGAGTTCCAACAAACACAAGTTCATTTCTTGTTTTGGGCATTGTGCCTGCCTTTCTCAATCTAAAGTGCTTCAATGAACTTTAAATTAATCTAGCAATTTCCATAGAGAAAGGAAAGGAAGTGCAAAGGTGAGACAAAGAAGTAAAGGAGAGACAAAAGAAAGGGTTTTTTGTCCTGACCTGGGCTCTAAGTGGAGATCTGTCTAGCACAACACTGCAGCACAGGTCTGTTTCTTCAGAGAAACTCAGATCCTTCATTGAACTCAGGTCTGATAAAGAGAAATGATTGCAATTCACTTATTTTCTTCTCGCTGTGTATGTTTTTAGTCTCTGAACTCTCTTTACTACCATGTTCACATTATTGTGAGCAACAAGTGCAAAATTTTACCTGAGGTTCTTCTAAAACCAGGGATCCTCTTCTTGCTTTCCATGCTGGTAGCGCTTGGCAGAGTCCTGGAATAACCTTCACCCTCTTTCCTCTTCTTCTCTTTCTTATACCCAGAGAAGACAGCCCTCCACAGGGATTTGTGTTTCCCCAACTCCTGCTGCGTTTCCCCTGACAAGTTTGCGCTTTTTCGGTTCTTCCTTGGTGAGAACAGCGAGCTCCGCTTCTTCACTTTCTCCTCCTCCAATGGCTCGATCTCTGACCTCCGTTGCCATGGCTCAGCCCTACCTGCTTGCAAAGGGACTTCTGATAGTGCCCTCCTTCCCTCAAGTGCACTTTTATCCCTCATAGAGGTTCGGGTTGGGGCACTGGACATGGTCAAGTCATCTGCGCCTCCTGCATATACAACCTTCACCTCAGTAGGAGGTAGACTCTGGGCCCTATTCAAGGAAGATTTTAGTTTATCATGCTCTGCAAGGTCTGGTCGAAAAGGGACGGTGTGGGAGGTCAACAAGATTTCTTTGTTTAAAGTTGGATCCGAGCGATTCAAGTCAAGGTTCTGCCTTGGTACTATAGGACTCCTTGGAAGAGGCCAAAATCTAAGATCTGGGGCGGAAACTCTTTGGACTGCACCGGTGTTAGAGGAGGAGATATTGGTCAAACCCCTTCCCTCTTCTGCTACCTGACCCTGCAAAATAATGTCAAGTCGATGGACAAGTGAAGAATGGTCTACTACCTCCTCTGGTTCATACCCTTCCTTCACAGACACATTCTCAATCCTTGCTTCTGGAGGGTGTGAGCTGCTACATGATAATATACCATCTTGGGAATGTGCGTATGCACTTTGTAGGTCAGTCATTGAAGGTGTCTGTGTGTTGTGAGTACCAGCACTCTGAGTCAGTGTACCTGAGGTTTGGTTGATTAAGTCACTCTTATATGGAGTGTCTAAAGGCAAGTTGGAATCAGATGTTTGTAGAGTGTGTGTAGAGGTGTAAAATGTATCATCAGTGCTCGAGGATTGGGTATTTAGATCACAGGTCACTGAATGCCCCAAACTTTTCCTGATTTCTGCACTCTTCACCCAGAATTTCTCAATCACCCCAGATCTCTTGGTGACTGGGTCCTGTGGTGTCACGGGAGGGCTGGAGGTGGGTGTATAAGTGTGTGTAGGATCTACAACAAGTGTATAGGGGTTTTTTGAGGCCAGCGAGGAAACGAGGTCCAATGGCTCAGAGACATTTGATTCAGTCTTTCTGTCTGAAAGTGGTTTCACCTCCTGGTCTATAGAGTGTTCCTCATTAGAGTCTGAAAAAAAGTGAAAAATGAATTTGCTGAGATTTGGAGAAAGATCAGAAATCTTTTAACAAATCATAATTTGATAGAGGAAGCAGCATAATGTAACACTGAAGCCAGGAAGCAGAAAAGAATGAAGTGTGGATGTGAACTCAAGCATGCTCTACTACCCAGGTTTCCTTCTAAGGGTAAAATGTACAAATGGTCTCAAGCCTAAATCTATTTGAATAGCAATTTCTTTAAGTCTCATTTAAGTTCAGTAATTATTTCAGGATGTTAACAGTAGAGATGAGCTGATACATATAGTCGGAAACTGGCCAAAATTAAATAGTTATCTGTAGATTGTGCTTTTGGTAGAAGGGAAAAGCCAATGAAGCAAATGAATAGTGAATAATATTAAGATATGCAAGTATATTCTCAATAGCATTACCCAGAAATATTGCAAATTTTACTAAAGTGAAGAAAAATTAAATAAACAATGCTGCATTATCAGGCAACTCATACAACAAGATGCTGTGTAGGTACATGTCTGATCATGGATAGCATCACCAATTGCTGAGTGAGGGGGAAAAAAAGAAATAAAAGTAGGTGGTTCAGCATGATCATGCAGCAATGCTACCTTTAATACCACCTGCCTCCTCTTCCTTTAGCCACACCCCTAAATGCAACTCCTTTTCCCAAGGGCAGTATTCGCCCTCTATTCATTCACACAAGACACACACACAAACACAACTGTATAAGAAACACACCTCCACATGTAGAATAATCACAGAAGATCCATGCAAAGAACACAACAATTCAGTTTTAATGTGTAAAGTTCACGGACAAATGTGAAAATATCACGGCATTAAAAAGAGACAGAAATGAAAGAGAAAGTAAATAATACGAAGGATCTCCATATCAGTATAAAACATCAAAATGTACCACTTTCTGTGGAGGCCAAAAACGTAATGACTTAGGAATATATTTACATTTTTTGTAATCTTAATTATAATAAATATAACATATTTATGTAAAAATAACTAATGTTATGCTTATTATTATTAAGCATTATCACACTAGACGGAGTGCTGTTGAACTGAATATCAGCGTGGCTGTGATGCAGTCATTTTAAGATAAAACAGCAGTGCTGATATTCGGCATAACAGCACATCCTCGAGTGTGATATTTCTATTATACAAAAGTTTAAAAAAAATCCATTTATTGTCAACAGATTATGATTTGTTTGTTTATTTAACCAATTATTTTGCACTGCCAATTTTGCATATCCTTTATGACCGGCAGTGACCTACAATTAGTGTAATTAACAGAGATTTTAAATAGGACTGTCAATATTAATGCGTTAACTCATGTTATTAATCTATAATTTTTTACGTCTTACTATGTTTTTGATACAAATTAATCATATGACCAAGTTTGACCCTAATAACCTATCATAATTGAAGCGTCTGTGTGTGATAATGGCATGTTTAACTCGGATATACAGTAAGATGACTGAGGAAACGTTACCAGGTGTGATCTAATTGTAAAAAAGCTTCTAGAGGGAGTTTTGGATAAAACCAAAGTTGTGTGCTTGAGCAAATGTAAGATGTGGGAGTGGTGGATTAAGTGGCTAAGGCTCTAGGTTGTTCATTTTTGAATCTGAGGATCAGGTTCGAGCCCCACCATGGGTTGCCATACCCCCTGCTACCCAACCATAGCATGCAGTGCCGGTCCCATTTGAGTGATTTTAATTGAACATTTTCTAAATGTTAATCTTACGTTATATTTAAACTTATTCCACTTTAGTACATCAGCTAACTTCTAGGGTTGACTCTTTCCTCAGTACAGTGGTCCGTACAGACCTAGTTTCACCCATGACCCAACTTACAGTTAGTGTAAGTAATGATTGTTAGAACTCCTCGTTAGTATAGTGGACAGTATCTCCGCCTGTCATGTGCAAGACCGGTGTTCGATTCCCCGACGGGGAGGGAAAAGCCCCGTAGTGGCAGTGGTGGCTCAGTGGGCTAAGGCACTGAGTTACTGATCGGAAGATCGGCGGTTCGATTCCCAGCTCAGCCAGGTTGCCATTGTTGGGCCCTTGAGCAAGGCCCTTAACCCTAACTGCTCCAGGGGCGCTGTACCATGGCTGACCCTGCGCTCTGACCCCAGTTATGCTGGGATATGCGAAGAAGGAATTTCACTGTGCTGTAATGTATATGTGACAAAATAAAGGCTTTACTTTATCTGAGACGTGGAGTGATACATGTAGTTAAACTTCCCAGTGGTGTTATGCTCTTTATCGCCAGTCGTGGAATGCCTCTCATCCAATTAGATTACTTGGTCGGATCAAACTGTTAAGTCCCTGTCAAGTGTTTTATCCTTTACTTATGATAATGTATTATAGTTTATAGTAGTGATTGTGCTGCACATGTAAAGCATCATAAGTAATGTTTATAAGGTATCATGTCTTATACTATATACTGTATGTTCATGATACAGATGTGTTCATTGTTCATGTGATCTACACAGTTTCACTTTTCACATAAAAAGAAAGTTTTAAAAGTTCACCAAATGCTGCGAGACCTCTTACCATCACTGGACTCCCCTTCATCCTCTTCTTCTTCAGAAACGACTTCTTGCTCCCCTCCTTCTGTCTCATCCTTTCTTTGGTCTGTCCCCGCATTTAACTCTGTCTCTGCATCTACCCTGTCTTGTGTCTCTGTCCCCCTCCTCCAAGGCTCCTCCTCTTCTTCCTCCAGCTCTGACTCTGAACTACTGCCAAGGGAAAAAGAGGGGGGGAGAACATTGCAACATTACAAATGCCTAGGAAATGATAACAAGGCCATGTTTATGGAAGTGAATGCGTTTAAGACAGCAAGAGTGTGTTTCAAGTATGTTTGACGGTGTGTGTGTTTGAGAGAGAGAGAGAGAGCGATACCTGGACTGCTCCTCACTCTCTTTCTCCTTCAGGCTCTGACTAAGGTTGTGCTGAGCCAGTGTCTCCTCCGCTACCTCCTGCAATGAGCTGTCCTCCTCCTGTAAGCCTGGCCTGTAGTTTTCCAGTGCGATGCGCTCCGGAGTTCCACACAGCTGCTGAACCAGTCTACTGAGAGCGTCGGGAGGAGTGCTGGAGGAAACGCTGTCAGGGGGAGGGACCAGATCTACTGATCCAGAGGAGGGAGGAGGAGGAGGAGGTGCCTATACAGTGGTACATAGTGTGTGTGAGATTGCCATAAACAGAGATTCCCACAAATAGGGAGTATGTTGTCATACGATGCAAACGGAAGTGCAGGCAGCGTTTACAACAACATGGTCTGAATCAGCCTCTCATTTCCTACTCTTTTAAACTATCTTTAAACTTTTAAACTATCTTTAAACTAACATTTTAAATGCATTCTGTATGGTAAGGGTATAAAGTACATTATTGTGGATTATACATTGATCATTTTAAACATTAAAACAGGTGACATCATTAGCACTGATTATCACACAACAGAGTCACCTGTCAAGGAGTGGGATACATTAGGCAGCAGTTAAACAGTCAGTTTTCCTAAGTTGATGTGTTAAAAGCAGAAAAAATGGGCAAGTGTTGGGATCTAAGTGACTTGCTCAAGGGCCAAAGTGTGATGGCTAGACGATGAGGTCTTGTGGGGTGCAGTGGTAAATACCTATCAAAAGTTGTCCTGGGAAGGACAACCAGTGAACTATCAACAGGGTAATGGGTAGCTAAGGCACAATGATGTGGCTAAACAGCTGATTCATTCCCACAAAAGACCTACTGTAGCACAAATTACTGAAAAGTTAATGCTGGCTCTAGTAGAAAGGTTAGCTGTGTATGGGGTTGCATTACTGCAGACAGGGTGCCCTGTGCATCTTTGAAAGCACCAACAATGGGCACGTTAGCATCAGAACTGGACCATGGTGATGATCTGACGAATGCCCTGACGAATCACTTTTTCTTTTACATCATTTTCAATACATCCTATAACCTGGGGAAAAGATGCCCAATGGATGAACTATAGGAAGAAGGCAAGCAAGAGGAGGCAGTGTGATGGTCTGGGCAAAGTGGATGTTACTTTGACACGTACAGTACCACCTACTGTACCTAAATCTTGCTGCAGACCACTGTTGGAAGTGGCATCTTTCAGCAGGATAATGCACCCTGACCCATTGTAAAAAAGTTGTCATGGAATGGTTTGAGAACCATGACAAAGAGTTCACGGTGTTGACTTTCCTTTCAAATTTCCCAGATTTCAATCTGACTGATCGTCTGTGGGATGTACTGGATAAATAAGTCTGATCCACTGAGGCCCTGCCTTATGGCTTACAGGACTTAAAGGTTCAGAAATACTAAATTATGACTGGAGTGAGAGATGTATGAGTGACAGCAGTACCTGTGTAGACTGAGGAGGAGCTGTGATCGGAGCTGGTCTCTTCCTCTGAGCCACTCCCACCAGCCTGTGTCCGTAGTGGTGTTTGCAATAAAACTTCCCTAGAAAAACAGAAAGAAATATACACAAAGAAATTAAGATGAAATTAACTTGAGATTATGAAATGAAATGAGAAGAATCCATTAGACAGTGCTGTGATATTCTTAGTTCCATTTTCATAGATACACAAACCAAGCTTTTAACCAAAGGCTCTGTTTCTGCTAATGTGGTTTTGTGTGTAACTCTTCAACAATACACTCCCTGTCTTTAAATGAGTGGGGAATATGTATGCATACACAATTATTTATTATTATTATTATTATTATTATTATTATTATTATTATTATTATTATTATTATTATTTTAATAACTAAAATATTTCTATTGTTAAGTACAGTTATGTCAACACCAAGCCCTCATGTAGAATTTCTTAAATTTGGGCTTAGCACCAAGGATGAAAGTAATTTTAACTTCTTGTTGGTTACTATGGATAAACAGGCAAAGAGAAAAAAAAACATGGAGGTGTTGGACAGCCCTGTAAGTCTCATAAGTTCCTCTTTGTCACCACTTAATCTGCATAAAATGGATGGCTTGTGTGCTATGTACGTTGTGCAGTCCCTTATAGTGGTAGTGCCCTTGATCAGGAGTTAGAGAGGGATTTAGGATTCACTCTTGTGTTAGAAGCTAGATAGCTTTGTATCTCAAATTACAGTAGCAGTAACAAAGCGGTGAGGTGAGTCATGAACCTGCCAGAAGCTCACATGTTCACTAGTAGTAATAAAATATTGAACCACAACACAGACAGTTCAGAGGCATTTCGGAACAACTTAGAAGTACAGTGGAACCTTGAAACCCGGTTTGCGAGCGGTTAATGAATTTTGACTTGGAGAATGAGCAAGTCTTGGTTTATGAGTACCGTCTATCATGTACTGTATCATGCATGCGCTTCTTGTTTTGACGCCAAGTGTCACGTGATCACAAATGAGACAATGTTTTTTCCTGCTGGGTCTTAGTGCGCGTCTCTCACTGATATAAACATTTGTGCACGCATGTACCGTTTACTATAGTACTGTGACCATGTGTGTGTGTGCATAAAGCAACTTTTATTTTGTCTTTGTGTGTGTGTACAGCGCACATTATAATTATATTATAATGCACACGTGTGTGCGTGTGTTTTAAGCAAAAGCAAGTCTCATTAGAGAGGTTAAAGATTAATTTTCTCTCTGTGTGTCAGCCTGCACTAATGTGTGCGTGTGTCATTGGACAGTGTGTCCCTTACCTCCTCCTCTCTCCTTCACACACTCACACACACGTTAACGGAAATACTGCTCTGTCGCAATACTTTTCAAATGGTAAAGTGCAGTTTATTTAGTTTTATTTTTACTTTACAGCAGTGAGCCCGTTAGTGTGTGCGTGCAGTCGAGAGTCAATAGACAGGGTTCTTGTTAATTTTCATGATGAGGCAGTGTTGCTGTTAGTGTTTGTGTGTCCTCCTCTCCTCTTACTTTACCATCACACACACGCACACATACACAGAGCGTTTGTGCGCGCACACGCTGTTTATGTGTGCGTGTGTGAATTGTGGAAGACGAGAAAAGCGAAAGAGGAAGTTGTCATTCCTCCTCTCTTCTTTTACATTAGCTTCACTCACAAACACACATCAATTACTCGCACAAACACACACATACACAGCGCGTGCGCTCATACAAACACAGGACGTGCACGCACAAACACTAACGGAAACACTTATCTGTCTGGATTTATTTTTTTCAAAGGTAAAGTGCAGGTTAATTTGATTTATTTTGACTTTATATTTTGTATTAATTATTTTTATTTTTTATTCTTTTTGGATTGTGGAACGAATAATCGAAGTTTTCATTATTCCTTATGGGGAAATTTGATTTTACGAGTGTTTTCGATATACGAGCACGCTCCCAGAACGAATTGAGCTCGCAATCCAAGGTTCAACTTTAGTTACTATGGTAACAAAGTGTTGTTTAAGATGACATCACATTAGCAGAGGTGTTTTCTTGTTTAAAGTGCTACCGTGCCTGGTTTTGAAGGTGAGCTTTAGCAGTTGCTCTCACCTCTTTGTAGTACTGTGGACCACCACTGAATCTTTTAGTGGTACACAGTACTGGACTGTACTGGGCTACTTTCACACATGCATGGCTTAATATACATACAGGCTTGACATTAATGCTCTTGATAGTTGATGGGTACATACAGGTGTGTTGAGGGATGGAAAGCAGCAAAAATGTAAGACCTTTTCAAGACCAGATTAAAGAATACGATTTTAACATAAAGGTCTGTGTAAAGATTGTAGGATCCAACTGCATAGATTCAGTGTGTCGTTACTTTGGGTAAATCCAATAACTGTTAGCAAACCCAGTTCACACTTCCGCAAGCCTAGATGATTGGTAGTTACCCCAAAATTACTATATGCTGTTCCTTAATCAGGCACAAAAAGGTCATCTGAGCTGCTTCTGAACCAATGAATAAGTCAGCCCAGCTGTATTTTCTTTAACATTCTATAAAAGGAAAAAATCATACTATTGTCATTTGTTCAGTGATTTTAACTATTATACTGCCAACCACAACTTAACACTGGACTTCACGACCCCAAATATTTGAAGGGTCCACCTTTGTTCTTGCTGGATCACATACACACCTTGGTGATCATCGTAGGCGTAGTTGGACAGGCGTAACGTGGAGCTGCAGTGGGAACACTGGAAGCAGCTCCTGTGGAAGAACTTGCCCTCGGCACTCAGTCTCTCCATCACGTAGACGCGCCGGGAGCAGAAGTAACACACATCGCTGCCGCCAACATTCGCTGGGAACTCTCTCCTCTGAGAAGCCTGCACGTCAGGGAGTAAACAGCAGTCACTTCAGGGTTTCGACAACTTTTAATGTGCCTCAGAGTGAAGATCACTGGTTGAAATGGGTACGTGTTAACTGAATATTTCCCCGTGTTAAATATTTTCTGTGTTAAAGATGAAAGATTAGGAGCACGATACAGTAAGGTGCAAAGGCAGTGTATCCACTGTATATATAATATATTCTAATTTAAAGATGAAGGACTAGAGGTTATAATTCATTTCTTTTCTTTATTTTTTTAAAAACTGAATTTATTCAGTTTTAGTGCAAAAGTTGGCTTCCAGTTTAAAAAAATGAATAAACTACACATCTATTTTACTGTATACAAAACAGAATTTCAATGTTGAAATTATTGTGTTAGTTTATATTAATATGCTTAATTAGATGTCTACAGTAAGTTCACATGTATCACAAATAAAAATGAAAAACACATGAAAGAAACTTACTGTACATTTAAATTAACCGATGAAGTTTTTTTTGCCTAATCGATACCTTTTTTTTTTTAGACTGCCACTGCATTTATGAGAGCATTGCTCAGGCATTTCTCATTTTATGATAAAGAAGCGATATTTACATTCATAACAGATTGATTGAATGAAGGGTGTGCGACTTTTGCACTTGACTGTAAACAAAGTGTAAAATAAAAAAAATGCACACTGGTGCAACATTGTGCTTTATACACACAACTACAATAGAAAAATTGGTTACAAACCCCACACACACACACACACCAACAGTCTGGAGCACAATCTGAAAAGCTGTTGGTTACTGGTTCTGACAGATGGACTAGACACATAGATAAGGATTAGTTCAATTATGAAGCCAGCTCTACAGGGAAGAGCTTACCAGCTCCTTTTTGTCAAGAAGTGGTTTGGGTTCATGTTGGTGACTCTGCAGCTGATTGACTATCTGCTCAGCCAATGAGCTCACTCCCCCTGTGTACATCTTAATGTACTTCTACCGGTGACACACACAGAGGGAAAATTGACATGAAAATAAAACAATGTTAATTAATTCTCAGAATAAATTACTCTCTATTCGTTCAAATACGTAAAGAAGGATGTAGAATGGAAACGAGTCTTTGTTGTGAACAGAACAACATAGAGAGACAGGCAATTACAAAGTGTCGGTTAAGATGACATTAACATTATCAGAGTTTTTATTTATTTATTTGTTTGTTTGTTTGTTTGTGACTGGTTTTGGCAGGTAGTCGCTCTCCACCTTCCAGTACTGCGGAGTGATAAATAATTAAATGTCACAGTGCAGTTGTGCTCTGTTATCACCACTCGTGGGATATCACGCATGTTAAACATTCAGAATTCACAGTACAATGAAAATTATTTTGCTGTTTTCTCCATACAGGATAAAAGAGATAACAGTCTATGGCTCTCACACATACAGTACGCTTACAGAAGTGTTGGACAACCCAAATAATTTGGTTTGTGAAAGATTTCAGTTTAACCCAGGAATCACGGTCTGTGATATTTATAACAATTCCTACAGTATAAAACACTACAAGCCCACACACACGCACACACACAATAATCCTCACAACCATTTGCACTGCTTGTTTGCACTGGCTGGGGAAAAAAACAGGTCTGTAATAACAGTCAGAGATCACAGCACACTGTTCAGTCATGTCCAACTGATTATAAACCAAGGTACAAGTCCACACAAATACAATCTACAGTACTGTCAGTTTAACACCTACTGGACTTCGCTACAAGTCTTTTGTATCAGATAGGAATAGGATGTGAAGGACCATTAGACTATGACTCTACAGCATTACCTGCTCACTCTTTCCAGTGTGCACTCTGATCATCTCCTTATAACGGAAGCTCATCAACTCCTGCTGCTGTGTGCGTTTTTTCTACATAGAGCACGTTGACATACACAATTGAAAAAGGAAAACATAATTCTAGGAAGACCCTATAGCAGGGGTGTGGCCTGAACCAGTATACTGGGGTTGGCAAACCATTCAGGAAAAAAGACAAAAAAAAAACATGTTAATGTAGCCTTGCTAGGCTCTACTTCTTATCAATGATCTAACAGATTAAAAATGCATTGAAAACTGACAATGTTTTGCATCGTATTTCTCTGTAGCTTATGTATTTATATTCAAGTGCGCCCACAAGAGGGCGCACTTGCAGTTCAGGTGATGCATAGGATTGAACAAGGACATGTTAATGTGTTCAACTGAAGATTTAGAAAAATGTGTGAAATTTGCAACCATACTTCTTGTCATAATGATAATCATGGCCGTCAGAGTGCCTATTCGTGTATAGTCAGTGGTGCAGCGTTTACTTCATACCTGTATTTAAGTGCACATTTTATGTATCTGTACTTTACTTGAGTATTTCTTATTAATGGACACGTTTTACTTGTACTCCACTACATCATACGACATATAAATATACCGTGTACTTCATTACACCACATGCTCACTATCAAGCATAACTGTATTTCCTAACCATGTATTATCTATCTATCAGTACTACCATCCCTATTCAAATCAGAAATGAGATAGTAGTAGATAGAAACAAAACAGCATGCTCACAGTTGGGAAGCACACATGTTCTTCCCATTTAAAGACATGCACTAAAATATAGAGAGAGTGAGAAAGAGAGAGACTTTTGACGTAAAGGCTATTGTGAGCTAATGCTTTTGATACCCAAGTAAATTTGAAGGTGAGTACTTTTGTACTTTTGCTCAAGTACAATTATAAATGGAGGACTTCTACTTTTACTTAGCGTAATACTTTATCTGCAGTATCTCTCCTTTTACTCAAGTCTAGGCTTTATTTTCAGGCAACATGTCTGCCATATAGTAATAATTTATAAGAACATTTCTAAGAAGCTTATAATCACAGCACTGACTTTCACTAGCTATGGTCTACAATTCTGGTGATGAAGAGGCAGAGTCCACTAATACACTCTACCAGACTCAGTTCTTCCAGGACCAGAATTGCGGTGCCCTGGTCTTCAGCGTGTACCTGTCTCCATGCAGGAACAGAAGCTGGACCCACAGGCTCAACTGGACGTTTAGGTAGAGAAGCAGAAGATTGCTCCAGATTGGGCATGTAGTCACTCTGACATCAACAAACCAAATAGACAAGAATACAAGGATATGAGCTACAGAGTTAAGTGTAACATTAATGTGTGTGTGTGTGTGTTTTGTTGGCTGGCAATAGGCTGTAGTCTTGTCAGGATGTCCTCTGGGTCCATGCTTACACTGACCAGGATAAAACACTTACTGAAGATGAAGGATCGATGGATTATGAATTATTAATGCATTTATTCTCTATACATTCCTCATGAGGTGCCGGTTTTTTCAGGCATGTTTCATTTTTCTTGATCCCTGAATGCAGTTCATCAGCTTTTGATAAAGATTAATATACTGTAACATGATTCCTGGCAGTGCACAGTATCATCATGGGGTTTTTTCCCCTGTACTTTCAGTTTTCTTTGCACTACAGACAATCCCTACATCCTCCCAATCAATATTTCCTTCCACATTTATATCTAATACCTCTTGTTGTTATTTTCATGAGAAAGCAGATCTGTCAAAATCAATTGATAAGTCTCCGATCCCCTTTTTTGTCCATATTTTACCCTAATTCCAATGGATGTCTATAGCTAGATCTGCTTATCCAAAAAGAAAGAACAGCATAGCCACAGAGCACACACACACACACCTGTCTCCGTATGGCAGTGGCTGAAGGTGGAGAGGCATTTTCTTCAAATTTGGCCAACAGCCGGGACGCCATTGATTTGACCCGGCTTTGGTTGCCGCCAGCAACCGTCGATTCCAATCCGTTGCTCGCTTCTGGCACGTGGTCTTCATGCTGATCTGGTGAAACCTCCTCCTGTTGCAATGACATGTTTAAATTCACCATCAAAACAACAACATGCTATTATTAATGCAGAAACGGTGCAATAATCAAAGAGCGCACGTCTTCTGACTGTCCAGCTTGACTTGTTCTTCTTCTCTTTCCAGCTCCTTCAGCAGCCTGCTCTTTCTTCTCCTGATTGATACATACATTTGGGTTAAATGGGTTTTTTGCTCACTAGTTGGTCCGTGTGTCTATTTACTGTATGTGTATGTCTACTGTACTGTATAATCTACCTTGGGGTTACGTTTGCGGGACAGACTCTGTCCAAGCCTGTTGAGTAAAGACAGTGGAGACTTGGTGTTCGACACCAAAGCTGCTCTCTCCTCAGCGCTCAGACTCTCTGGAAACAGTTTATAGACATGATCCATGATTTTGCATATGTAAACAGTATAAATATTAGGCGACGATGACTCAAATGTTCCATTTAAAGAATTGCCAAAAGACTCGAGGTTCAAACATGTTCTAACAAAATAATTTACGTCTACAATCTTACTAGACATGCAGGAAGAGGCTCAGAGCTTGGGAAGGTTCGAAATTGAGTTTTGCATGAAGGGTGCCAATATTTATGAGGTTAGCTTCACAGATTCGTCTTTCTTTTATCCTTTCAAGGAAGACTGAACGCATATTATTAGACAGTACTAATATGTTCTATCAGTATAGTGTTGATTCTCCTCACCACCGGGTGGCACTGCGTCTTTGAGGAGATCGTGAAGTTGGCTGAGGTACATGACCATGCAGAGCGAGTCGCTCTCCTCCAACACGCTCATCTCCAGGCCCGTCATGATGGGGAAGATCCCCAGCTCCCGCTCGGCTAGATCCAGGGCCAGCTGGTTGTTCAGCTCAGCCTGGCTCTCATCCAGAGACTCGAAATCACTACAAGAGTCAAACCAAAGCCATCTCAATCTGGAAGTCCAACGCGCTATAGAAAGGTTTCTCAAAGACAAAGGCGAACATAAAGACCAACCCACATGAGGTCAGGTCTGTATCTGTGTAGGAGAGCGCAGAGCGCCAGGCCGCTCCTCCAGGATGTGGTGAGGTCCGTCACGCTCACGCTCCTGTAGCCTTGTGTCTGCTCTTGGCACCAAGTTAGCAGCTTACTCGAACGAGCTGTGGAGTCTGTGTGCACATCAGGGGAGTTAAAACTAAGTCAAGCTAAAAACGAAAGCAGAAAAAGTTACTATAATTAACCCATAACAACACGTCCTCAATTATATGTTTTATCTAATAATGAATGGTACAGCATTATCTTTATTTTGTTATATTCTGGGATTTAAATTTTATGTTTATTTTATTATACTGTAGGATAAAAACAAACAAACAAACAAATAAATAAATGTTTCAGAAAATTCTGACTTTCATGTGATGGAAAACTATCTCCTTCCATAAAATATTAAATGAATATTTTCTCATGGAAAACCTCACTACAGTATATCAACTAGTACGCATTATTATGTAAGTCCTTCTCAGTATTTCTGCTGTTACTATAGAAACAATAATGCAATCAAAGGCATGTATTAATATAAACAATCAATTTGTCTCATAGAGAGAAATGCAAACAGCGCTGTACACACTCACTTACTCATCATCTATACTTCTTTATCCTGTGTACAGGATCACGGGCGGCCTGGAGCCTATCCCAGGAGACTTATGACACGAGGCTGAGTACACCCTATGGAGTGCCAATCCATCTCAGGGAACACGCACATACAGTACACCTGCTCATTCACACACTACGGGCAATTTGAAAATGCCAATTAGCTTAATCGGCAAGTCTTTGGACTGTGGGAGGAAACCGGAGTATGCGGAGGAAAGCCACCAAGCACGGGGAGAACATGCAAACTCTACACACACAGACCTGAGACGGGAATCAACCCCAGACCCTGGAGGTGCAACGTGACAGTAATAACCACTAAGCCCTGCAATTATAGAAAATTCATCAAAACTCTCTGTCAGTTTAGTCAGGCAGTGCTATGGTCTCGAATAAACAAAAAATTTGATGATACTAACTGTCTGATCAATCAGATTAGAGAATTTACAGGACTGTGGCAGAAAATTCTGACAACGTTCACGGTACCAGCCTGATGTAACTCAAATCAGATTTTTTCCCCCTTTTTTCTTTTTTCACCCTAATGTGACACAGATCCGATTTTTTAGGGTTGTCTGAATGCACACATCTGATATTTTTCACAAAATTATTTACAGAATGGCATGAATTTATGTCATAGTTCATGTAGAAACAAAATGCTTGTGTGCCTTGTGATGAAAAGAGAATGAGGCTTGTAATATACAAACCACAGATGCAGTAGAACAAAAGTATTAAAAACAAAAACTGAAATAACTGGAATTTTAAGTGGAAAAGGAAAATAATAATAAATATCTATAAAAAATCTATATACTGTATACAGGAATGTAATTATCATGAAATATTTGTGTGTGCGCGCACGTGTGTGTGTGTGTGTGTGTTTATCCATTTAAAAGTCTATTGCTCACCTTGGTGTGTAAGTCTTGATGTCGGAGAAGGCCCTACAACGACTCCCAAAAGTGGCCCTTCATCTGTATCCATGAGGTGGCAAACCTACATAATGGCATCATCATCATCATTATCATCATCATCATCATCATCATCATATGAACAGCACCATTAAAGTCAACCTGTTCATGTCCCTGTTCACATCCTACACAAATCGACTCAAAATGTCCTCTGATCTCACCCATGCATTTGTTTTTGCAGTAAAACAACATCCTGTCTCACATCCAGGTCTCATTTTGCTCTCCAGCCTCTCCGCTGACATCATGGGCAGAAAAGGTCTTACTCTCAGGTTACACGAACGAAGAAAGTCTATAATCTTTGAAATTAATACATAACCCTTTATTATAAAGGACGGATATTTTATATTCTGTGGTGTTCTTGCTATATTTACACATCATTAATTATATAACGAAATGGGGAAACATGAGCATTAGAGAGGCAGGAAATAACAGATGGTCTGAATCAGGAGAATAAATAAAGAACTCATACAGTCCACGCCTCAAAGAATTCAAACCGGCAGAAAAGTTCAACGAGGAACAACAACGTACTAATTGTGATTTTGTTGTTGGTTTTGTAATTAATTTATTTCTTGACCTTGGTCTGGGACAAAAAAACATGCAATTAATGAAATTACATTGAGATATATTTCATGAAGCCAGAATTTTCAGCTGCTAAAAAAAATTTGGACAGAGGTTGTAGAACTCTGATGTTTACCATGTTCAATTCAAAACTGACCACCAGAGGGCGCCCTCAGTCTTTTTTCTCCCTTGCTTTGTGGCTAAGCATTAAACATTACATTTGTTTTCATGTTGAATGTCTCTTGCTTTGCCTTGCTCTAATCTAGTGCTTTATTTATATTATTTATTTGTCTTTTTTAGGCTGTCTACACTTGATTCTGTCTCCCTGGAAGGTTGACAAGCTGAACTATACTGGCACTAGTGTCCAGACCCTAATTGTCACACGCATACATTACTGCGAAATTTTAAGAGCGCAGGGTCAGCCATTATACGGCACCCCTGGAGCAGACAAGTCTTGCTCAAGGGCGGCAACCTGGCTGAGCTGTGGCTCAAACCACCTACCATCTGATCATTAACTTAGAGCGTTTAACACACTGAGTCACCACCATCCCCAAGGTGCCACTACTGTATGTGGATGTGTTTGTAAGTGCTTGTGTGTGTGTATGTGCACATGTGCAGACACTATAAATGCATGTGTGCATGAATGTATGTAACCCACCTGAGATGCATTAATAACCTGTGTGTTGAGGTTTGGGTAGCGTGTGCTGGGGTCCAGACTGTACTGGCTGTAGTTCTTACTGACGTTCTCCGGTGTGGTCTGTGGAAGCAGGCGATACACACTCTCCCTAACAGAGCAAACAAAAAAGTCATCATTAATTACACCACATATATTGTATACAGTACATCTGAGCACTCATTCAAGTAGATTCAAAACTCGAACCTCTCAGCCAGGACGTCTAAAGGGTCAAGCCTCAGTCCCCAACTCCGAACCATCCACGCTGTGTCCATAGCAGCAAGGAAACCACGTGCAATGCCAGTCCCCATTGGCCAGAACGGCTGCACACAAATAAATAGTATATCCATTTAAAATGCAGAAAATTGGAAAACAAATTAAAATATTTCATCGTTTTGAACTACAGTGGAACCTCGGATTGCGAGGAACTCGCTTGCAAGTGTTCCCCAAGACAAGCAAAAAATTTTCGTGAATTTTGACTTGAAAAACGAGCATGTCTTGGTTTACGAGTGCCAAGTTTTTTGACACGGACACACACACACTGACACACACACTCACACTCTCTCGCCTTTACACCCCGCCTCCCCGGCTTCACACAGACACACACACTCTGCTCTACACAGTACCTCTGCTCTGTCGCAATTCTTTTCAAAGGTAAGGTGCTGGTCCGTTTGTTTGTTTTTTTTTTTTTACTTTACAGCAGTGATTCCGTTAGTCTGCGCTCACGCGAGTGTCATTAGAGAGATTTATTTTTTCCTGTTAAAACAGTGTTTCCGTTGTGTGTTTGTGTTTGTTGTGAAACTTAAAAAGCGAGGTGGGGGGAGGGAGAAGGAGTTTTACTGAGTAAGACGAGGCGAGGGAATGGGCTAATTCCACACACACACACACACACACACAAATACACGGCGCCTGTGCGCACAAACGGAAACACTTACACACGTGGACAAAATTGTTGGTACCCTTCGGTCAATGAAAGAAAAACTCACAATGGTCACATAAATAACTTTAATCTAACAAAAGTAATAATTAAAAAAACTTCTATGAATGTTAACCAATGAAAGTCAGACATTGCTTTTCAACCATGCTTCAACAGAATTATTTAAAAAAGAAACTCATGAAACAAGCCTGGACAAAAATTATGGTACCCTTAGAAAATACTGAAAATAATGTGACCAAAGGGACATGTTAATTCAAGGTGTGTCCACTAATTAGCATCACAGGTGTCTACAATCTTGTAATCAGTCAGTGGGCCTATATATAGGGCTCCAGGTAGTCACTGTGTGGTGTGGTGACATGGTATGTACCACACTCAACATGGACCAGAGGAAGTCAAGGAAAGAGTTGTCTCAGGAGATTCGAAAGAAATTTACAGACAAGCATGTTAAAGGTAAAGGCTATAAGACCATTTCCAAGCAGCTAGATGTTTCTGTGACTACAGTTGCACATATTATTCAGAAATTTAAGATCCATGGGACTGTAGCCAACCTCCCTGGACATGGCCGCAGGAGGAAAATTGATGACAAATCAAAGAGACGGATAATCTGAATGGTAACAAAAGAGCCCAGAAAGACTTCTAAAGAGATCCAAGGTGAACTTCATGCTCAAGGAACATCAGTGTCAGATCGCACCATCCGTCGTTGTTTGAGCCAAAGTGGACTACATGGGAGACGACCAAGGAGGACACCATTGTTGATGACAAATCATAAAAAAGCCAGACTGGAATATGCCAAACTACATGTTGACAAGCCACAAAGCTTCTGGGAGAATGTCCTATGGACAGATGAGACAAAAATGGAACTTTTTGCCAAGGCAAATTTTGCTAATTATACTTGAAGCATATCAAGAAAAGAACACTGTCCCTACTGTGAAACATGGAGGAGGCTCTGTTATGTTCTGGGGCTGCTTTGATGCATCTGGCACAGGGTGTCTTGAATCTGTGCAGGGTACAATGAAATCTATCAAGGGATTCTAGAGAGAAATGTGCTGGCCAGTGTCAGAAAGCTGGGTCTCAGTCGCAGGTCATGGGTCTTGCAACAGGACAATGACCCAAAACACAGCTAAAAACACCCAAGAATGGCTAAGAGGAAAACATTGGACTATTCTAAAGTGGCCTTCTATGAGCCCTGACCTCAATCCTATTGAGCATCTTTGGAAGGAGCTGAAACATGCTGTCTGGAAAAGGCACCCTTCAAACCAGAAACAGCTGGAGCAGCTTGCTCATGAAGAGTGGGCCAAAATACCTGCAGAGAGGTGCAGAAGTCTCATTAACAGTTACAGGAATCGTTTGATTGCAGTGATTGCCTCAAAAGGTTGTGCAACAAACTATTAAGTTAGGGGTACCATCATTTTGTCCAGGCCTGTTCCATGAGTTCATTTTTTTTTAAATAATTCCGTTGAAGCATGGTTGAAAAGCAATGTCTGACTTTCATTGGTTAACATTCATAGAATTCTTATTTATTATTAATTTTGTCAAATTAAAGTTATTTCTGTGACCATTGTGAGTTTTTCTTTCATTGACCGAAGGGTACCAACAATTTTGTCCACGTGTGTATCATCTGTTGGGATTTATTTTAACTTTTTTTAAAGGTAAAGTGCAGGTTAATTTGTTTTATTTTTACTTTATATATTGTATTAATATTTTTCTGTATTTATTTTTTTGGGCTGTGGAACGAATTATTTGAGTTTTCATTCTTTCTTATGGGAAGATTTGATTTGGTTTACGAGCGTTTTGGAATACGAGCCCGCTTCCAGAACGAGTTATGCTCGTAATCCAAGGTTTCACTGTACTTTATAAAGTGCGATCCAAAGAAAAAATTGCCTTCCATTGGCGATAAAAAAGAAAAAACAGCCATCGTAATCTACAGGCCTTATCATTAAGTATGTTAGGCACGATTGATTTGTACTGTGCCTGGGTACGATTGATAACCCTCCCCCATCCTCTGCTGGCCAACTTTCATATTAGTAGTATTCGAGACATGCCTGATCGAGATCACCTTGCCATGCTGTTTTTTGTACTTTACTTTACTTTACTTGATAGCAAGGGTGAGCAACTGCGACCGGGAATAAGCAATTTCCCCTTGGGGATTAATAAAGTTCTTTGAATCTTGAATCTTGAATCATATTAGCAACATTGGGGTCAATCGTACCAGGATCTGTACCCATGTAAGTACTGTAAAAGCATCCTTAGTGTAACTGGCAAACCATGAAAATAGTATAAGGTATATCTAAGGTATATCTATCTAATATTAGAGACGAGTGTTTGCTCCTGTTATAGTACCTCCAGCAAACTGTCTCCCACTAGCGCCACCATCAGGCGATGTCCCCTTCGCTGCCGTACGAGGGCTGCGTTTTCCGTCGCGTACATGCACGTGAAGTCGAACATAGCCACATCCGGCTGCCCGTAGTGGTTCATGGCAAAGTCTAGAGTCGGCAGCTGGTGATCGGTCGAGAAGTCCGCTGCCTCCCGGGCGTACTTCAGCAGGGCATTCTGATCTACATTGTCCCTGGAGAGCAAAACCTCTGTGTCTGTATAATCCTGAAGGAAAATAAAAGACACAGATGTAGACACTCCTGACTGCACTTCCACAAACACACACACAGTGAGATGAGAACTCACATGCAGGATGACTCCTTTCTCCAGCAGACTCTGCTTCTTAGCTGTCATGACAAAATAATGTGTGTCATCCTTATAGTAGACGATGTTCTCCAGGTCAATACCTGTGAGAGAAACACATTATTCATAAGTAACCATTAGAAACACATGGCATGGATTAAAAGAATGGATAAAAAAGGTTCAAGTTTGTCTCGTGTAGATAAAACCAAAAATAAAACTCTTAGACCAAGGGTTCCTCATATAGTATGTCCAAGTTCTGTTCTTTCTAAAAGAGCTTAGCTTCTTACAAAAGACATCTGTTTTAGGGTTCTACATACACCACGTTCCAAATTATTATGCAAATGATATCTTTTTCTGATTTTTATAATTAGTCTAATGACAGTCAGAATAATTTTCAAGTCATCAACCATTAGGGTAAAATTTGAATTTTAACAAACCTTTAACAAAATTTTGAACAAACCTCCTAATGATAATCACATTTATTTCAGAAATAACAAACTGAAAACGCACTGTTCCAAATTATTATGCACAATAGAGTTAAAACATTTTATAGGTTGTAAAGAACTGAAAATGGGCTTTTGTTAATTTGCAGCATTAGGATGTCATATTTACTAAAATCAAAAGCTATTTCAATCAAAAACATCCTACAGTAACAGGACATGTTACATCTTAACATAGGACCCCTTCTTTGATATCACCTCTACAATTCTTGCATCCATTGATCTTGTTAGTTTTTGCACAGTTCTTTGCAGGATGTCAGAATAGCCTCCCAGAGCTGCTGTTTTGATGCGAACTGCCTCCCACCCTCATAGATCTTTTGCTTGAGGATGCTCCAAAGGTCCTTAATGGAGTTGATGTCAGGGGAAGATGGTGGCCGCCTCATGAGTTTCTCATCTTTTATGCCCATAGTAGCCAATGACACAGAGATATTCTTTGCAGCATGAGATGGTGCATTGTCATGCATGAAGGTGATTTTGCTACGGAAGGCACGGTTCTTCTTTTTGTTCCATGGGAAAAAATGGTCAATCAAAAACTCTATATACTTTGGCGAGGTCATTTTCACAACTTTAGGGACTCTAAAGGGGCCAACCAGCTCTCTCCCCATGATTCCGATCCAAAACGTCACAGACTTGTTGGGACATGGTGGCCATCCTCCAACCATCCATCTGGACCATCCAGGGTTGCACGACGCTCATCAGTAAAGAAGACTTTTCGAAAATTAGTCTTCATGTATGTCTGGGCCCACTGCATCCGTTTCTGCTTGTGAGGATTGGTTAGGCCGAATAGAAGGTTTATGTATAGCTGCAAGCCTTTGAAGAATCCTACACATTGAGGTTTGTCGGGACTCCGGAGGCACCAGCAGCTTCAAATACCTGTTTGCTGCTTTGTAATGGCACTTTAGCAGCTGCTCTCTTAATCCGATGAATTTGTCTGGCAGAAACCTTCCTCATTCTGCCTGAATCAGCCACAAATGTCTTCACAGTATAATGATCACGCTTACGTTTTCATGAAATATCGAATGTTTTCATACCTTGTGCACGGCATTGCACTGTTTGACGCTTTTCGGCAGCAGAGAGATCCTTTTTCTTTCCCATATTGCTTGAAACCTGTTGCCTGACTTTTCCTTTAATTGGGCTCATCTGGCAAACTAATTATCACTAGTGTCTGAGATTCGTTTCAGTGATCCAAAGAGCCCTGAGACGCAATACCATCCATGAGTTTAATTAAAAAATTAAACATTTAATGTTTGACACTTACATCCAATTTGCACAATAATTTGGAACTTTGTGTGGGTTTCTCCAGAGGGAAACCACCAAAGAATGGTAAAGGGGTTCATATGGGAGTTCATTTATTCATTCATTCATCTTCTATACAACTTATCCTATACCCCGAGGCGGGAAATGTACTGTACCCTCAACCCTGAATTCACGCCGCCAACGTGCTCACCAATGCGTCACTGTGCCATCGGTTCATACGGTAGTCTATGTTTTAAAGATTATAGTTTCAGACAAAAAAACGTTTAATCACATGGTTTCAGTCTCAGCATGGTAAAGGATTCTTGGTTTCTTGGTAAAGGAAGGAATGTTTGCATGAAAAGCGAATGTGTATGAATCAAAATGATCAGATAGTCCCTGATAAGCAAGCCGAGGGCGATGGTGGTGAGGAAAAACTCCCTGCAAGAAAGCCACATCTTAAACAACACTTTCTGTTGAACTTTCTGGGAACAGCTTTTACATACAGTACATTGGGGTAATAGCACCAAAACTGGACAGAAAGACCATCCAGGAGCTCCTAAAGCATAGAAACTTAACTTTCCACAAAAGTATCATTAAAAATATATAAATAAATAACAAAAATGACAAAGACAAAATGATTCACAGTTTAACTTCATCACAGGTTCCTGTCAACTCTTTCGCTACCAAGTAAAATATGTAGCGGAATAAGTTGTGATGGTTCATGTTATTCTGTTTTATTCCAACGACACAGACAGCAGCTCAGCCAGGCTGTGTGTCAGATGATGAACAGGAATTCTCTGTAAACGCTATGTGACTGTGCACGCACGTCCTTCTGCACTTCCCAAATACGGCTACTGTGAAAGGACTTGTTGTTCTGGGTACGTTTTTGTTTTTTTGCAAAGAAGCATGAAGCAGAGAAGAAGTGAACAATATGAAGAGATGAGGGCTGTGGTAGTAGTGCCGGCTAGAACTTTACCTCTTCCTTTATGAATTCTCACAAAGAGGACATGATCTTTCTAATAAAAATGAAAGAGTACACCCTGGATGAGGGCACACACCTACATGCTCGTTTACACACTACAGGCAATTTGGGAATGCCAATTAGCCTAACATGCCACCCTTTGGACACAGACCCGAGGCGGGAATTGAACCCAGACCCTGGAGGGAGAATACGCCAGTGCTAACCACTAGACCACCATGCCGCCTAATACATGGTTTCTAAATAAGTTAATTTGCTCTCTAACATGCTCTACTAAGGAATTCCTCTATTTTAAGGGTATGCATACATTAGAGTTTAAGGGTTTAAGGGTTGGTCCAGAAAGGGACAAACTAAAGAATGGCAGAAAATATGGTTTGGGGGTTAGGGGTTCTGACTTCCTGAAATAATGAAACTGAGGGTTTGCTGATAGGAAACCCTTTCTCATTAGGCTCTAAGTTTATCCTTTAATTGTTCCTCAAAAAAGGGAAGACCAAAAAGCTATGCCAAAGTTCTACGTGTATAGTACGTGTATACTAAGGTTCTCTAAAGCATTTTAAGGGGTTTGATGGAACTAGAAATAGAGCAACCTCAAAAGGTTCTAGAGTTATGCTCATCTCCTCTTTAATCGTGTTCTGTCCACCATTATATGTAAAAAAAATCTTTTAATCTTACACTTTTTGTATAAGAGTCATTTCAGTGCTAGACTTACAACTCAACTCTCAACTCATCTTTATTTGTATGGCATTTAAAAAACAAGAATGCCCGAAAGTGCTTCACATAAATAATAAAATAATATAGTAATATTATAAAATAAAATTAAATAAGGAACTAAGTTAAGAAATTAAAAATAATAATAATAAAATAAAAAATAATAAATAAATAATAATAATAATAATAATAATAATAAAATATTAAAAAGGAACATAATTAAAATCACATCACAAACAATCTCATGTTGGTTTAAATGCCAAAGAAAACATGTGAGTTTTGAGATGGGACTTAAACACCCTCAGTGATGTGGCCTCACGAATGGTCAAGGGTAGGTCATTCCACAGTTTGGGTGCCGCCACAGAGAACGCCCGATCACCCCTGAACTTGCACTTGGTCTTGGGTACCATCAGCAGAAGTTTATCTGATGATCTGAGAGTCCGTGATGGAGCATATGGCTTAAGCAGATCCGAGAGGTAGGGCGGGGCAAGGCCATGTAAACATTTAAACGTGACCAAAAGAATTTTAAAATTAATTCGGTACTGTACCGGGAGCCAATGAAGAGAAGCCAGAACTGGAGAGATATGTTATCTTTTACGTGTAGACGTTAATAGTCGAGCAGCGGAATTTTGGATCAGCCGTAGCCGATGTAATGCTGCTTGAGAAACCCCAAACTACAAGGCATTGCAATAATCAATACATAGTGGTGATGAAGGCGTGAATGGCTATTTCGAAAAGCCTAAAGGACAAAACAGGTTTAAGTTTTGCCAATTGCCTTAACTGAAAGAAACTGGACCGAACCACAGCACTGATCTGTTTATCAAATTTAAGGCCATGGTCAAAAATAACACCTAAATTTGATGCTGTGGGTTTAACATACTGCTCCAAAGCTCCTAAATCCAGTGGGGGAACTCTGCCTCTGGCACCAGGACCACATACCAAAACCTCTGTCTTTTTACCATTAAAATTAAAAAAATTTTGGGCTAACCATGCCTTTATGTCATCTAGACATGTTGATAGAGCCTTGACAGAGTAGCCTTCCTTCTGCTTTAATGGGAGATAGATTTGACTGTCGTCTGCATAGCAATGAAAGGAGATGCCATGTTTTCTCAGGATATTACCGAGCGGCAACAAATATAACGAGAAAAGAAGGGGTCCAAGGATAGAACCCTGTGGGACTCCATATGTCAGAGGAGCTGATGAGGATTCCAGATCTCCAAGGCTAACCAAAAATGTTCTATCAGTAAGATAGGACCTAAACCAGTCTAGAGCTGCCCCCGTAATTCCCACCCAGTGTTCTAGGCATGACAGAAGGATGTCATGGTCTACTGTGTCAGCAGCTGTTAAATCAAGCAGCAGAAGAATCACAGAATCACCAGAATCCGTAATACGATAAATGTCATTTAAGACCCTTAACAGAGCTGTTTCAGTACTGTGAAGAGCCTTGAAACCAGACTGAAAAACCTCAAGAATTCCATGCTCACTAAGAAAACTTATTAGTTGTGTATAAACTACTTTCTCCAAAATCTTAGACAGAAATGGTAGCTTGGAGATTGGTCTGTAATTAGAAAACACAGACGGATCAAGATTAGGTTTCCTTAACAAAGGCTGCACAACTGCATGTTTAAAACTTCTGGGTACGACCCCAGATCCCAAGCTGCTATTTATTATATTTAAAACTATAGGACCTAGAATGGGAGCCAATTCTTTGAAAAGATGCGGAGGAATGGGATCAGCAGGACATCCTGCAGGCTTCATAATATTAATAATCTTTAACAGAAAGGAAAGAGAGATAGGCTCAAACTGGTTAAAAACAGATGGGTCACATGCAGGAGATGTAATAAGAGCCCTTGTAGAAGAAACCTTATCAATAAAAAACTGGAGAAAGTTTTCACACACTGCATAAGAGCTTTCGAAACTGACAATTTGGGGGCCATTAAGAATAACATTAAATGACTGAAATAAAACGCGAGGCTTATGACAATTAGCTAAAATTAACTCAGAGAAATGTTTGGTTTTTGCAGCTTTTACAGTTTTCTGTTAAAGACGCCAACTGTCTCTCAATTAAATAAAAGACACCTGCAACTTGTCCTTTCTCCATTTTCGTTCCGTTTTACGACACACGCTTCTGACAGCACGAGTCTCATCGTTTAACCATGGTTCAGATTTAACTTTGGGGCGCCTGATTTTTAATGGAGCCACAGAGTCCAAGGCAGCCTTACAGGTGGAATGGAACCAGGATGCTAGTGCCTCAGTGTCAAAGCCAGCAACAGAGGCGTACTTCGAGATGTCATCATCACAGCTCCGGTTAAACGCATCAGAGAACAGAGCGGCGGTGGAGGAGTTAAACACGCGACAGCGCCGTACACACGCGCAAGGTTTAACATCATTATTCAGCAAAACAGAATCAAACTAAACAGGCATATGATCAGAAAATACTGCATCACAGACGTCAATGTTAGAAATAGATAATCCATGAGATAAAACAAGATCAAGGGTGTGCCCCTGCTCCTGTGTGGGGCCAGACACTGACTGCACAAAACCAAACGAATCAATTAAACTTTGATTCAGCAGATTTTCAGGGCAACAAACATGAACATTAAAATCACCCACAAGAAGGACACGATCATATTTAGGCATCATTTCCGCCAAAAAGTCAGACAAGTCAGTTAAAAAGTCCTTATTATACTTAGGTGAACGATAAATCACTCCACACAGCACTGTGTGAGAGCGGCCAAGCTCAAATACGTTCAGCTCAAAGCTGGAAAAAGTCAAAAATGACAGCTGCTTACAATAGAAGTTATCTCTATAGACCACCGCGATTCCTCCTCCTCGACCCAATGTTCTCGGGGAATTTAGATAGGCATAGGATGAGGGGAGAAGTTCAGAGAAGGCACTGTACTCACCAACACTCAGCCATGTCTCCGTAATGAAAAGAAAATCCAAACCACGTGAGGTGATGAACTCCTTTAGAATGAAAGTTTTGTTGTTTAGTGATCTAGCATTTACCAGACCCATCTTGGTCATCCTATTTAGAGTCGAGGGCGGGTTGAGATGAAGCCAGGGCGCGCGACACAGCGAGCGCAGGTTGCCTCTATTCACCCCTCGCAACTGACCAGAGAAGACTACTTTGCTTAATTCTGTGTTAAATATGTTATGTTGCATTACCAGTAGCATTGCGCAGCTCCTGGAAGAACCTCTGGTTGAAAATAAAGGCCACGCCGCTGATCTCCTCCACCTTGGCCTCTGCTGTGGTGTTACGGTTGATGAAGTTTGCAGTAATGGCGATGGCCAGCTTTCCCCGGAACTCCTTCCTGCGAAATCCTGATAGACAAACAGCAAGACTGAGCTTTTCCTTCACCAAATAAACAAGAGGCAGCACTAAATACCAACTGTCACCCAAAAAATCTCAGTATAATTCTTTTTTTAAGATGTTATGTTGAAGAGAATGGCAGAATAAAAAAAAAGTCAGAATTGAGGAACTGTGATTTCAACCTTGGATTGTGAAATGCAGCTGAATGTTCGAAAAACATGTTTCGTCATAGCGATGTGGCTTAGCGATGCCACTGACAAGACAAAGTTAAAACCTTATGACGCTTGTTAGGTAC
Organism: Clarias fuscus; assembly: GCA_030347435.1. NCBI lineage: Eukaryota > Metazoa > Chordata > Actinopteri > Siluriformes > Clariidae > Clarias > Clarias fuscus. The sequence continues at coordinate 21,201,287 of CM059224.1, read as the reverse complement.
ACGTAAGCCTTTGTACTCAAAAGCGTGACCACAAATATGATTAAAAGAAGTTCCAGGCTCATGCAATGCTAATACGTGTTAAAGGATTTAGGTGATCCTGTTTCATGGACTTTCATGGTTATATTTTCATATATACCTTGATCTTTACAAAAAAAAAAAAAAAACATGCTATTGCAATTTACTTACCTCATAAGTATAAGATTATGGACTGTACTTACAACTGTGGATCATCACTCTCTCACTCACTCATCATCTATACCTCTTTATCCTGTATACAGGGTCGCAGGGGCCTGGAGCCTATCCAAGGGGACTTAGGGTATGAGGCAGGGTACACCCTGTACAAGGTGCCAATCCATCGCAGGGCACACACACACGCATATACAGTCGTGGCCAAAAGTTTTGAGAATGACACAAATATTAGTTTTCACAAAGTTTGCTGCTAAACTGCTTTTAGATCTTTGTTTCAGACCATGGACCCAAAATTTCAACGTTTTGGTCCCCGAGCCACTTAGTTATCACTTTTGCCTTATGGCACGGTGCTCCATCGTGCTGGAAAATGCATTGTTCTTCACCAAACTGTTGTTGGATTGTTGGAAGAAGTTGCTGTTGGAGGGTGTTTTGGTACCATTCTTTATTCATGGCTGTGTTTTTGGGCAAAATTGTGAGTGAGCCCACTCCCTTGGATGAGAAGCAACCCCACACATGAATGGTCTCAGGATGCTTTACTGTTGGCATGACACAGGACTGATGGTAGCGCTCACCTTTTCTTCTCCGGACAAGCCTTTTTCCAGATGCCCCAAACAATCGGAAAGAGGCTTCATCCGAGAATATGACTTTGCCCCAGTCCTCAGCAGTCCATTCGCCATACTTTTTGCAGAAGATCAATCTGTCCCTGATCTTTTTTTTGGAGAGAAGAGGCTTCTTTGCTGCCCTTCTTGACACCAGGTCATCTTTCAAAAGTCTTGGCCTCACTGTGCGTGCAGATGCGCTCATACCTGCCTGCTGCTATTCCTGAGCAAGCTCTGCACTGGTGGTACTCCGATCCCGCAGCTGAATCCTCTTTAGGAGACGATCCTGGCGCTTGCTGGACTTTCTTGGACGCCCTGAAGCCTTCTTAACAAGAATTGAAACTCTTTCCTTGAAGTTCTTGATGATCCTATAAATTGTTGATTTAGGTGCAATCTTAGTAGCCACAATATCCTTGCCTGTGAAGCCATTTTTATGCAACGCAATGATGGCTGCATGCGTTTCTTTGCAGGTCACCATGGTTAACAATGAAAGAACAATGATTTCAAGCATCACCCTCCTTTTAACATGTCAAGTCTGCCATTCTAACCCAATCAGCCTGACATAATAATGCTCTCCAGCCTTGTGCTCATCAACAGTCTCACCTGAGTTAACAAGACGATTACTGAAATGATCTCAGCAGGTCCTTTAATGACAGCAATGAAATGCAGTGGAAAGTTTTTTTTTTCGGGATTAAGTTAATTTTCATGGCAAAGAAGGACTATGCAATTCATCTGATCACTCTTCATAACATTCTGGAGTATATGCAAATTGCTATTATAAAAACTTAAGCAGCAATTTTTCCAATTTCCAATATTTATGTAATTCTCAAAAATTTTGCCCATGACTGTATACACTCACACACTACAGGCAATTTGGGAACACCAATAAGTCTAATCTGCATGTCTTTGGACTGCGGGAGGAACCCCACCAAGAATGAGGAGAACATTTTTGCATACATTCTTTGCAAACAGAGGAAGGAATCAAAACTGGCCAGGAATCGAACCCAGACACTGGTGCTAACCACTAAGCCACCGTGCCACCCCAACTGTGGACCATTAAGGACTAAAAGGTACTGTATGTGAATATGAATGTTAATGGACTGTACTAACTCTAACTAATGTACTAACTCATAATTATGAGATCAGGATGTCAAAATTATGAGATATTAAGTCATAATTATGAGATAATTCCTGTGATTTTTAAAAAAATATATACATCATATTCAAAAGTTAGTACGCACTCTTTCCCCCTTTTAATTTTACGCTTTTAAGTAAATACAAAATAAAAGTCATGATCATCGTGGGTCTTAGTAAAATACAACCTCACCGAACTGTCATATCACTGTGCCATTATTTCTTTAACAAAAAGAAAAAAAACACATGTGCAATATTAAGTACCATCTTTCTGCAAATCATCAGCCCTTCATTAATTGATCATCTGCAGGTGTGCAGACCTCTGTAATACAAAATCCCATATTCAATAATAGACAGGTTCGCGGCACTAAGAAGCATTATGGGGGGTCGTTTATATCTGCAGCTATTAGGCTCTTTCATGAGTGCCTGCAGGGCCGGGTATTGTCCACCTCCAACAGTAGTTGCTGATAAGGCGTGAATTTCCCATGTATACATGTTTATTCTTGATTCTCTTATTTTTTTCAAGATGTGCAATATTTATACAGATGTCTTTTTAACTACCTCCCTGTACAAGAGTATATATGAATAGTATAAACAGTGCATTTTGTTTATTTTATTTTATTGTTTTCCTGTATTTCCCATGAGTACTTGTGGATGTTTTACGTAGGCTGTGTTTTAGTGCTGTGCTGCTGAAAACCTACAGTTTCCCTTGGGATTAATGAAGATCTTATCTTATCTTATCTTATCTCATCTTATATATGAAGCAGACGTTGAGATGGAAGGACATAAACAATGGTCTTAGAAAAGAAATTATTGTAAGGTCAGCCACATGGCTAGTGAATCCCTGTTATCACCTGGTAAGGTGTTCCTCCTGCCATCGGCTCCAACAACCACATCAAACTGCAGCTCATTCACTGGATGTGCAGGGGGATGAACCTCAGCACTCCAGCCAATACCTGCATGAAACACAAACACAAGATCCTGTCAGGTAGGGAATAAGCTTATTATACAACAGTTAATTCCAATCGAGTAAACTGATTGGTCGAGAGACATTCCATGGGTGGTGATATACAGTACGTAGAGGAACGCGGCACTGATACGTGTAACTATAAGTAGATCTGTACGGTCCACAGTACTAGAGGAGAGAGCAACTGCCTGCCAAAACCCACATTTATGACCAGTCATGGAAGGTCTTTCAACAAACAAAATCAACAACAAACAACACCTAATAATGTTGTATAATCTTAAACAATCCTTTATCTCCTTAGCAACTGCTTCTAAGTCGTTCTGAATTCCCTCTGAACCGTCTGTGTTGTGTTCGGGCTAACGCGAGCTACCAAGCTAGCTTCTAGCTTCTAACACAAAGCTGAATCTCAAATGAACCTGGGCACAATTTAATGTGTGAAACAAGCAATTGTACACCCTACGTGGAAATATAAAAAGTAAGTACTGTGTCTCAAGTTTCTCAGGACTGTCCACCCCCTCCATGGTTTATTCTCCTCACTATTTGTCTACATACGGTAGTGCTAGTAAGAATTAAAACTACTTTCGCCCCAGTTAATTATACTAACAGACGGTCGCTAACTGTTGGTCGCTAGCTCAACGCTAGTTCTGTCAGTCATAAGAGGATATAAAATAACCCTTTTGTGTGAATTCTAGAACTTTTTTTTCTAGGACTCTTCAAAAAGGATCCTATTTAGCACTGTAGAGCTCTTGGGATGCACTAGTTTATCCCTCTGGACGGTTTTAAATAGAATCTTACAACAGGGCTTTGTTATGAAAATCAGTCTGTTAACTCTATAATGGTCGAATGGTAGCCACATCATGCTGTTCTGCGCCTGCACAGACTTAAAGTAAATGATTAATGCTTCTTTTTCCGAACGTGCTTGTGCTAAATGAGGACCAGGAAGTGTCTAAGAAAAGCCACAATGACAAGCGTAAGTCACACAGAGAGTCAGTGACGTCAATCTGGTCCCGTGCTTGCGCAAACTACGCAGTCGTTCAAGCCTTAGCTTCCTTTTTTTCCTGCGAGCTGCGTTGAGGATTTGAAGCACATGTTCAGCTACATTTATCGCTGCATTAGTTTTTAACATTGCCATGCAGAAGACCTAAAACACAGTTCATTGCATTGCTGATTAGCTCTGATGTGATACTTCGGATATGCTGCATTTCAGCACAACTTCAGCAAGTGGACCCCATTGCTACACCATGAAAATAACAACAACAACAGAACAGTCTACTTCTAATAAGATTAAGCGACATACGAACATCTCTGTAATGCTTTTGCTTTTTTTTTTAGCATGGTATGTTTTCTGTACAAATCCTTTTTCAGAAGTCTTATAATTCTTGTTTGCAAGTCATTTTGCAGACACTCCAGAATTAGGTGTTCTAGTCCAATGATACACGTGACCAGATCAGAATCAAAGTCACTGCTTTCTGTTACAGACACAACCTGATGATCATCAGATGATCTCTGGGCAGGGCGTCTGATACTGAGGATAACACGCAAGCTAAGAGTGTGCAAAGAAAAGAGGAAGGAAAAAGCATTGGGTGATGTAAATGCAAAATGGGATGAAACTAAACATCAGTAAGTATAGTTAAGTAACTGAGCTGAGGAGAACATAGTGCACATTGTTGCTGTGATAAACTACAGTATATGGAGGTGGATTTGCAAAGTTAATGGAGCGTTACAGTCTAGGCTTTTAGTCTATGTAAGAGCGTCTGGTACTTATCGTGACTAACTGCGGCCAGGTAATGGTCCACTTTCACAGAAAGAGGCTGATAGTGCAAGTGACAAAGCAACATTGATGAGCCACTTCTTTAAGCGAAACATCTCAGGACATCACTCACTCACACATCGTCTGTACGGTTTAATCCTGTATTCAGGATTGTGGAGACTTAGGGCATGAGGCGGGGTATATCCTAGACATGGTGCCAATCCATCGCAGGATACACACATACACACACTCACACACTATGGCCAATATGGGAATGCAAATTAGCTTCCACATTGTCTTCAGACTGGAAACCCGAAGGAACGCCACCAAGCACGAGGAGAACATACAAACTCCATGCACACAGAGGCAGGAATGGAACCTGGCCGGGAATCGAACGCGTTCCCTGGGGGTGCAAGGCGACGCGGCTAACCACTAAACCACTGTGCCGCCATCTCAAAACATACAGTAATATACAGTGGAACCTCGGATTGCGAGTAACGTGGTTTACGAGTTTTCCGCAAACCGAGCAAAGATTTTTAATAATTTTTTATTTGGGAAACCAAGCAAGTATTAGTTTACGAGCGCCGAGTATGATGCTTCACACATGCGACTCATATTTTGACACCGAGCGTCACTCTCTCACCACCCCCCCCCCCCTCCCTCCCTCCCTCCCTCCCTCCCTCCCTCCCCCCACGGCTTCGCAAACACACAGAAACTCTGCTCGTGCGCGCGCAATTTGACACTGAAACACACAAACACAGACGCTCTCTCCCCTTTTCACACCTCCCGGCTTCACAAACACACAGAAACTCTGCTCTGTCACGATTCTTTTCAAAGGTAAGGTGCTGGTTCATTTGTTTTTTTTAACTTTATAGCAGTGATTCCCTTAGTATGCGCTCATGCCTGGTCAGAGAGATTTTTTTTTTTTTCCTGTTAAAACGGTGTTTCCGTGCTTGTGTGTGTGGAATTGGACACGACTAAATTAGGGAGAAAATCGGGGAAAAATCCAAAAAAAAAAAAAAAAGCGAGGTGGGGAGAGGGAGGAGAAGTGTTACTGTGTAAAACGAGGCGAGGGAAGGGGCTAATTCCACACACACACACACACAGGGCGCCTGCGCGCACCAACGGAAACACTTATCTGTCAGGATTTATTTGTACTTTTTTTAAAGGTAAAGTGCAGATTAATTTGTTTTATTTTCATTTTATAGATTGTATTAATTATTTTTATGTATTTATTTATTTATTATTATGTAGTTTTCATTATTTCTTATGGGAAATTATGATTTGGTTTAAGAGTGTTTTGGAATACGAGCCCACTTCCGGAACAAATTATGCTCGTAATCCAAGGTTCCACTGTACAGTGAATTTTTCTTCTATCCTAGTGAGTGTATCTTGATCAGAGTAAATGTGCACTCTACAATGAAAACAAGTCCAAAACATTATTCATGATCTTGGATCATGAATCCGATCTTACTCTGGTTCTCTTGGTTCTCCGGAGGCTCCCTCAGACTCCTGAACTCCACATTCACATGAACCTCCACACCCAGGAGCAGAGCCACTTTCAGCAGGATGAGCTGCAGCTGACGAATACCTTCACACATAAACTGTTTTCAGGCTGATGCAGCGCAACAAACACAAAAGTACAAAATGCATGGGGGGTGTTCGAGTCAAACCGGGACTTTTTACTGCGCTGAATAACAGAACACAGTTACTGTGCAAGAGTAAAAACTCCTATACTGTATAATCCCCTGATACATTAATGCACTTATCCCAGTGATTCACTAGTGCCTGGATATCTTCAAGGTAGAATGTTTTCTGTGATCGGACTGCCTGACAGCCTGATGATATTCTCATTCTATGCTTTAATCATGCTTTAAATTGACTCCTTTTTTGTCAGATCTTGATTTTGCTTTAAATAAGCATTTATTGATGGAAAGACAAACATGTTCATCTGATAAGTTAAGAAGTCTAAGCTTGAAATATATAGCATAAATTTATCTAGATCTAGACTTTATTTTATAGTTATGTATATCTAAATACTATATATAATAGTTATACATTATTTAATGTGTCGTTTCTTGCCTTTATATCAAGACAATCTTTAATGTAATGTTAAAAAATGTGACATTTTGCTTTTGCATAGTGGATGATCTCCTCCAGTTGGATTGAATGCCTGATATTTAAACATTTTTGTAGTGACCTTGAAATCTACTGCTATAAAAAAAAAAAAAATGCTCTCAAATAAACCTGGGGTTTATTGATCCAGTTTATACTGAGACAGCTAGGGATTAGATTGCAAAAATATAGATCTAGGCAAGTGAGTGTGTCTTGAATGTTAGGCACTAATATTATAATATTGTGTATAAAGGGATAGATTATAAGGGTTACACTTATATCTTGTTACTAATTACAGCTTACTTAATAGCAGATCAATATGCATCTTTTTTAGAGCTATGTAAATTCTTGAAATTAGCAAAACAACTGCTAATAGAAACTGACTGGGAAATTTCATGATGCAATGAACCTCTAACAACCTTATACATGCAGAATTTATCAAAACTTTAACTGGGAAGATTAATTTAAAAATCAACAATTAATAAAATAATAATAAAATAATACAATTATTAATGACAAATTTTATCTGCAATTTTAAAGAAAAGATCACAACAAACATAAGATTCTTAAGCTTATCTCTATCGATCACGAGATGACCATTTGATCTGCAGATTAGGAAATATGTGGCTAATACTGCACATCAGCGTTGTATTGGTGTCTATGGTAAGGATTACAACTATAGATACAGTGACTTCTGTTGGCAGGATGTGGTACTGCCCTGGGCTGCTGTGGCATTTAAAATTACTTAAAAATGTGAAGAAACCTGGTAAAAATGTCTGTAGTCAAAACATTTGTCTAATATATATATATATATATATATATTTTTTTTTTTTTTTTTAATGCATGGCCATATACATTGGCACCTGTACCTCGCTAGTTGCTGTGTGAATGGTTTTATGTATAGGAGGAGTTAAAATTTGCAAACACTCCTTGTTAAAAAGAGTAATTATAGCTTTTATTTTTTTTACATCATTTTGCATGTGACTTTATTATGCACTTTTACCTGCATTATTTATGTAAAAATATGAGTTTTACGAGTGTAAGAGGGCTGTTCAAATCAAGCCTGGACTTTTGATTGGGAAAACAGAACAGAATTTATTTATGAGAGTAAAAACTCCCTTTATTTCTCTATATATTCCACTGCTGCAGTAATGCACTTATCCCAGTGGTTCACTAGTGCTTGGATACCATCAAGGTAGAAAGATTTCTCAGTACACCAGAGCCATGATCAGATTGCCTGCTTCACGTCTGAAACATTGGCCTTCCAGGAGCTCCTTTAATGGCCCAAACCTGTGGAAATGCCTTGGAGTGAGGTCAGGACTGTAGAAGGGACGTAGTAATAAATCCCAATGCGCTCCTGTAATGTGCAAGTGGTTTTGGTGAATGATGGTGTGTACAGTTCCCACTGACAGATTGACAGAGCAACCTCGGCCAGGATCATCATTCTTGAACATACGGCTTTCTTTAAAATGTTTGCACCATTCAAACGAGTCGCATCACCGTACTTGATGTTTGATGTCTTCTCTAAACGTCAATCAGTCTAACGCCTTCCCTCACAAGAGATTTCATTACAAGTCCCGGTTTGACTTGAACATCCCTGGTACTTTCACACAAGTGGAATGATCTTAGCTTTGCTTTAAAATACTGCCGGTTTACTTGAGTAAAGAATCTGGATTTGATCTCACAATGAAACATTCGATAATAATCACAAACACACACAAGGCAAACATGAAACAGCGGATAGTGTTGGCTTTACTCACTAATATGATCGATGGCTCCGGCGCAGAACTTTCCGTAGAACTTCTTGGCTCCAAGGCCACGCAAATCCTGAATGGTGAAAGGCCACAGATGGAGGACGTTGTTCCGGGAGAACGTGTCCCTCTTTTCCACCAGCACCACCCTCGCACCCAGAAAACTAAGCTCGATGGCTGTGCGAAGCCCACATGGTCCTGCACCTATTATCAGACACTGACAATCACAGAAAACACACATCTTTATAAATTGGCATAAATGTTTGTTTGTTTGTTTGTTTTTTTCAGCATTTTGTCCAATCCTGCATGTGCATGTGTGTGTAATCATTTACTGTAGTGTTAGAACAAGCATGGCCTCTCTGGTACTCTTTCAGGCTAGCTCGCTTGTCTAGTTTGGCCCACAGAGCTTTAGCTTTCCAGTAGTTGAGTCTGGACCTCAGGGTCTTGTAGAACAGTGGATTGTCTCCTGGCCGCAGGTTGAGCTCAGCGCAGAGCTCCTGAAACGCCCGCAGCGTCTCCCTGCACGTCGACGCCTGTACAAAACTGTCAAAGAGGGCGTAGGGGCGGCACCCCTCCGCCACCACCTGTCCATCACCCATCTCATCTCAACGTGATCCCAACACACCTGAGGAAGAGAGAGAGAGAGAGAGAGAGAGAGAGAATGGATGGAGGAAGTGAGAGAGGTGTGCAGATGTCTGCATTGGGAAAACAACGGACAGGTAAAGAGGAGTTTGTTACTCTCTAATAAAGTCAGAGGGAATAATTTTTTATTTATATAGATTTTTATTTCCCCTTAAAATTCACTTTATATTCACGTTATATTTTTTGACTATTTTTAGTGTGACAATCTGCTTCTGCAATAAAAACTTAATTTATTTTAAGGCTTTTAACACATCTTAACCAGGGGTGCCAATAATTATGGAGGGCACTATATGTAAGAGCACATCCTAATGTTTTTTTTTTTAATGTCACAGCAATTTGTCTTTATTACAAATGTAACTTTTACTAAAGAACAATGCAACATATGTTATCTGTTTTTATATTTACAATCAATGATGATAATTGTATAAATATTTTTTGTTCTAAATAAATATTTTAGCTGAATGGAAATTCACAATTATCCAAGGGGCGTTCAAGGCAAACCAGGACTTCTGAAGAAATTTATGGTGAATGAAGGAGTAAAACCGATTGCCATTTACAGAGGATTTCAAGCACAGTACAAGGAGACTCTTAGCCGCAGCAAAAAAATATCTGAATGTTCCTAAAGTTTTAAAGGAGGCATTACGTCTGTGAATAATGATCCTGGGCATTCATGTGAACATTCAGCAAGTGGAACGCCTGGTCCTTCAAAATTGATAGATAATTTGTCACCAACTTACACATCTGTCTGTGGGAACTGTACACCAATCATTCATCAACACCACTAGCTGGGAGTTATTGCCACTGAAGGTCACTGAAGGAGTTCCTGGGAGGCCAGCGTTTCAGACGTGATGCAGGCAGTCTGATTATCGCCCCGGCATACTGAAAAATCTTTATGGTATTAGGAAACACTGGGTTAAGTAAGCTTACATTAGTGTAGAAGGGATTATATAGAGAACTAAAGGTAGTTTTTTACTCTCATAACTGTGTTCTGTTATCCTACACAACTTAAAGTCCCGGTTTGACTTGAATATTGTTTGTTACAAACAGGGTCAAATGTTAAATATACATGTTAATTACTTAACGAATTCCCCAAAAGTCATTTAATTTGACCAGATTAACCAGATGTGTATTAGGAAGAGTGGCACTTATCCCCATGACCACTGCCAGCTGTTCAGCATGGTGGTGGTAGCACCACAATTTGGGGCTGAACTAT
>CM059224.1:21128427-21185927 GCA_030347435.1 Clarias fuscus | reverse complement strand
ACACACACACAAACTCACTCACACACAAACACCAATTAGCTTACTCTGCATGTCTTTGGACTGTGGGAGGAAACCGGAGTCCCCAGAGGAAACCCACAAAGCGCAGGGAGAACATGCACACAGACCCGAGACAGGAGTCGAGCCCTCACAGTGGTAACAAATACGCCACAGTGCTGTCTGTGGATTATTCATTTTGCTGTAAAATAAATAATAATAAAAAAAAGGATTATGACATTTTATTAAAGTTTACGTACTTGAACGTGACATTTTAAACCACTGACAATATCTGTAAAATTAAATTGTCTAAATATACAATGCGTAATATACAGATATTATAGTAGATAGATAGATAGATAGATAGATAGATCCAATACATGGATACTTTAAATACTATAGATTTATAATATCCACTATAGATACTTTAGACATAAAATAGATAAATGATAGATAATATATAATATAATATATATACATATATAAGTTAACTAGCTGGTTAACTTCTGGTAAACTTGCTCCATTTGTGAATGGTGGTTTCAATAACATTACCTAAGATAGCTAGCCTGCTAACCATGTGCAAATTAAAATATATAGTATAATAAATAATGCAGGAGCATCCAAACAACACACTATGATCAACATGTTAAGACTACTAAAGCTTGAAAAAATTACCAGTAACGCCCGTCCTCTGGTCTCGATGGGTAACAGGGCGGTGCCGACAGCACACAGAGAGCAAACCAGACCAAACGGAGACAGCGCTAACAGCACAGACCTAGACATCAACACCTGAGACACACAACACACAGTCACGCCTCCTAAAACAAACCTGAAACAACTAACACTGGGGATGGGACAAAAAAAGACACTTCAAAAGAAGTTTGATAAAAGTAAAAAATGTTAGTTTATTCAGAAAAGAGCACATTAAGTTTAATGTGTGTTACAGCCTGGAGCAGGCTTTCACATGATTTGATATACTATATATATATATATATATATATATATGTATACTATATATATACTATATATATATATATATATATATATATATATATATATATATATATATATATATATATATACAGCTCTTAAAATGACAGAATTTGTTTAGTTTCTCAACATCAAATCAACATAAAAGGGGTGTTCATGTCAAACTAGGACTTGAGATGAAATTTCTGGTGAATGAAGGCGTAAGACTTCAAGCACAGTACAGTAATGAGACTTTTAGCCGCAGTAAAACATTTGAATGGTACAAACATTTTAAAGAAGGCCATACACCCGTGAATGATGATCCTTCCGAGGTTTCTCAGAACTTGCTGCCGTTGTTCCCTTGACTACACAGCGAGTGAAACACCTGATCCTTGTATCCTTATCCAATGTATTTAGCAGACGCAGTTTATCCAGAGTGACTTAAATTTGTATTGCATTTTTTTTTTTACATCTGAGAAGGTGAGGGTTTAAAGGCCTTACTCAAAGGCCCAACTTGGTGGTGCTGGGGTTTCAACCTGGGACCTTCCAATCAGTAGACCAACACTTTAGCCACTGAGCTATCGCTGACACTGAGCTATCTCAACTTGTGAAAGAGACTCATCTGTCTGTGGTAACTTTATCCACAGTAATTAAAAACCACACTATTACCGGAATAATCTGCATTGCCACATCTGCGTACAGTCCTGAACTCCCTCCAAGCCCTTTCCACATGTTTGGGCCATTAAAGGAGTTCCTGGGAGGCCAGTGTTTCAGACAGAAAGCAGGCGGTCTGATCATGGCTCTGGGTTACTATGAAAACTGTCTACACCTTGATTGTACCTTGATGGTTTTCAAGTAATAGTGAAACACTGGGATACATGTTTCAGGGGATAGTGCTGGGGATTATATAGAGAACTAAAGGGAGTTTTTACTCTCATAACTGTGTTCTGTTATTCTGTACCACAAAAAAAAGTTCTGTTTCGATTTTAACCATTAAAACTTACCTGTGCTATAAAGGGTGCAATCATTCCTCCTATTCGACTGAATGAAGTACAGAAGCCCATTCCTATAGAGCGCACTGCTGTAGGGTAAACCTGCAGGAACATACCATTACTTCAATATACTCTAAATACATCTCAGTCAATTTATTCTTCATAGTACTCTAAGTGTATTCATACAAATAAAAACAAAGGTTCTCAGACTCACAGCTGATGTAAAAAAAAAAAAAACTCACCTCTGCAGTATAAATATAAACCACATTAAAATTCATGGAGACTAGTGAACGCAGCAGGAAGAGCAACACCGTGAATCCAAACCTACAGGGGGGAAAGACATCACCGTCACCTCTAACTGTGATTAGTTTCCACCTGGCTTGTGTTATGCAATATGATTATCATGATCTTACACTGCCATGGTGTCTGCAGTGATGCTAATGGCAGATTATATTTTATTATCAGACCTCTTATGCTTTATGCTAGTTACCACACACACAATTAGGCAGACGGAGTGATCTTTTATGTCGCACAGTAGAACAGCAGGCAGTCAAACCATCACATTATTGAATCTTTATACTAATATTACATTATATTAGCAAATGCCTCCAGGAAGCCCCCCCACCTGCCCCTACAGTATGTCACACGCCCTCGACAGTGGGCTCTCGCTCTTTTGGAGAATGTTTTGAGCACACTCATGTAAAATAAAATATAACAGTCTATTTAATGTTAGGCAATATATATTTAACACCCTTACACTATATTTAATATGCCACTGAAAAATATGGACCAAAAAAATTGGACAAAAGACAAAAAGATTAGTTAGTTTTTTTAAACTGGCGAAATAAAGGAAATATGAATTTTTTTTACTTGAAAAATCATGATCAGAGAATAATCTATTATTACACTAGGCTAGTGTGCACAGAAGGCTAGCCTTTCTGTCGGAGTTAATACTGAATCAATACATATTATCCTCAATTATTTTATTTACATTATTAGAAAGAAAGAAAGAAACAAACAAATGAAAGATAGCAAGAACAATAGAAAGAAAGAAAGAAAGAAAGAAAGAAAAACATTAATAAAAATAAATTAATGAATAAATAAATAAAGGCTGAAAAGAAAGAAAGAAAGAAAGAAAGGAACAAATGAAGAAAAGAAAGAAAAAGAAAAGAAAGAAAGATGTTGAAAAGAAAGAAACTAAGAAAAAATAACAAATGAATAAAGAAAGAAAAATAAATAAATAAAAGAAAGAAAGAAAGATAAAAAAATGGACAAAAACGGAAGGAAGGAAAATAAAAAAGAAATAAAGAGGTTGGTTGAAAAAAAGAGAGAGAAAGAAAGAAAGAAATACAGACAAAAAAATGAAGGAAAGAAAGAAAAAACAAAAAAGAAAATTAATATACACATGTACTGTAGATGTTATAGATGATCGATTATAACAATAATAAATGAATGAATCTCCTGACCAATCAGAGCTGAGATTCAGCAGTGCTGTGGTGTAAACTATAAACACAGTGTTATTATAATCAGATTCGTTTTAAAAGTTAAATCATGTAAAGACAGAGAAATTCCAGCTGTGGTCTTGTGCAGTGGGAACTCACATGGTGGTGCAGACGTTGATCAGCATGAAGAAGACGGCTGAGAGGAGCTGCAGGATGATCATGCTGCACTTTCGTCCCACGATGTGTAGCAGGCCAATGTTCACAGGGATCACTGCAAACAAAACCAGCCATCATGACCGCTCATCATCTACACACACGTGTTCCATTCCACAGACTACACGGTGTAGGAGTCACGTCAGAAACTCACGTGCCACCTCGCCCAGACAGCTGATCAGGAGGGTCTGGTAGTCGGCCATGTTGAAGGGGATGCAGTAACACAAGGCCTCTTGCTGGTTGTGTTTGATGTCGTGCTCGGCGTCGGCGTCGGTCACACACAGCAGGTTCTTCTCCAGGAGCTCGGAGCTGCTGAGCACAGAGCCGTAATACGAGAAGGACGCCACAAACCTGCAGGCACCACGTCAGACACGTGTCAAACAATACTTCATTCTCATCATCTCTTAGAATCGCAAGCCGACAACACACAAATGAGATGAGATAGAAAATAAATTACCATGAATACCACAGCAACAGAGAAGTTCTCAAGAACGCCCGACTAACCAGAGTAGCAGCATTTCCTCTCTCCGTCTGTATATACACAACACAACCATGAGTGATTGTGTGTGTGAGCACATGTGTGTGTTTGTGTGAGAGCCAGAGTAACGCACCAGTATGGGTTCCCGTAGTTCCCCCTCAGGCAGACTGGCTCCATTCATCTTAGCGATCCATTTTAAAGTGGCCATAGCTCCGTCTATGTTCCCTGCTGAGACCTGGAACCTGGCGGACTCTGGGATAAACTGGAGAAACGAAAGGAAGAAAAAAGAGGAACAAGTTAAATTAAGTTGAAATACCTATATGTTATAAATATAACAAATATGAATCAACATGCACAGTGTAAATAAAAATAAAATCAAATAAACAATTAAAGATTGACACAGACTACACATGCTTCACAAAATGTATATTACACGTTAAAATGAAAAGAAAAAAATGAATAAAGTCACTATAGCAATTACAATGTGTTATAATACACATATAAACATTTAAATAATTAAACACAGACAAGGCTGATCCTAGGTACACACCCATTTTTGGTAGACACTGATGAATATTAATGAGTATGCAAATGAGCCAGCCACACAACTAGGTGTTAAAACAAACAAGTGAAGTGATTTTTCTTGGCAGATTCCGTAAAAATCTTTTTTGCGAGTCAGCTCTGTGTCCGGTCTCAGGTCACATGATCTCAGTGCCATGGAAGGGAGGTTGGGTCTAATTAGCATACTAAAAGTACAGGCTGCACTAAACAATTTTCAAAAATATTTTTTTACTGATAGATGTACAAGGCCAAGACAATTATAATGGTATGACTTGACATTGATATGAATATTCTTCTTATTTGTTGTGTACTTGTATAGTCTAAATCAATCGTTAAAGAAAGACATTGACAAACATGAAGGTAAAACAAACAAATTAAACATTAAATTGTAAATAATCCACTACATTTAAACAAACAACTAATCAAAGGATACAAAAAAGCGAAAGCAAACTAAACAAATAAAAAAGAGGAGTGAAATGAATAAAAACATAAATAAATATACAATTCTAATAATAATTTATTGTAAAAAACAAATACAGGGGAAAGGAGATGTCAAATAAACAGGTACGTTGGAAACAAATACATTGCAAACAAATACAAACAAAAACAAACAAGAAAAAAACTTAATGAAAATAAGAGGAAGAAAGAAAAGAGGAAAGGAAGGAAAAAACATAGAAACAACTAAATAAACAAGCAGGTCAAATAAATTAATAAAGACATTTATTAAAAAAGTAAAGAAAAAAAAGACAGGACATTTAAACAAACAAAAACAAAATAACATCATATAAATAAAATCACCTGGAACAGGATGATGAGGAGAACACCGGGGATGACGGAGAAGCGGATCATCCAGCGCCAGCCGAGCGTGGGCACCACCGTCATGCCCAGGATGATGATCAGCAATGACCCCAACATCCAGAAGATCTGATGATGTCATCAAATGGACATCATCATCATCATCATCATCAATATTATTATTATTATTAGTAGTAGTAGTAGTAGTAGTAGTAGTAGTATTACTGCTGGTGTCTTACAGAGGCCAGGGGCAGCAGAGAGCCTCGATATTTAGCAGGGATGAACTCCGTCTTCAGGACAAACCTTTAACAGAACGACTGATGAGTCACAGCGGGCTGTCAACATCAATGACACACAAGCTTAATATGTTGACTGACAGTGTGTGTATTGGTGTGTGAGCATGCGCGTGTACCCTTGTGATGTGGCTGCCACTCCACAGCCCACCATGCTGCGCAGGAAAATAAACCAGCCGTAAGATGGCGCGAATGACGTGAGCATGGAGAAATATGCTGCCCACATGAACCCCCCGAACACCACCTGCATGTGATAACCCACACACACACACACACACAAACACACATTTTTCTTAATACAGACATCATCATCAGACAGTAAAGTGAACATCATGATGTTTTTACGTAACTGATATTAACTGACCTTCCAACGGCCATATTTATCCGCCAAATATCCACACAGCACCCCGCATACCATGAAGCCCAGGAACACCATCTGTACACACACACACACACACACACACACACACACACACACACACACACACACAGAACAGAGCTCCTGGTTACGGTTATTGGAAACACAGTGCTGATTTCTGATTGATCAGAAGATATTGTCTTGTTTGCTGTATTGCTCTTACTATAATCAATACTATAATAAGAACTTAATAAAGAGCTTATAAAGGTGCAGAATTGCCGACATGGTGAAGTTCCTGTTAGGAGATGTTTATTTACATAAACAAATATATTATTTGAAAAATAATTTTTATTTTGAAGAAAAAAAGAATGAAAGAAAAACACCTAAACAGTTTAATAAATATATACAATATTGTGCAAATGTTTTGACACCCCTCCCCCTCTTTATATTCATTTTAAATTAAACGAATAATGTAGCTTTAATGTAGCTGAAATGTTTTACTGTGAAAGGCCGAAAAGTGCCTAAAGTATACTAAACCCTGATCATCTGTCATCATCTGCACCTGTTTCTCACTGGGTCATGCCTTATTTGAGATGCTTTTTTATGCTTGATGATTCATAGGTCACTGTGTGGCTTAACGAACAAAAAACATTCCTTTGAAACTGCTCAGGTACAGGGACTAGACTGGAAATGAGAGACAAAAATCTCACAGAATGATTCCTTAAGACTACATTAAAAAAACAAGAAAGTCTGGCTCTTTTAAAGGCAAATACTGTATGAAAAAACGGGGGGGGGGGGGGGGGAGGGTGTCAAGATTTTTGCACAGTACTGTAAATTACATAAATAAAATAAATATACATTTCTTTATTCCAACATTGCACATTTATAATACAAGTAAATAAAAATATTTTCAAATTGTAATTCATTGCGATCAATCATAGACTATGTGATTAACTAGATTACAAATTTGCATCAGTTGACAGCACTACTGAAAAACCTCACCGTGGAGACCAGGGCCACCTGCCAATCCTGAAGACGCCACTCACAACGTATCTCAGGAGACACCACAGCCAACAGCATGATCTCCATCGCCTCTACGATCTACGACACACCCCATGGAGAGACACAGAATTACTGACACCGTATAGACACGGATCAGATACAGAGATGTGTCATAGAGAAACGCACAAAGCTCTTACATTGGCGCTGCCCATAATAACAAAGAGCATGATGTGAAAGCGCCCGAAGCCGATGCTTTCCACAGCCTCCTCCACGGTGTAATATTTCTGATCTGTGAGAGCAAACACAGGGATTAGCAGGTCAGAGAGCTAAACCAGGAAGAATTTTTAAAATGACACCGGGATCAATACAGCAATAATCCTTTAGAAGAAAAATAATTTGAGGTGAAATCTGGAGTTTAATAATAACAGAAACAATATCAAATAATATAATATAGCTAACATAATAAACCTTTTTAATTTTTATTAACAATCCTAATTTAAATAGATTGCCTGAACCAAGACAGTGTCTGTTGTGTCTACAAAAGAAAGAAGAAGAAGAAGAAGAAGAAATAATGAAAAGCACCAATCTAACTTAGTGAGTGATTTTGTGGCTAAATGTGTGTGCTTGTGCCCTGTGATGGCTTGGCACCAGGGTGTACCCTGCCTTGTGCCCTAAGTTCCCTGGGATAGGCTTCAGGCCACTTGCAACCCTACACAGGATAAGTGAACAGATGCACAGCTGGATGGATGGATGGAGAATGTGGTTATAAAAAGGTTTTTGACCCATTATATGAAACTATTTTGTTAATCATCATCATTCTAACTTGCTGTGTGTTACAACACATATATACATACTGTATGTCCTTTTTGCCATAAATTTTGCCTAAATTGCTGCACAATGTTTATGAATAGAATTAAATTTCAATTAAGTTAATTGTTGAAACATTTTAGTAGTAATGTGAATGATAGTAACTAAATAACTATGTTATGCTTCTCATAAACAGTGGGTGCTTCAATATTTAAGATTTTGTGATTTTTGTTGACGTTAACATTAAAGGTGAGGTCTTTGATTTTGTTCAGTTACTTGAATTTGGCTGTTTGGAAAAATTTTACATTTAACCAAATACTGTACAGACCCGACTCCAGAAAAACATAGTAGGAGCTGTATGAGCTAAAAGGCCTACAGGCAAGTGCAGGTGTGGGGATATTCTCAACTGACTGGCCATGATAACCTGTCTTGTTTTCAACCAAACATGTACAAGCAGTGTTCAGGTAAACCAGGGCTTTTCTTTTGATTGTGCAGAATAACAGAACACAGTTATGAGAGTAAAAACTCCCTTTATTTCTCTATATAATTCCCTGACTGAAACCCTGACCTTCCAGGAACTCCTTCAATTGTCTAAACATATGGAAATGGCTTGGAGCAAGGTCAGGACTGTACCGTAGATGTGTCAATAGCTCCCAGCCATGTGTGTACAGTTTCCACTGACAAGATGCATCTGTTCCGCAAGTTACTTGGCGACAAGTTATTCTTTAATTTTCAAAGATCAGGACGTTCCACTCAAAGGATGTTCACTGGAACGACTGCAGTGGGCTCTGAGACAACTCGGCCGGGTCGTCATTCACAGATTTACGGCCTTCTTTAAAATGTTTGCACCATTCAGATGTTTTATTGCGGCTAAGACCCTCATCTCTGTACTGTGCTTGAAGTCTTCTGTAAATGTAAAATTGTAAATTGGTTTTATGCTTTCATTCATGAAAAATTTCCAGAAAGTTGTGAAGTCCCAGTTTGACTTGAACGCTCTTCGTATTTTAGAATTATGCACAAAAAAGTTCTGTCTTGTTCTCATCAGACAATGGCACACATTGCCTTGTGGTTTAGGGTAATTAAGGCTGTCCTGGGTAGTTTTTCCAGGTCTAGCCACGTTGTGACATACATGAAGCAACCGGTACTTGCCCTATATATCTGCAGCTCTTAATGTTGCCATAGGGCTTAACTTATCCAGCCAATAAGTTTTCATCTTGTGCTTTTGTTCATTGTGGAGTGACATTTTTTGTTTGTTTGTTTGTTTGTGTGTTATTGCAGAATAAGCTTGTTCAACTACGTTTTTCTACTAAAAATGACCTTGGTTTATATCACTGATGCCTGCAATTTTATCAGGGATAGGTAGACTCTTTATTTCCACTGCACTGAATGTGGTTTTGAATGTAAGGTTAGAATTCTCAGTGTGAGACACAGGTGGCAACAATCATACGAGCAATAGACATTTCAAGTGAGAAAAATGCCTTGGGAATGTGCAACACTGTGAATGAATTTGTTAAACAGTTCGAAATGAAAACCAGCTAAACAAGAAATTTTGGTTATGTCATGCCATCTGATCACTGCAGGCATTACTGTAATTCTCCAGATACTGGCATGTTACATATGATAGGCAGGTCATTTTCCAGCAACTTGTGCTACAGCAGCTCTTCTGTGCTAGTGCTCCCCACATGCATCAGTGAACCTTAAGTGCCCATGGCCTTGTCTCTGGTTCACTGGTTTTCCTTCTATCCCATGTACTGCTTCCTAAACATTGAGAACTTTGAGAAGTGACTGTTCACTTTCTGCCTAATTCTGTCTACTTCCATGGTCTTTCCTGATTTTAACTTTTTCCCCAACATTGTAAAGCAATACTGAACATGTCCAAAATATGCACGAATCTCCTTTGAACAGTTGATTTCTGAGGCTGGAAACTCAAAATGAACTTCTCCTCTGCAGCAGAGTTTAGTTTTGGTCTTGCTTTCCTGGGATGGTCTTCATGAGAGCCAGTTTCATTATAGTGCTTGAAAATGCACTTGACAAAACTGTTGTTACAAGAACTGTTCCAGAATTTAGAAAATAAATTCAAACTTTTGACTGGTATTGTATATTATGTAGAGTATATTGTGCATATTGTAATCGGATAATCAATATTAATCAATTCACCTGTCGTTGGTTTTAATGTTATGGCTGATCAGGTTATACTATGAATGTTCAAATGTTAAGAAGAAAAAGTATAATAATCAAATATTAAAATCCTTTACTCGAGCGGCACACATCTGTGCCAGTAACACAGCATTGGCTAATAAACTTTTTTTTTTTTTAACTACCTGCTTTACTGAGGTAGGTTAGGTTCCTAGATCAATTGAGGAGCCCCTGAATCCAGTACACTGATCAGCCATAACATTATGACCACCCGCCTAATATTGAGTAGGTCCCCCCCTTTGCCACCAAAACAGTAATGATTTATGTGTTTCGATACTTTTCTATTAAAGCGTTCTATTAACCATATTTCCTCAGTATGAGCTACAGTAGCTCTTGTAGTGACTCAGACTACACAGACCAGCTCCATCTGCTCTCCATGTTCACTCCCTATGTGCATCAATGAGCCTTGGCCACCCATGACCCTGTTGCCAGTTCCACGATTTTCCTTCCTTCCATACCTTTAGTATGTCCTGACCACTGCATCCTGGGAACATTCCTGAGAAAACCCACAGTTTTGGAGTTGTACTGACCTCGTTGTCCAGCCATCACAATTTGGCCCTTGATTTGGACCTTTTTAATATCTCTTTACAATGGCGGGTGGAACTGGGCAGGGTATATTAGGAAGTAAGGGAACCTTTAAAAAAATATATTTTTTTTTACTGAAGTTGATGTGTTGGAAGCACAAAAAAAATAATAAGCAAGCGTAAGGATTTCAGTGACTTTAACAAGAGCCAAATTGTGATGGCTAGAGGATTGGATCTTTTGTGGGACGTTCCCAGGCTATAATGCTTGGTCATGCTCTTTATGCCTATACTGTACATTATCTGGGATTTAAAAGTTCTGTTTTCTTGGACACCCACTCCAAAAAAAAAAAAAGTTTGGGAACCTCTTGGTTAGACGGACAAGTTATTCTTACCATCATGACAAAGCGGTACACCATCAGTGTGCATACTTTTAGAATTAGGAAAACATACCCTTGACTTCCTCAACTGGTTTAGCTGCAGCTTTGGCGGCAGCCTCGCGCGCCTGTTTCTCGCGCTCCGCCTCGCGCGCCGCCTCCTCCTCCTCCTCCTCCATCTCCTGCAGCTGTATCGCGCTCACCAGCTGCGTCTTCATGGGGCTCGCGCTCATCCTCTTCATCCAACACAAAGCTATCATTATTAGTATACACTTAGACAGTAAAGCCACCGAAAACTTTTCTTTTTTTTTTTTTTTTTTTTTACATCTCGTTTCAACTTAAAACAATAAACAAAGTTGTCATACGATTGCTTTGTGTTGTGGTTGCTCCTGATAGGCAAGCTGAGAGACCAGGAAATATGAAAGCCAGCAACACACACAAGGAATTTACTGACTCACTGAGCACCCGGATAATACTAACGCCTCATAATATACAGTATAAATAAGTACAAACTCGAGGCTACAGTGTTTTCCGCTGTCGTGTTGTTCATTAAAGTGTACATTTAGCCATTCTCAGGTGTAGTAGAGAGATTTAAAGCCACAATTATCACGCAAACAAAGCTTTAAAACATGAAATAAATGAATGGCACACGTCGTCGCCAGAATGTATACCTTTTCTCCTTCTGAAATCCCAACGCTTAAGTGCTAAAAAATCCGACTTCTCATTATTGCTCTTCCCGAAAGCTGTTTCTGTCCAGTACTGTAACTACCTGCCGACAGGTAAACTGAGTCCCTGAGGAACTCACGGGCAGCAGGAGGCAGGACCTGGACTTTAAAGGGCCATGCAGGGTATTTATCACAGCAACACTCCTCAACACTGCTGCCAACTCTTATCGGGGGAAAGTAACTCAAAATCGCGTGCTCAAAATCGCCTGATGACGTCATACTGTAAAACCTTCGGGTAGTTGCATATCAAAATACAGTGGCGACTTAAAAAACAAACAATCAAACAAACAAATACATGCATTAAAATAATGCAGAGACAAAAATCTTTGGCAGTGGCACCACAAACTATGTGTTGTTAATCCTTCTGCTTCTCCTGCACAACAACTTGGCACAGGTTTTATGCCGAATGACCTTCCTGACACCACCAAGAAAGTTGGCACGATGGCATAATGGGTATTACTGTCACCTTGCACCTCCAAGGTCAGGGTCCGATTCCCATTTCAGGTCTGTGTGCATGGAGTTTGCATGTTCTCCCCATGCTTGGCGGGTTTCCTCCAGGTACTCTGGTTTCCTCCTGGAATTGCTGTTTCTGAATTGCCCGTAGTGTGTGAATCAGTCGTCCAGCTGGCAACCCGAGCCCTTAAGTAACTGCTAGAGAAACAACAGATATAGAGTACATCCAGGTTGGCGAGGATCCATCGCCTGATATGCCAGATGGCACATGAACAGATTAAAATATAAAAAAAAAAAAAGTTGAAAGAAAATGGTTACGAACAGAAAGGCGTTCATTGATTGTATCTTTGCACATGAAGGTTACAGGTCATTCAAGTGGAAGTACTGTATGCTTAGTACGGCTTAATCTTGATTGAAAGCAAAATGGGATAAAATAGATAAGGGAAGTGGGTCAAAATATTTGTAAAAGTCTTTAAATGTATGTTAAAAAGTTATGTGATGTTGATTAGAAAGGCATGACCATGAAGCACTATACAAACAATAAACATTACTCACAAACTCACACTTAGAGCCAAAATACAGGCTTTGTGGTTAACCACAGTACAGACTAGTCTGGGAATCTGGCAGGGAGTTACACCTGAAAAAAAGCACTAGCAAACAGAAATGCAAATATGTGTCTGCCTGGCAAATGCTCAACAGTAAAATATAGTTTAACCAAATTTAGAAGCTCTGATATTTTTAACAGGGCTCCCACTTGCAGATTTGTAAATACAAGGGGCGTTCAAGTCAAACCGGGACTTGTGATGGCATTTTCCATGAATGGAGGTGTAAAACGGATTGACATTTGCAGAAGACTTCAAACACAGTACAGTGATGAGACACACAGGTACAGTAAAACATTTAAACAGGGCAAATGTTTTAAAGAAGGATGTACATCCATGAATCACTGGCCGAGGTGCCAAAGAGCCCACTGAAGTTGTTCCTGTGAATGTTTAGTGAGTGGCATGCCTAATTCTTAAAAATCAACGGATAATGAGTGGAAAAACCACATCTGTCTGTGGGAACTGTGCATTTACACATTATAGCCACTCATTTTCACATGTTTGGAAAAACTACAGTATATAAATCTTATTTTTCAATTTTAGAGTATGTTAATTGCTGCACAAAATAATCATAATAGGTAACTGAATCTATTTTTTTTCTCCTCTCTCTACTTTTTACAGTCCATTAAGCTCAGTTCCCTGAGGTACACTATTTTGATCATGTTGGTCTGGTCACGCTTTAAAGTGACCATATGCTGAAGTGACCCTTATTTTGTATTACGTGTGGATCCACACCAAGATCCACATTGACATGTTGAAAAGGAAAACATCTAGCATGCTTGATTAAAGAACACCAACAAATGAATTACACAGTATTTCCCATACAACATAAAAACAGTACCATTCTGTGTACATCAAAGCAACTACTTTGCTTTGATGTGGTTTTTTTTCATCAATTCATTCAGCAATATGATTTCTTACAAGTAATGTGACTACTTATAAAGATGAAAAGTTTAGACCTTATAAAAACAAAAAAAAACTTAATGTATGATTGCTTAAAAATAATAATAATAAAAAAAGGTTAAAGGACAATGTTATAATAATTACATAAAATGTTGTCAAATGCTGAATGTTAAATGAGTGCTTGAAAAATCTTATGCAGTAATCAGATCGTTTTGGTTCTGAAATCAGATTTGCTTTAGTTCAGTGGTATAGTGTTAAACTTTTGAAGTGCCGTCTTAAAAAAATCTCCTGCAATAGATAATAAATAAGGGACAACAAAAAAAAAAGTGAAAATGATTAAAAAATGTAGTTACATGCACTTTATTTAATTTTTGTGATTATTTAAAAAAAAATTACAATAAACCTCTCATAATCTCAGTGCTTGATTTGAAATGTAAAGCTTGTGTAAAAAGTTAAATGGTTGTGAAGCAACATTACAGAAACACAAAGGAGGGTTTTATTTCTTTATGTCTTTGGATGGTACGTTTTCTTGCTTCTTGCCTCTTGTTTCATCTACTGTACCTCACATGTGTAAAGTTAGGTCCGTGAATTAAAACATGACATTCAGGACACTATTCCAAGCTATTAAACACGATCACACTATCCGTGGGTAGCGATCATACAGGTAGGAACTACCCACGCTGTGTATTACAGAAACTGCGGGTCAGGTTTCATGTGTGACCTTTTACTGAAACTTGATGAAATCAGATGGCTTTGTTGTGAAGTGGACTTGTCTTATTTCTTTGACGCTACATTGTAGGAGTGTGTAAAAAGTCTAATCATGCAGGGAGGTACCTCCGGAGCAGAAAAGCAGGAATGAATCCAATTATAAGGGCTGGGCTGGGCTGGGGTGAGGAGTTGTAAAACAGGTTTTCTATATGTACCGGTCACCTTGTGTTCACTCCTACTGTGGTAACCTGAGTATCTACAGTACAACAGGACGCTAATGCTACAGCTTTGTGTGTGTTGTGCATATAAAAAAGGTGATTGTGGACTGAAGCAGCTATTCACATAACATTACAGGATCAAGAAAAAACACACAGAGATGGATAAGGTTGTGTGGCTAATCTGAAGATTAGACTACGTGGCTAAAGCAGGTGTATATGCCTGGGCTTGTGTTTTTCTGTCGAAATACTGTAGGTGCAGTCAGTCAACAAAAAGTGTGATCAGCATATTTACATCCTGACTTACAGTTTGCACTCACCAGGTGCATATGGCTCTTTCTTTAGTACTGCACAGGAAGAAAAAAAAAAAAAAAACATAGAACCCAGTAGGTGTAGTTTTTGATGCACATGATTTTATTATCCCTTGTTAACTTTGCACAACAATCTAGAGACAGTACATGTTAAATACAGGGATGCAGTTTGCAGAGACCAAGGGAGTGAGATGGAATAATGACACAAAAGGAACAAATTCCAAACGGAGATACGTCATGTGACCCCATTTACACTCTAGATTAAATGCGAATAAAGATAATACGCATAAATTGGTGCATTTAGTTTATGCTTTCGAATGTTAATAATGCTTACCTAGAGATAATCTTGCTACTCAAATTGTAAATGAACTTTTTAAATAAAAATAAAAAAAACATTAAATAACACATTGGGTATCAGGTTTAAGCCTGGATAGGGATTCTCTGCAAGAAAAACAAAAGGATAAACGCGCCTTTGAATTTAATCCGCTTGCGTTCTACCAGATGTTGTATTAGTGTAAATGCATTTATCCAGATTATTTCACATTTCACTGTTTTACGGAAAAATAAAATAAAGTTTTTTTAAATTGTTATTTTATCACAGCTGTTACACCTGCCATGAAAAAACTAAAAACGACACAGTTGGATATCGGGAGCTGATCTGCATTTTGATGCAATGTGGCTAACGGTTCACTACAAGTGTAGTAAATGAATGTTGGTGAAATATGATCAGAATACAATCCACACACATGATGCTTGAATCTTGTATAATCAGGTGAAAATGGGGTCTTTGGAAGTGCTAAACTAAAAACGACCATTCTTAACTATAGTAATATCAGGAATATTCCAGCGTTCTTGAAACCTACAGTAGCTCTTCTCTCAGAAACAAACTGAATCTAGACTCAGATCTTAACTGATAAAGACAGTCTGCCCAGCACCCATTACTGTAACATATCTGCTGTATTTATTATGCAGTTTGTATTGTGAAAGCTAATAGAAAGAATTAGCTTGCAGCTTTTAGCATTCTTACAGTAGCATGCTAGCTAGCATTTGAAAAATGAGAAATAGAGCTGTTTGTTCAGTAGTTATGCTTAGCTCATTTTATTTCCTCAGTCAAAGAGACACCATTTTAAGTTAAGTTAGTTACCACTCGCTTACTCATTGTCTATACTGCTTTATCCTGTGTACAGAGTCGCAGGGGGCCTGGAGCCTCTCCCAGGAGACTTACTGTAGGGCATGAGATGGGATACACCGTGAGGAGGAAATCCAACAAGTACAGGATAAAAACTTAAGTAATTAATGTAAAGCTGCTTTGTGACAATGACAATTGTTAAAAGTGCTATACAAATAGGAAGGACATGAAAACTCCATGCACACAGACCTCAGGGTGGGAATCGAACCCAGACACTGGAGGTACAAGGCGACAGTACTAACTACTACTACTGCTAACTACTAAGCCACAGTGCCGGCCAGTTAGTTAGAATTAGTTGTGTCAATTGAGGTAGATGTTTTATTTTTTTGTAAATAATTCTTGGACTTCTTTATATACCTGCAGTAAACTGAAGAGATTATGCTTTTCGACATTACTTTAAGTAATGAATTTGACTAAAAATGCGGTATTGCAGTACTGTGCAAAAGTCTTGAGCCAGGCCTCCTTTCTTTATATTTTACTCATGATTTTGCATGCTACTGTATATGTAATATATATTTATTTATATTTATTGTAAGAGTTATTTTAATAATACTGGTACTTTTACAACCATAAACATCTTCCTGTTCTTTTCTTTGTAATGAAAAATGATCAGATTCTTGTCTATAGTAATCACACATGCTAGAAATATAGCTTATAGACATAAGGTTGTGGGAATGCTGGAATATTCCGTTAATTTTTCAATAACCACCACTATGGCACTTATATGTCAACAAAGTTAGTCATTTCTCTGACTCAGTAACTCACATAAACCCAGAGCTATTAATCACAAACTCTACTTATTTCTGAAGAAAGTGTGAATTAGTTCATTAGCAAAGTAAATACACAGTTTATCATAGGGTTATTGGGTCTGTTCTGGGTTAACACTGTTGTACACACACACACACACACACACTCACATATTCAAGCACCCACTCTCACACACACACACATACGCGCGCACACCCACACACACACACACACACGCACACACACACACGCACACACACACACGCACACATTGAATAGCACCATATTGGTCAGGTGGCTGGAACATGCTATGATAATGTAAATACTTAATTAAGCACTTGATAGTATAATCTTCACTTGTGATTTCCTGACTGCGGAGCGGCTGAGGTGACATGGCCCTGTTTTAAAAAAAAAAATTTTTTAACACAGTGTTGTTAAAGTTTCATATATTCAGGCTATAGTCCTCATGTTGTAATTCATGTCCATGACTAAGTAGGTTATAATTGAGAAATCAGTTGATTTGTAATATTGCTTTTTCACTTTCGACACTTTATTCACTCGAGTTACTGGTGACGTGACATGGTAGAGGTGTACCACAGTGTCATTATCTGTATTTGTTTAGTATCCCAGTATCTGTCTATGTACAGATTTAAAAGTGAAGTATGTGCTGTAGTTGGTCCCTAAATTCTTTTTATTATGAAATATAATATACTGTTTTATTATATTTTTTTTTTTTGCTTTAGAACCTTACAGTGATCATGTTTTATATACACTCACCTAAAGGATTATTAGGAACACCACACTAATACGGTGTTTGACCCCCTTTCGCCTTCAGAACTGCCTTAATTCTACGTGGCATTGATTCAACAAGGTGCTGAAAGCATTCTTTAGAAACGTTGGCCCATATTGATAGGATAGCATCTTGCAGTTGATGGAGATTTGTGGGATGCACATCCAGGGCACGAAGCTCCCGTTCCACCACATCCCAAAGATGCTCTATTGGGTTGAGATCTGGTGACTGTGGGGGCCATTTTAGTACAGTGAACTCATTGTCGTGTTCAAGAAACCAATTTGAAATGATTCGAGCTTTGTGACATGGTGCATTATCCTGCTGGAAGTAGCCATCAGAGGATGAGTACATGGTGGTCATAAAGGGATGGACATGGTCAGAAACAATGCTCAGGTAGGCCGTGGCATTTAAACGATGCCCAATTGGCACTAAGGGGTCTAAAGTGTGCCAAGAAAAGATCCCCCACACCATTACACCACCACCACCACCAGCCTGCACAGTGGTAACAAGGCATGATGGATCCATGTTCTCATTCTGTTTACGCCAAATTCTGACTCTACCATTTGAATGTCTCAACAGAAATCGAGACTCATCAGACCAGGCAACATTTTTCCAGACTTCAACTGTCCAATGTTGGTGAGCTCGTGCAAATTGTAGCCTCTTTTTCCTATTTGTAGTGGAGATGAGTGGCACCCGGTGGGGTCTTCTGCTGTTGTAGCCCATCAACCTCAAGGTTGTGCGTGTTGTGGCTTCACAAATGCTTTGCTGCATACCTCGGTTGTAACGAGTGGTTATTTCAGTCAAAGTTGCTCTTCTATCAGCTTGAATCAGTCGGCCCATCCTCCTCTGACCTCTAGCATCAACAAGGCATTTTCACCCACAGGACTGCCGCATACTAGATGTTTTTCCCTTTTCACACCATTCTTTGTAAACCTTAGAAATGGTTGTGCGTGAAAATCCCAGTAACTGAGCAGATTGTGAAATACTCAGACCGGCCCGTCTGGCTCCAACAACCATGCCACGCTCAAAATTGCTTAAATCACCTTTCTTTCCCATTCTGAAATTCAGTTTGGCGTTCAGGAGATTGTCTTGACCAGGACCACACCCCTAAATGCATTGAAGCAACTGCCATGTGATTGGTTGATTAGATAATTGCATTAATGAGAAATTGAACAGGTGTTCCTAATAATCCTTTAGGTGAGTGTGTGTATATATATATATATTATATATATATATTTATATATATATAAACTATACACTATATATATAGTCTAATATTGTGTAAGTCTCTCTTGTGTTACCAAAACAACACACGATCCATCATGTTCTGGACTCCACAAGACCTCTGAATGTGTGCTGTTGTACAGTATCTGGCACCGAGGTGTTAGCAACAGATCCCTTTAGTGCTGTAGGCTGCTGCGAGGCGGAGCCTCTGTGGATCAGACTGGTTAGACCAGCACATGCCACGCTAATCTCAGTCAGATAGAAATATGCGGAATGTACAGTATGCTTGTTGTGGTTGTATTAAAATGACATGAAAATATTATTTCACTCATTTCATTAAACTGTGTGCACAATTAAGTAAAACATTCACTGGCTGTAACTAAATCATGCACTTGATTTTGTAAAACAAGCAAATCATTTAGAAAAAAATGAAAACAGTTTTTCTAGCTCATTGCTTGTTTTATTAAATCATGCAGACAATTTAGTACAAGGAAAGAAATTAGGAACAAAATCTGATGTGATTGAATTTCTAATTTGTTTGCTTGATTACTAAATTGCATGCACAATTTAGTAAAACGTTTGCTTTTTTAAAAAGTCACCCTATTTATGCCCCCTTTTCCAGAGAGCGACTTACATTTTTTTTTTTTTATTTGATCTCATTATACAGCAACGTGGTGGTGCTGAGATTTGAACTTGGGACCTTCCAATCAGTAATCCAACAGCATAACCACTGAGCTGCACTGTCCTTTAGGTCCCACAACCCGGCAAAACCCTTTCCCGCTAAATAATTAAACACCATGAGACCATGTATTCCGCACGACTCTTCATAACATATTAACCCAAGATCACGATCACAATTTATAACCATGAGAAAATTTCCTTAAACACCCTTTCCTTATATTAACTTCTGATCACAATCTATTAAAAAACAGCCACCACGTCACCTGAGCAGCTCCGGACACGACTGGCTGGTGTAATACCTGAATAAAAAACAAACAAACAAAAAAAAAAACGACTCATTTTCCCAGTTGGTCTTTGCACAAGTCTGCTTTAGAGAATGACATTTAAACCATCACACATTTTCTTTCTTTTTTTTTTTTTCTCACGTGGTCCATATACACATTATATCTCTCTGCATTTTATATTTGAATCAGAAATACTGACTTTTCATTGGTTTCAAAAAATATTACTCAGGTATATAAATTGCAAAATATCAAAGCTTCTTTTTTTCCCCCCCTTGTCTCGATCAAGGTGATTGATCTGTGCTTTGACTGTTCTTGTTTCGTCTCCTACACCAGTACACAGTTTTCACTCATGTTCACCAGAATCTATCTATCAAGCTTGCTTTAGGATTTCACACCATTTGTAAGCGTTTCTTTTTTTAAAGCATATATATTAGCATGCCCATCAAGACATTAACACGTTAAAATAATAATAATAATAATAATAATAAAAAGCATTAATTAACATGCAAATTGACTTAAGGCCTGTTAGGGTGAGTATAAGCTCCGTTATAACTGTCCGAGAAATTATTATTATTTTTTAAATGGCATGGTGTACAACACAATACAGAAACAAGTCCATCTTGTCACATAATCTTACAGCCACCATGACAAAAAAATAAAAATAAAGAAAAAAAAAAAGATTTAAAAAAAAAAAAAAAAAAAACGTAGCCCACATTCACATGATTGTATACACAGAAATACAGATTGCCTACTGGATTACTGAGCTAAACCATCTATATGCCTTAACAGTGATCTGGTCTTTTTTTTCTCTTTTTTTTTTTTTGATATCTCGTATCTCATACCAACACTTCATCCACCATTTAAATGACTTCTTTATATATTTATAGTGATAAAATAAAATAAATCAAATCTAATATACTTTAGACGTACAATCATATTGTGCTCATTGGGAATACATCAATATGAAATTAGGATACATATTTATTATAATATAAATCTGTATATAGTATATATATATAGATACTGTATATTTTTATCTTATTTCCAGATACCCTTATAGAATTTTTTTAATTGCACTGCCACTATGAAAACATTGTGCAAAGATGAAATAATGTGCAAAACAAACAGCTGTAAACTGAGAACTATCCACACAAAGGAGGGAAAGCGTAAAGCGTGCCCTATTCTAAATGAAGACACCGGCTCACGGCACAGCCAAACTCTCACGATCCACAGGCAAACATTAGCTGAAAAAAAAAAAAAAAACATTAATCGTCCCAGCATTCTGAATAGACAGAGACATGGTGGAGTCATGCTACTGAGCAAGACCTGTCCTCCAGTTTGGGTCTCGTGACTGAATCCTTCTCTTAACTGAATGAAATGAAAGGTTTGGAATTTTGATCCCCTGTGCGGAAAAACGGAAAAGAAGCAGACTGACTACTTTATTGTTTTTCCTGGTTGTGATGCCGATGCGTATGTCGACCAGCTCAAATGTTCACACATGAGCAACCCAGGGTCCTCTTGGTTTCAGGTTTGGACAGAAGACAGTGGTAATGGGCAGAACTCTGTACAGCAGTGGTCACCAAGTCTCTTCCTGAAGATCTAGCATTGATGCAGTTGTATTGTACCAGATCTTACCAAAAGAAAAGGTTTAAAGGGACTGTAGCCATGGTTTTAGTTTGTACTGTACTTCAAACTCAAACAGAACATCATATATCTACTCCTTCCTGAAATATTAAGTATGATAGATCAGAATATAATGAATAAATTTAAATGAGGTTGCTTTAATACTTTACAGTTTCTTGGCACTGTTTTAAACAGAGATGTTTATGTTAGATAATCCACATGAATGCAAGTGTTACTGTATGTAAGATGAAAGGAGTCTCCAGTTTCAGTACCTTATAACAGAGGTAAAGCACTACCCTTTATGATGTCTGACACAGGAATTCAAGCAGGAATTTTTAGTTGTCGAAACATTGCAGTTCATTTGGGACACCATTAGTATCGGGATATTTTTGAAAGTTAGTATTACTTTGACTAAATGACGACGGACTACTTGACAATAGGATAACATTGAATGAACGACCCCAACACAATGCTACAAATTGATTTTAAAACTTCAAATTGATTTCTTATTTATATCTTTTTCTATTCTCATCTCTCAATCGAAAAACAAGTACAGTGGAACCTCGGATTGCGAGTAACGAGGTTTACAAGTGTTCCGCAAGACGAGCAAAGATTTTTAATAAATTTTGACTTGAGCAAGTATTGGTTTATGAGTGCCGAGTATCATGTATCATGCATGTGCTCTTGTTTTGACACCGAGCGTCACATGATCAATGAATTGAGCCAATGATTTTTCTCTCTCTTGAAGAGGAATCTGGGTAATCGTCTCCCCTGCTGGGTCTTAATGCACGTCTCTTACTGGTATAATCAACATCTCCCTCTCTGTTTCAGCGTGTCTCCTATGTGTGCGCGCACACGTAATTTGACACGGACACACGCACGCACACTCTCTCGCCTTTACACTCCCCTCCCCGGCTTCACACACACTCTCTGCTTTACACAGAAAACTCTGCTTTAATTAATTTGTTTTATTTTTACTTTATATATTGTATTGATTATTTTTATCTATTTATTGTTTTGGGCTGTGGAATGAATAATTTGACTTTTCATTATTTCTTATGGGAAAATATGATTTGGTTTACGAGTTTTTCCGTAATCCATGTAATGCTCGTAATCCGAGGTTCCACTGTATGTAATTGTGAACCTGCTGAATTTTTTTTTTCTTTTGTTTCTGCAACTATGAACTGAGCAGGACTCAAACACTCGGCACTGCATGCTTACCACTGGGCCTCTGCTGAGGATAGCAAAAGTAGACATGTTGCTTTGTCAGTAACTCCTTTGTGTCAAAAAATACCGGACAACTACAATTTACCATCGCAGTCAAAAGCAAACAAAAACCCATAACATACTGTATGGGATCTGTTCTGTAAACCTGGACGTGATGCAGTCTGGATGCTGTACAAACACCATATTAACATATTAACACCACAAGAACGTAACAGTAGTAGGTACACGATATGAGATATTTTACACACACCTTGTGTTGTCTTTCTGTTCCAGTCATTGATCAGAATACTAAACACTGTAAGACCAGAGTCAGCAGATGTCGCCAAATGTTATGCAAATGAACCCTAAGAGACATAAATGCTGCAAAAAAAGGTTGAAATTCCATTGTTTTGAGGTTGTATTTGAGGTTGTGTTGGGGTCATTCATTCATTCATTCATTGTCAGCTCAACATCCTTTCATCAAGGACATTCTAAAAAACAAAGTCATCCCAGTGCACCTCCACCTCCATTACCACTACAAGGGGCATTCGAGTCAATCCAGGACTTGTCGTCTCATAAGCACAAGAACGAAGGCGTAAAATCAATTAACATTTACAGAGGACTTCGAGCACAGTACGGAGATGAGACTCTTAGCCACAGTAAAACAGTGCAAATTTTTAAAGAACGCCGTACATCCGTGAATGACGAACTCAACTGAGGTGTTTCGGAGCCCACTGCAGTCGTTCCCGCGAACATTCAGCGAGTGGAATGCCTGCTTCTTGAAAATAGACAGATAACTTGTTGACGGCATGCCGAAGAGACACATCTGTCACAACACCACCACCACTTGCGCATTACAGGAACTCAGCTGGGAGTTACTGCCACATCCCCCAAACAGTCATGACAACGCTCCAAGACATTTCTACATGATTGGGACATTATAGGAGTTCCTTAGAGACCAGCGTTTCAGGCGTGAAGCAGGTAGGTCTGATCATGGCTTCAGTGTGCTGAGAAAACTTACTACCTTGATGGTATCCAAGCACTGGGATCAGTGCATTAGTGTAGCAGAGGATTATATAGTGAAATTACAGGGAGTGTTTATGTTCTATTATTCTGCACAATAAAAGTCCTGGTTTGACTCGAACACTTATACATGAAGACGGCCATCCAATGTTAGGGTTCCTGCTGGGAAGTCTTCAGGACAAAAAAAAAAAATTCTATTTGTTTGCAGTTTCTTGAAAACATGAAAAGAAACATGTGCTTTGTGTGTTGTTGTTTTTTTTAATCAAGGCTGGTGAGAGAACGATTTTTTTCAATATTTGTTATAATGTAAGTGATAATGGGAACTGATTAGTTTCAGGGACTTGTAGTGACATCGGAGGTGCTGCTACAGGGTGATAAAACGAGTTACTTGTCAGGCAGTTTTAAACTACCCGAATCCACGGATTGTTTTTCCTATAACAGTAACCCCTTGAAGCGTTGTGTTTCATATAAATTCACCTCAAAACCAATTCCCACCCAGGAGTATTTTTATAATCACACACTGCGAAAATAACATCTTAGCAAGTGAAATATTCTTGAATCCAACCAAACTATCTATGAATCTTTCTTAAAATAAGAATACAACAAAACTAAATATAAAATTATTAAGCTTATTTCTAATCGGTAAGAAAATAAAGTTGTTATTAAAAATTAATTTTTTTTGCTAGAATAGGAATGTGTGTCTTGAAAGAAGAAAAAATTATCTGCTAATAGAACAAGACATTTTTCTTTTGTAATTTTTATAAAATTTGACTAGAATTAATCTTATTTGAATAAATTATATAGATTCAAGAATATTTCACTTGCTAAGATATAATTTTTTGCATGCTCCTCAATGGTTCGTTTGTGTTTAGCTATTTAAAGTACTCGGCTGCAGTAACACACCTGATATATCTAATCGCGGTCTACCGGACCAATTAACGGGTTCAGGACTAATTCTCTGAAGCTGAAAAAAGGACTGCTTTCACACTAACAGTAAGATTATATCAGCTTAAATCATTCATCGGAATGAAGTGTCAGTGAGTGATGTCATGAACAGAACTCCTGTACCTCTCGCTGTTTGTCTGCCGTTTGGGTCCAAATATAGCGCGCTTTGTTCACAGCCACCAGATTCTCCAGTTGTTCTGTTTGATGTCATCAGCTTGGCTCACATCCTTTCGAAACCCTCTTCCCCAAAAACACAATGGCTGACATCCTTTTTTTTTTGTGTTGAGTATACAGAACGATTACGTTCCCTTTTTTGAGGCGTACAGCCGTGATAGCAGGCTTAATCACGATGCGGCCTTTTTTTTCTGCACAGAAATGTAGATTTAAAGGAAGAGCCGCTTGTGACCACTGCTGAACTGCTTCAAAACGTCAGGCATGGTCGGTGGCAAAGAGGAATGAGATTTAGCACCAGAGGAAGTCGAGGGGTTGGACGATGACCCTTCTGAAGGAAGCACTTTGACGGACATGTACAGTAGAAATGGCACTGAGGAGAGGATGGGGATTTCCAAAAAATAAAAATAAATAAATAAAAACACAAACAAGTCTTAGTTTTCTGTTTCACTATTTCAAATAGCATGCAATTTAGGAGAGAAGAGTTTCTATTGGATATTTGTGGGCGAGGTGACTTGTTGTATTTTAAGTTAGTGATGTTATGCTGGGTATTTTTCCCCCCCCTCAGGTTAATCCAAATGGTCCATGTACTCTACCTTAGCAGTTGGATTTCTCTTCTCGTGTATCTGTTCAGTCCAGCCTGCTGTATATGGATAGAAATTGGGTTCGAACAAACCTTGGCTCTGGTGTGTGTATATTCACTGAGGGATTAGGTAGCATGTTTAAAACCAGCTAGTTGGATTAGGTACGGTGTTTCTCAGCTGTGGTAGACGGCCATAGCCGGTTGTTTCCGGGAGAGTCTTTGCAGCTCCTCCCTGATGGCCTTGATCAGCGAGGCTGAGGACTGCACGGGTGGAGAGTCTTCCTCCGGGCCGCTGTAGCCTGCTGTGGGCGTGGGAGGGTCTCTCAGGGATGTCCTGGACATCTGGAACACGGGAGATGATGAGTACTCAGGGAACAACAGGATCTGCTGCAAAAGAGTAAAAGAGCAACAAAGACTAGGTAGTATTTTGTGAAAGGGCAAAGTGTAATGTTCTCAGTTAACACATAGCAAAGGATTCTCTGGTTTGATAAGGACAAAACCTGACTTTTTTTTATTTTTTATTTTTTAAGTTTGTACAGTAGGAAAACAAAAACTGCTCATCTCAGTAAAGCATGGTGGTGGTAGCATCATGTTGAGTGTAAACCTTGGCTTTGTTGTAACTTCTCTGATTAATTTCCTTATTAACCTGACTGTCCAGGGTGTACCTCGCCTGGTACCCCGAGTCTCCTGGAATAGGCTCCAGGCCCCAGCAACCCTGTAGAGGGTAAGCGGTATAGAAGATGAAGATGATGATGTTGCTTTGCAGGTTCTTTAATGTTTTGGAATGCAGTATATATTAACTAAACCCTGACTATGCAACTTTTTTTCAACAGACTTGCAGACTTTTTCAGGAGGCTTTATATCATTGGTTACCCACTTCAGTGTTATGGGGTATTTGTTGTACAGTTATGGCACATAATCCCAGTTAAGTCCATTTCATATTCAGATATTAACGCTATAAAATTTTGAAAGGCTCCAGGAAAACATCTGAAACATCCAGGAAGTTCTCGGCTGGAAGAGTTGCTGTTATAATCATTCAAGCGACCTGAATAAATTAAGGAATGAAAGGAGGAAAAAAATTCAGCTATATTTTTGAGTTCTGCATTGCCAGCTTTACTACAGTACACTGCATATCTGACTCACAGCATCTCGATTGTTTCCAGGTCTGGAGACCTCTTCTTCCGACCGGTACTGGGCCCAGCTGGATCCCGAGGGTCCGGATACACTGCGTCCCACTCCAGGATACATACCGATCCGACTGGACAAGCCTACCTGTGTCAGCTGATGTAACTGTGCACCTAGACACACAGATTAAATCATCAACGCACGCACATGCTACAGTACATCATCTGTGACATGCAGCACAGACTAATAGTGATATCTACCTGTGCTGCCCCCTACAGGTCGTGGTCGGGAGGACGATGGTATATCTTCTCCATACTGGCCCCTGTTTGAATAACCCGGATCGGACTGTAGCTCTCCCGACGCCAGATATCCAGATCCCAGCGACTGCCTGTCAAGCAATATTTGGACAATATTTAGATGCGTTAAATAAGACTAAGCATAGCTTCGAAGCAAGCGAATATCCTGGGAGCAAACGTGATAATGACAGTAATACTGTTCGAGTATACAAGCATTTAAAGTATTGATGGGAGTATTCTGTACCCAAACTCACCTCTGCAGTAAGTTCTGCACAGATGTAGGGGACATTCCTAATTCAGCATACCTCTACAAACACACAAATACGATAACACAATGACACAAAACTGAAATGTATTTTTTTTTTAAAACAGGTTTTTTGAAATTCTTTCTTGTCCTATCTTGTTATTTTTAAAATGATATGAATGAAGAAAATCGAAGCTCAGAATACTAATATTCTGGTATTGTCAGGATGGAATTCTGGTTCTGACAGATTCTCAACCTCAGCTGCATCACTCTAGCTGATCATTTGTATTAACAGTAATTATTTCACTTTGTAACACGTTTTTATGTCATTCCTCACTTGTGTCTGGCACGTATGTATGAATATTCTCATCTACTCACTGCTGAGAAGGGACTGTGCGCGGGGGCAGCTGGGTAGGACGATGAGCCCCACTGGCGGACAGAACGCGGGGGCGGACTAGAGGGCGGACCAGGACTGACCCCTTCCACGTCAGGAATCGTCGTAACCCCGGGGAGGTTTAATGGGGCAGAGCTACTCTGTGAGGAGGGCGAGACCAGCGCAAATGCATCATCTAGCAGGGAGTGCATTTGCTGACGTGCCTCTTCAATGGTCGGCTGAGGTGGAATATAAGTGGGTGGAACAGGGGGGGGGCCAGAAGGCGGGGACCCGGGGTCAACAAATACTTCGTCGGTCGGAGACGGGCTGCCGACATCAGGGAGCTGATCTGCATCCGACTGTATGAGGAAAGAGAAGGTGGCATAGCATAAGTGCCTGAAATTCCACTCGAGGGTGTTAATGAAAAATGTGTGATTTTACCACGTAGGCCACATTGTTGACTCCGGGGTACTTCCTGTACGTGGCATCGCCCTCGGTAATCAGACGGTCTTTATCAGTCAGGCTGCTGTTTGTACTCAAATTCTGCCTCTGACGCTGTCTAGGAGAACGTCTGCCTCTGCAGCTACACACATACAGATAGGTTTAGTAAAAAATGATTGGTTAAAGCAAAGCAAAATGATTCTAATCAACGAGTTACCCAAATCCAAGGATCATTGGATAAATGGATGAATGAGACCTAGTGACTGCGATTAAGGACATTAGTTGACAGGTTTGGTTGGACACCTAATGTGACTTAGTTGCCTTGCATCTTCAGGTTCTGGGTTCTATTCCAGCAACTGGTCTGTGTGCATGGTTTAGTCTAGTTTGTCTAGGTTCTTCCCGTGCTCCGTGGGTTTCCTCCGGGTTCTCCGGTTTCCTCCCACAGTCCAAAGACATGCAAATTAGGCTAATTGGTGTTTCCAAATTGCCTGTAGTGTGTGAACGCGCGATTGAATATTGACCGGAGGTCCTACCACGGTCGTAGAAAAGGAAATAAACACAATGGTCACCCATTGGCCTCTAGTTGGACTACAAAAGTTACTAGACACTGTAGATGGATGACTGGTTGACTGGTTTAAATCTGTCTGTCTAAACAGTCTGGGTTTTTTTTGACAGACCATTAGCAATGGTTAGCATTACTGTACTTCTCCTCCTCATCGCTAGCGATAACAACTATTATTTATGTAATACATAAAGATTAACATCTGCGATGGATTGGCACCTGTCCAGGGTGTACCCTGCCTTGTGCCCTAAGTCTTCTTAGATAGGCTCCAGGTCCCCGTGACCCTGAATACAGCCTAAAGCGGTATAGACAATGAGTGAGTGAGTAAAGATGAATATATTATTTATTATATACCCCCTGTGAGGTTCCCCATTTGGCGAAGGCGTTTGTGTATCAGGATGCAAGATCTTGTGTATTTGCTCCTGGGCTTGCTGGTACACCCGCTGCTGCTCCGAGCTGTCCCCAAACACCGCTATAATGTCCTCCATGGACGGAAACTCGTAGTGTCCTTTCCTCTTGGCCCGCAGTCGTATCTTATTGCGGTGGTGCTCGATCTCAGACTTGTGCCTGAGAGCAACTTGGATCTGAACACACACAGAGGCATACACGTCAGAAAAACCTGCAGTTCTCCCATAGTGCACATCTGGACACGGGTTTCTCACCTCCGAGCTAACCTTGCCTCCATCCGCCAGCCTTTCACTGAGGGCGGGGCTTAGGGCTTGGTTATGCGGATGAGAGGGCGGGCTCGGGACAGGCTGCATGGCGATCAACTGGACTTTATTGGAGACGCGGCGCGTTCCATCAGACGAACCTCGAGACAGCCGATCCACATGGTCAAATATGGACGAGGAAGATAACTGTTCATCAGCTCCGCTGCCTGATGCCGCACCTGGCACACGCAGGGTCAGGGGTCAAAGGGGTTTTTTAAAGGTTTCCAAATGAGACTCAGTGCAAAAGATAGCAGCTTACCGAGTTTGTTCTTCGCTGTGGATCCAAAGTGAAAAAAAAAAAAAGAGAGAAAAAATTGAGATCTGGACATAATGTGATGTGTAAAGGATAATTGAGGAACACATCATACTGTACCTAACCAAAAATCATTTTCACATTTTGTATCCACTTGTTACCATGTTTGCTCTTGCGGTGATGAGGTTTGCTGTCGCTGGGTGTGACTGCAGGTCTGGTGCTTTCCTCTGCCGATTCTCGGCCACTGGACGCCTCGCTAGCCAACGAATCACCATCAGATGGAGACAACCTACCACACACACAACATCACAAGTGCTGTTTTACATACCTCAAGAACAAGCACGGATAAGGCACATGTACACCCACACACTCGTTCAGTACCGGCTCCTCCTTCGAGCCGCACGTGACACTTTGGTGGACGAGCTTTTGGATTTGGGCGTGTTCAGTTCTCCACCTTCGGAGGGCGTGGCTTCTTTAACAGACGGTGGAAGAGGGGAGGGTTCTTGGATCACCATGATGTCGTCTTTACCATGTTGTCCAAGGTGGAGCTTGGCAAAGTCAAAGCCTTTCACACTCGGAGCCTGGAGCTGAACACACACACAGACACATATGCACATACACAGTACAAACACACACAAGACATGGGAAAATCATCTTACCACCCAAAAGATATTACAATCAGATCAGCATTAAAGCAGGTTAAAATTTCGTCTAGCATACTAAGAGTCCACTTAGCTTTAACTACACACTTAACTGGGTGGATAGAATGAAGAGTCAAGCACCTACTCTACATGTAATGTGGATGAGTGATCCACTTATGTAACAAACACACACACACAAGAACATACACACACAATTGTACATACACTGTGAAATGGTTCGACCCAGACCTTCTGTCTCTGCTGGATGGTGCTCATGGCGTCTGGTTGGAACTCCAGTTTCTCAGAACGGCACAGTTTCCAGTAGAGGATGATGATGATGATAAGGACCACCACCCCGGGAACCACCACCCCAATGATCAGCCACACATTACTGGGCTGTGTCTCAGAGGGGGCCAGGGATAACTTCTCCACCGCTGATATATATATATATATATATACACATAACACATTATATGAGACGAATTCCATCACAGACTGTGAGATAACATTGTTCTTCATGTCAGATTATATGATAAAGACTAATGAGAGACTAATATGATTAGCACAAACATTCGAATGATGTAATGAGCTTGAGGTAATAAAGTTATTATTCCGTCTACTCGCATTAGTACTACTGACAAATATTGTAAATTGCACGTAATCCTACTGTATGCTGTGCAATTATTTGAAAGACTTTAAGAAAAAAAAAAAAAAAAGCATTGTAGCAAGATCACACATTTTTAGATGAGTAATAAAAATTACCATACATTTGTATAGAAAAATCAAGTCTAGGAAAATTACAGGCCTGAAATATGTTAGCCATCATACTGTATCAAGTCAAGTGTGAAGTCCAGATTGGTGTTGCACTACGGTCATTACTGTGCAGTAGGTGACATAGATCAAATCATCAATTTCATCAAAAA
Source organism: Clarias fuscus (assembly GCA_030347435.1). NCBI lineage: Eukaryota > Metazoa > Chordata > Actinopteri > Siluriformes > Clariidae > Clarias > Clarias fuscus. The sequence goes on along the minus strand of CM059224.1, from coordinate 21,154,978 downwards.
AAAAAAAAAAAGTTAATAATAAATGATAAATACCATATCTATCTGATCCTTCAACAGAATTGAGAAAGATTTAATCCTAAACATTGTGTTAAAGTACTTTTAATGAGCCGTTTACTCCAGCTGTGATAGAAGAACAGGCATTTTTGTTACTGCTGGTGAAGTTCATTCAGGGGAATCCCATTATGAAGTTAGAATGAGGCTTCCCTCCTTCTCACTATGTCGCAGAGTGCTATTTAAATAGGCTCTCTCATATACAAACTCGTACTGGCCATATCTCAGCAAACGGACATGATCCAGTAATAAACATGGTATCAGAAATGAGCTTACTGAACAGGAATCTGACAATATGCTCATAACGCAAATCACCTAAAACGCAACTTAACCTCATTTGATGTGATAGGACACAAATAAGAAAATAAATTTCATTTATTTCAAGTTACATCTGATAGATATTGGATTGCTGGGATGTATTGGTTTTTTTTTAGACGTTTGGGTGTCCCTCTTCTTTGCATAACTATTTGCCTGGAAGCTCTTGCTATCACATGACAGCTTCCAACAAGGACGAGCAAAGGCTATCACATGCTTCCTCCAAGGAGGTTCTTTTCAAACTGCTGCTTCCGCAGTGTCTGGGGGCGGCTTAACACACTTGGATGGAAGTACTAGCTCACAGATGGCCATCATAGGCTAATGTCACTGTTATTTATATGAAAAAGCAAGTATTCCAGCGTTCTCTCTCTCTAAGAACATGGACAATCTAGCTCCCTTGGACTCCTGGCCATCTGGTGTAAAACTTGTTGCATCACTTAGGAGACCCTGAATATACAGTACCAGTCAAAAGTTTGGATGTTTATTTATCGTTATTTTTAACATTTTCAACATTGTATATTTATCCTGAAGACATTGAAATTATGATAGAACAAATATGGAATTATGAAGTCATCAAAAATGTGTTTAATAACCCACAATATGTTTCAGACTTGGAATGGTTTACCAACAATCTTGAAGGAGTTACCAAAGTTGTTGAGTAATGGTTGCCTGCGTTACTTTTCTCATCTCAGTTTGTTATTTTGAAACACTTTATTTATTTTTACTTTTTTTAAAATATGAAGTGCAGGTTAATTTGCTTTATTTTTACTGTATATATTGTATGAATTATTTTTATGTATTTATTGTTATGGGCTGTAGAATGAATAATTTGAGTTTTCATCATTTCTTATGGGAAAATTCTATTTGGTTTACGAGTGTTTTGGAATACGAGTCCGCTTCCGGAACAAATTGTGCTCGTAATCCAAGGTTCCACTGTACTGTCCATTCCTTGTGTTTCTTGGCCTGAGCAAGTCTCTTCTGCATGTCGTTCTTCCTGAAGTAATGGTTTCTTTGCCGCAATTCGACCATGAAGGCTTTGAACCCTGAAAAAAGCTTTCATGTGGGTTCTAACCTAAGGTCATGTAAACCAGTGTTTTTTGAGACTGGTTATTCAAATAAACTTATCCTCTGCAGCAGAGGTAGTTCTTGGTCTTTCTTTCCTTTTTTGACGGAGCCAGTTTCATCACAGGATTTGATGGTTTTGGCAAACGCACTTCTTGAGATATTTTGGAATGAGTGACCTTCATTTCCTAAAGTAATGATGGACTGTCTTTTCTCTTTACTTTACAGAGTGTTTCTTGCCGTAATATGGATTTGTACAGTAGTCGTAGTAGCAATAAAAGGTCTAATGACTCTGTACACACCCTTCAACTGCACACGACAACTGATGATCTAAAGCACATTAAGAAGGCAAGAAGTATCACAAATTAACTCTTAAAAACCATTCCAAGTGACTACCTCGTGATTCTGATGAGAGAACGCCATGAGTGTGCCAGGCTGTCATCCAAGCTACTTTGGACAATCTAAAATATAAAACATATTCTGGGTTGTTTAACACTTTTTGTTCACTACATAATTCCATATGTGTTCTTTCATAGTGTGGATGTCTTATGGAGTACTAATGTCGAAAATAATAAAAAATAAAGAAAAAACACATAAAGAAGGAGAAGGTGTGCCCAATTTATTGACTGGTTTTGGGTGTGTGTGTATGTGTGTGTGTATGTGTGTTTGTGTGTGTGTCTGTGTGTATGCGTGTATGTGTTTAGCTTACGTGTGGCCAGAATTCCATGCACACGGTATCCCAACACTATGGCTGCCCTCTGCAGGTTAAGTCTGTTCAGCATGGCAGCAGTGGTCTGAGCCGAGAGCCTCTCTCCTGACCCCGCCTCCACAAAATACACCAGCTCTAGAGGGTTATCTGCCCCGTCAAGGCGTGACGCACGTACAATCTGTCACACAAGGACACGCAAATAGACGAGTCCCATTTGTGTCCACATAAGAAGGAGAGAGAGAGAGAGAGAGAGAGAGAGAGAGAGTGTGGATTGGTTGTATGCCAGAACTGAGGACAGATTTCTGTTTATGTGTGTGTGTGTGTGTGTGTGTGTGTGTGTGTATGCATGCCCATTCTGTTTTTCCATAGTCACCTGCACGCTGTTATTGCCCACAATCGTGGCCCGTCTCCAGCGCCGCCCACCGCCGAGCCCAAGCACCTCCCCCACCAGCACAGCCAGTCGCCTCTCCATTTTAGCCTGGAACGTCCTCTCACTCACACGCTGATCTAATACACCCAGTAACACTGCGACACACACACACACACACATACACACACACACACACACATAATTAGAATTATATCACTACATCTCACATTAAATAAGAAGCGTCTGGATGATAAAAAAAAAAAAAAACATTCCTACCTGTCTTCACCCAGGACGATCGCATATGATGTGATACATTCAGCTCTGGATAATGAAAAGCTGAAGAAGGGAACATAAGCGAGAAGAGAAAAAAGATGAAAGGAGAAAAGAAGAAAAGAGAAAAACAAGAAGATAAACAGAAAAGAGAACAGATTAAATGAAAGCATTAGCGTTAGCTGTTTTTGCTAGCATGTTATAAAACAAACTGATGTTAGCAAGCGCCCTCACTTGAATGCAGATCTGGCCATTCTCATTCAAGTCACATGAATCGGGTATGTATCTGATCTACGACTACATACAAAAGTGACTCAGATCCGATTTGGAAAACATCAGATTTGTGCGTTCACACATGGCGTTGCCATAAAAAAATAAAAAAATAAATGAAATCTATGTCACATTAGGGTAAAACAATCAGAATTGAGTCTCTTTAGACTGGTATTGTGAACACAGCCCCATGTGCTAATATGTGCATTTTTGATTGTGTGTATGTGTGTGTGTACTGTATACTCACGCTCTGCAATCTGCACTGCGGGAAAGCCCAGGTAGAAGCTGAACTCCACCACATGCAGCTGTCTCAGGTGAGCGCTGATGTCTGAGCCCCTGAGATAGCCGTGAGAATCGCGGATGGCGAACGTGATGTCCACCGGAGTTTTCTGCTGCTTCTGTCCTTTCGTTAAACTGATGGTGATGTTCAAGATCTGCAACAGAAGATAAACAATCGTCATTAGTGAGATATTTGAGACTGACCTGGACACTACTGTATGTAGAACTTGCTGGCTATAGCGCATTATACACACATGTACAGTGAAGTTTCCGTTCTCCTGCAGGCGTCTGCGCACTTCTGTGTAAGCCATGAAGAGTCCCCGCTCCACGCGCTCGCTGAAGCTGCACACGCGGACGTCTACGTGGCTCGGCACAAACTGCAAAACTGGACGCAAAGGAATACGTAAATGCAGCAACTAGGCAAGAAGTAAAGCGATGCCGGAATTATTGGCACCCTTAAGATTAACGGGTGAAACGGCACTCGTTAAAAAATTTGAAGAAATTAATACGCAGAATAAACAGCATGTGCAAGTTGTATCTAGAACTTAAACACCCAGACACACAGTTTGATTTAAATACAATATTTTTTTTTACTTTATGTTCCAGAAAATAGTTTTATTACAATTTCTGCACCCCTACAGGAGCAGCGAAGATGTGTACCATACAATCTATTTTTATATCACCTTACTTGCTCAGGTTCTGAAAAGAGCTTTTTTCCCCCCCTCATGTAGAAAGCACTGGAATTCTATCTCGACAACCAGAAATGGTTAACAATTTCTGGAGTTTCCAAAGAACAAGAGCTGTTCTTTTCACAGATTACATTTGTAAATGGTTCAGGGGCGCCAATACTTTTGCCAGATTGTCGAAACTATGCGAGGAATCTTCAAAGAGAATTGTGGTATTGATTTTATCGAATAATCTCTGCTCATATTTTCATGGAGTGAAAATCACTTCAAGCATTTTATTTCACCGCCTTTCAGATCGCTGATAAGACGACTACAGTGTACAGTATAGCGTTATGGCCTACATTTCTCCTATATACTGTGTGGCTGCAGGTCTCTGCTTCATAGCTGCGTTGTCTGCGTTGGCCTGGGTAAGCCACGGCACCTGCTAAAGCACAAATAGATATCTTTTTTTTTTTTTTTATTCTGGAAAATAGTATACTTACTTGAGTGAACCTGATTGATGTGTTCAGGTACGGGATAAATAGGTGTAACAGTGAGGATGGTGGAGGACGAGGTGCTGCGTGCTGACTGGCGGAGAGCGTTGATGATTGACACAGCAGTGTATATGAGTGGGCCTGATACAGCTCGGAAAACAAAATTGGGCGGAGCTTTAAGGACCTGAAAAACAGAAGCCACAGAAGTCATTAACTTAAGTGTAACAGCACAACTTACTTTATATTACAATTATTGAAAAAAAAAATTCTATTTTTAATATTGTTCCAGTATTATAAAATTTGGAATGGAAACTACACATCAAAGAGGGAACGCATTTAGAACATTACATGATGTTCTCACAAGGTTCTAAGAATGCTCTAACTGACTAACTGACATTCTTTTAACATTCTTGGAATTTTAGCAAAAATCCCTGTCACAGAAAGCCAATTTTCAACTACTTGAACGCAGTAGGAGCTTGGCAGGAATGCAGTAGAAACCGGTAAAGATGTAGTATTGGCTCCCTTGATGTGGAGCTGCCACGCTACTTCTAGACATGTTCAAGCCTGGTGAGGATGTGGTCGAAGAAAAATGCCGGAAGAACTTAAGAATGTAATAACGATGGCGTTGCCCATTTTAGGACAACTGTCACCGCTGAGGTACTTCATTGACAAACTACTGTACAAGCTTGACTGGAAAGATCGGATGCTGTTCTGACAGAGGTGTCATTGGGATATCACTGCGCTGTTGCTACGTCAATCGAGCTCTCCCAACGACTTCTTCGGCCATGTTGTCTGCATTAAGTTCTTCTAGAACTTCTAGTTCTTGCTTACCTTTTTATAATTTATGGTACACATGCAGCAGATTACCAGCACATCTATGTCATATTAAAGGGAATTTAATATAAATACTGGATCCAATTCCTCTCACCATTTTAACCCCAAGTGTGCTGTGTTCTTCAATATTTTTAGGATGCAGCTTGAACGTCATGGTCTTTGACGAAGTGTGATGGAGCATACCCAAAAACAACAAACGTTTTTTTTTATGCCTATGTTTGTACAGTACAAAAAATTTCTATTAGTCATCTTGCAAATACATGCAAAATACAATTATAAAAACAACAAAGCAGCAACAAAAACAAGTGAAAAGTGTATCTGAGTACAGTAAACATAAATGTTTAATAGTCAGTTAAACAAATGAATCGGACCCACCTGCAGCTCTACTGTCCGGTTGAACTCTCGTCTCAATATCTCCTTCACATGAGCCTTTGCAAACGCCACAGAGGTAGAACTTGGCATGCCTGCAGTTTCAGGGATCAATAAGAGGCTGAAATTCCTGCAATCGCTTCAGCTGACTAGACAGAATTATTAGCGTTAAAGCTGCTATAAACGACACTGGCAATCTTTCCAACTTCCAACAGGAAGTTTTGCTCTAAACAAACAGCTATGACTAATTTCTGTCTTAGGAAATGAGCAATGCCTCTGCTGAGTGGATTTGTAGAATTTGCTTGATGTGGATCAGACGTCTGTGTCTATGAGAGCTTTTGTGACCTGAACATCAATCAAAGCTAAACACATAAAGATTAGAAAGTTTTAGTGTAGGAAGAACTATATTCCCACACTATATATATATATATATATATATATATAAAATGGGATGATAAAACCTTGTTCAAATGGTCTGAAACCTACACGTTATGAGTTTACAAGTAGCAAAGCTTACTCTTCTGTGGACTGCAACTGCAAACTTAACTGCCATGGAGGATCTCCACCAATCATCTGCTGATCTGCCTTACTGTTAACATCTCAATCTGTTCTCTTAAGTAAGACCATCAGTTTGACTGTTTGCCATGTCAGGCTAAAAAGCATCTATCCTGCTAACTAGCTAGCTAAGTTTCACAGACGAAGGCTGCTAGATGTGTAAATAAACCAGATATTCTGAAAAAATCTAACATAAATTTACAATTCATTTACCATATTTACCAATACAAAGATTATAATATCAGACTAGGTCCAATCCCACAGAAAAGCCAATGCAGAACAATTTGCTGAAAGAAGACAATGCTGGCCACGGCACCACAGCCCAGGGGCAAAAAGCACAAGGCCACCTACCCAGCCTCCAAACTCCTCAAATCCCAACCCAGTCAAGCATCCATCAGATGTGCCAGACAAACAAAAGTCCGAGCCACAGAAACTCGGCCGCACCCAAAGGATCCACTGTCAACATCCGTGTGACAGACGCCACAACACCCCCCCAGATTTATGCCCTGAGAGGTCAGAGCTTCCCTGGAGTTACAATGAAAACCTATACAATATTTGGCATAAGGTTTTGCATAAGTAATGCCCTATTGTAATAGAGCTGATTGGTTTTGCACTGAAAAAACATCAATCGTCCCACAGGCACTGACTTCAGTCCTGCACCTAGGTGGGTCCCAAAATAGCATATTAAAAGCCTGTGGTCCAATAACCATGAATCCTAACCTCCCTTAAAACCCACAGTAACCCACACTGTACTCTAATCTGCTACAGCATCCCAGTGAAGCCCTGCATCAGTGGAGTTGTCAGGGCGATGCGTCTACACATTTCTAACCAAGTTTTTGGACAAACTTTGTTGTCCAATGATGACAGGGAGTGTTAAATAAATGCTATAAAATATTATATTTCATTAGAAGACATTATTTCAAGAGCTACATTTTAGTTTCATATAATTGTTAAGCAATCAGATGTAGTTTATAAACAAAGGCAATGTAATTTTTGTTCTTTAAAATGATAAGAGCATTAACCATCATGCACTTTTGAATTACAGAAATTCCTTTGTGGAAAATAGAAGACTTACCCACTCTGACCAGGTACATGTCTTGCTTGGTGATATTGCAGACATACTGCCGGGGTGCAATGGAAAGAGGGATTCTGGGGGCAGGAGGTATTGGTTTGGTGAGCATGGTGGTTGTAGTTGTTGTAGTAGTGGTAGTCGTGGCTCTTGTTGGTGCCTGAGGTTTGTGAGCAGAAGGGACTTTAACTGTTACAGCCTGGATGACTGGACCCTGTGGGATAACTGGTGAGGCTGATGGACCTACAGGTTGCTCACTACCTGCTTTAGTGTCTGGTAAATCTGGGTGAGGAGGTCCCTTTTCTGGGTAAGAAGGGTAGCCAGGAGACTGCCGTTGCTCTGTAGGAGAAATAGGGAGTTTCGTAGGTTTTCGTGGAGGAGTGGGGGTAACTCCAGGTATGGGGTGATGTGTATCACCATGGTCCGTTACTGTCCTATGGCCCACACCCAGAGAAGGGGCAAGTGTGTGTGTGGAACCTGTAGGTTGTGTGAGGGTCAGTGTAGGAGTAATATGAGGGGTAGTCAAGTGTGTCTGGTTACGAGCAGCACTAGCATTCTCTTTGGCCAGCAGCGTGTTGTAGTACTCCATACTGTTCATATCTGGAAGCAGCATTTCAGTGGGCTCAATAGGGTACAGATCTGCCCAGTCAAAATCCAGATCATCCTGGGCAGTATCAGGGACATGGGGTATGCGGGGATCAGAGGGATGGGCAGTCCTTAGGCTTGATCCATATCCAACAGTTACACTCGGGAGGAGATGCCTAGAAGAGAGGGTGGGAACAGGGCGAGATGGGAAGTCGGTGTTGTAACGAACCCCAGTGTTGTCGTCCTCAGATTCATACGAGTCATATCCATGTGTGGGAAGGGTGGTGACCAAAGAAAAGTCCTCCCCATCAGATCCCATGAAGGTCAATGTCTCCAGGTAATCCCCAGAACCCCAGTCCACTTCTGTAGACTGAGCAGAGTCAAGGTCATCATGTGTAAGCAAAGTTGGAGGAGCCGGTGTAGGTGGGCTGTGGCCATGAATAGGGGGCATCTGACTTGGTGTGAGAAGGTCCGGTGGGCGTAGCAGCAGGTGAATGCCATGTGCGCTATCACCTAGGTTACCTGACCCACCATCGGCACCTAGGGATGGGGTGGGAGCTATGCTGGATGCGTTGTCATGGTGAATAGCGTGTGCAGGATGCTTGGAAGCTGATGATGTATGAGCTTTACGTCGGGTGTTTTCCGAGTATTGCGATAAGGATAATGGTGATTGTTGTAATCCTGCGTGCGCCGCGAAGAAACCAAAGTACCGTTTGGATAAACTGGATGGGAGTTTCTCTAAGAAATTAAAGAAAATGAATAAACATGGTAGATGAATGCAATCAAACAAATGTCCCACACAGTCATACTCCAGTCTGGATCTTAAAGCACTTTTTGGAAGGTAATAGTAATATGTTAGCTAAAATGAAGAACTTTATTGTGGTACCTTAATTTAATTTCAAATAGTTCTACAACCTAGATGACTTTTGCTGCCTAGGCATAATTTATGAAACCCATGCCAGCCCAAATCCACTTGTTCTAAGAGTGTCAGGGTTGGTCACTAGTGGCCACTTTGGACCTTTGGATGTGGCTACTTTGAAGCTTGTGTTTTTGTGTTTCGCTCTTCTAGGCCAGTTTTTTTTTTTTTTTACAGTGTTTCACCGGTGGGCGGCACGGTGGTTAGCACTGTCGCCTTGCACCGCCAGGGTCAGGGTTCGATCCCCGGCCAGGCTCGATCCTCCAGGGTTCGATCCCCGGCCAGGCTTGATTCCCGTCTCAGTGTGCATGGAGTTCGCATGGTCTCCCCATGCTTGGTGGGTTTATTCCGGGTACTACGGTTTCCTCCCACAGTCCAAAGACATGTAGGTTAGGCTAATTGGCATCCCCAAATTGCCCGTAGTGTGTGAATGAGTGAGTGTATGTGTGTGTGTCTGTGCCCTGCGACGGATTGGCACCCTGTCCAAGGTGTACCCTGCCATGTGCCCTAAGTCTCCTGGGATAGGCTCCAGGCCCCCCGTGACCCTGAATACAGGATTAAGCGGTATAGATGATGAGTGAGTGAATGAGTGAGTGTTTCACCGTCTTATGCTCCACAGGTGGTTTAGTTTGGTGTTTGATTAGTTTATTCTTTAAGATGCACACACTCACTCACTAATCGTCTATACTGCTTTATTGTGTATACAGGGTCGTGGTAGACCTGAAGCCTATCCCAGGAGACTTAGGCCAAAAGGCGGTGTACACAATGGACAGGGTGCCAATCCACTCAGCGCACACACACATACATACATACAATCACACATTCATTCACACACTACGGGCAATTTGGGAACGCGAGTTAGCCTGCATGTCTTTGTACTGGGGGAGGAAACCAGAGAACCTGGATGAAACCCACCAGGCACAGGGAGAACATGCAGACTCCATGAGGCTGGAATTGAACCCAGACCCTGGAGGTGCAAGGTGACTGTGATAAGAAATCAGTGTTTGATTTGTAGTATGTTTATATTAATGTCTTCATCCTCATTAATGCCGTGACTGCACCTCAATACATAAACTTTTATGCCATTACAATAGTTTCTTAGCCTTGCAGGGCATGAAAAAGCTTCCATTGTCCTTTTTTTTAAGTGGGACCTTTTAGTGTCTTAGATCCAAGATCTAAAACTAAGGTTTTGAGACATTTATTTATCTTTAGTAAGTGCTCTGATCATAGTTACACTACATCTGGAGAGGAACACTTTGTGCGAGACATAATACATCCAGGGTGACCACCGGCACAATACACAAATGTATTCACACCTAGGGAGAGGTTAGAATCACCAATTCTTTGGGAGGTGGGAGAAAACCAGATAATCCATTTTGACATGGACAGAACATGCAAAATCCCCACTGACAGTAAGCCCCAAGCGCAGGATTTATCTGCACACTCTGGAGCTTTGAGGTATCCTGAATATCCACTGCACCACAATTAAAAAAAATGAAAATGAAAGTCAAGTCCTGTCCTAATAAACCATTCTGAAATGGATATGTTAAGGTCAGTAATAAGCAAATTCCTCTGCATTAATTCCTCAGTGCCCTAAATGGTACAGCATAGTGGAAAAGAGTTTCTCTGAGACTTGCTGCACATCTAGAATACACTAGCAGTATATCAGCTGTAACAGCAGTGGGCTAATCATCCAGTTTTTTTCCTCTGTGTGATACTGAAGCACTGAGAATGGAGAGGTAATTGAGTCTGAGGCTCAGTGGGTTTGATGGCTACGAAAGTGAAACAGGCAGCATGTAGGAAGCTGGCAGCTCTGTGCATGGTTTGTGGGCCAGTGTGTCACTCCAGCTCCGTCTTCAGACAGGAAGGACGGCCAGCCAGACTCAAACTCATCTATCTTCTGTGGATTGTCAGAAAATCTTTAGATGGATATTATATCTAAGCCAAGCAGTTACACCGAAAAGGATTAGCCCTCATAAACGGCTAAAATCTTGGATTCTGTCTGTGGATGCTGTCTTTTCATTAGAAAACACATTCGCACATTTGCATTATTAAAGCTTTGATTTATTGCTCAGACGCTATCCACTTTAATCATTCTGATCTGTGTTTACAATAGGCCCAAATGTTGCACACTCCACCACTGCAATAGAGACTAATTAGTTTATTTTGTTAATTAATGAATTTGCTTAAAATACAGATATTGTTGTGTGTAAATATTGAGTATGTAACTAACTAACTAACTAACTAATTAATTAATTAATTAATTAATTAATAGCAGGGCAGTTCCAGCAATATGCATAAGACGGCTTCAGGACATGGACCAAACAACATCTGATTCCAAAAGCTTGCATCAGTGCTTTTATTCGCAGTTGCCCAAGGAATGCGCAAGTACTCTAGCATGCTGAATAACAGTCAACAGAATTCTGAGACTAGAATCAAACCTGTAATACCTAATGAATTTCATTTCGTCACCTTTAGCTTTGATTATAGCACCAGTCCACATGTGAAAATGATTCCTCATGCCCCCAGAACCACTTTTTCACAATATGAGTCCTGGAATATGCCTGTGCCATCATGGAAGAAAAACTCCACAGAGGTGATATCCTGCTCATTCAGTACATTCAGGTCGTCATCTGATTTCATTTTATTGCCACATAACATTGCTGAGACCTGACCAACTGAGGCAACCCCAGATTATAACACTGCCTCCAGAGGCTTTTACAGTGGCCACAATGCATCGCTCTTCCCTTCTTACCCTGAACTCATCAGACCACATGACAAAAACTTTTCTTTTTTCATTGCTCCAAAACATTGAAAAATCTAACCTCTACATGTGTGTATTGTACAGTGGAAACTTGGATTACAAGCATAATTCGTTCCGGAAGCAGGCTCGTATTCCAAAAACACTCGTAAACCAAATCAAATCTTCCCATAAGAAATAATGAAAATTCAAACAATTCATTCCACAGCCCAAAAAAATAAATACAGAAAAATAATTAATACAATATAGAAATTAAAAATAAAACAAATTAACCTGCACTTTACCTTTAAAAAAAAGTTAAAATAAATCCCCGTGTATTTGTGTGTGTGTGTGTGTGTGTGTTGAATTAGTAAAAATAAAAATGCTTGCTAGCAAATTCAAGCCTTTTTTCTGATTAGTCTTACTAATAAGTGGTGTGCTCATGGACACACATCTGTTTAGTCCCAATCTTGTGAGTTCTCATTACATTGCGTACGTATGGTTTTTACTGCTGATTTTTTTTTACCATGAAACTTTACCAAGTGTTTAAGTGTTCTCCATTCAAGATTCACAAAGTTGATGGTTCAGCGCTTTCCTTCCAGGTGTTGACGATGTGTTGAAGAGCTCTTAACCCAGTTCTAGTCAATTCAAATATCCTTAGTTGTTTTCTTTCCTTGATGCAGCCCAATATTTTGACACTTCTGAAATGGCGAAAAAAATTTTTTCGTTGACCAGGCAGTGTACTTACAGACGCATTCGGCTGATCCTATATGCTTTGATAAATAAAAAGAGAAGTTTGAAGGGGCTGTAAAAGTACAAAATAAATACAGTGGAACCTCGGATTGCGAGTAACTCGGTTTACGAGTGTTCTGCAAGACGAGCAAAGATTTTTAATACATTTGTACTTGAAAAACGAGCGTGTCTTGGTTTACGAGTGCCAAGTTTTTTGACACCAACACACACACACACACACACACACTCTCTCGCCTTTACACCCCCCCTGCCCGACTTCACACAGACACACATACTCTGCTCTACACAGAAACTCTGCTCTGTCGCGATTCTTTTCAAAGGTAAGGTGCTGGTTCATTTGTTTTGTTTTGTTTTTTACTTTACAGCAGTGATTTTGTTAGTCTGCGCTCACGCGAGTGTCATTAGAGAGATTTTTTCCCCCTGTTAAAATAGTGTTTCCGTTGTGTGTGTGTGTGTGTGTGTGTGTGTGTGTGTGTTTATTGTGAAACTTAAAAAGCGAGGTGGGGGGATGAAGGAGTAGTTTTACTGTGTAACACAAGACGACGGGAGGGGCTAATTCCACACACACACATACACACACAAATACACGGCGCCTGCATGCACAAACGGAAACACTTATCTGTTGGGATTTATTTTAACGTTTTTTAAAGGTAAAGTGCAGGTTCATTTGTTTTATTTTTACTTTATATATTGTATTAATTTTTTCCTGTATTTATTTTTTTGGGCTGTGGAACGAATTATTTGAGTTTTCATTATTTCTTATGGGAAGATTTGATTTGGTTTACGAGTGTTTTTGAATACGAGCCCACTTCCGGAATGAATTATGCTCGTAATCCAAGGTTCCACTGTACAATACACACATGTAAAGGTTAGATTTTTAAATGTATTACTTGCTGCATTTTACAACACTGGAATTACTGTCAAACATCAAAGTGTGCAAGGAAAAAAAATCAGTGCTCCATTATAATATCAGTATGATCTGTGCAAACTTACTTATCAAGTGATATTTCACAAATTTCATCAGATTTCACACATAAATCTGCTGCCTGCTGTCACCATGTGACAAACTGCTCGGTGCCACTTCACATCTCTTCCTTGCAGAACCTCTCACTATTTGCTTGCCTGTCTTTAATTTTTAATTTTTATTTTTAACTTCATGTCAGCTGTGTTGCTTCCACAAATATTATAATGACCCCAGGTCATGTGACTACTTGGTTTTCTCTTCTGGAACATTCAGAAATGTTCATGAAAAAATTCCATCTTTAAAATACTTTTTCTTTTTTGTATTTATTGGACCACTTCGTCAGACCTAGAAATTGTTTTACCTGGACAAACATTTTGAGAATTTTAACCTATTCAGGCTTTAAAATCATTATATACTTTGAGGTCCTGTCCATCCAAATAGGAACTGTGGAGGCCAGTGGTGACCATTGTATTTATTCCGGTTAACATTCGCACACTCATTCACACACTATGGGCAATTTGGGAACCCCAATTAGCCTAATCTGTATTTCCTTGGACTGTGGGAGGAAACCGGAGTACCCAGAGGAATCCAACAAAGCACAGGCAGAACATGAAAACTGCATGCACACAGACCCCGAGCCTGGAATCAAACCCGGGGCGAGGAGGATTATTCTTTTAGTTCTTCAAGGTTTTGGCTGATTAGCCTCACAGATTCCAGGACTGTTGGAAAACACTTATTCTTCAGCCCTTTAAAAGAATCTATCTTTTTTTTAAAGCACCATTTTAAGCCAGTATACAGCAACTGCCCATTAGCCTTTCAACAGGGTACTAAAGAAGCTTTTTTTTTCCTTCACTTGCTATGCTTGGTTAAATGCAATACGCTCCAATTTGCCAAATGATTGCCCCGAGCTTGCGATGTGCACTGCTGTTTCTCCTAAACCTGCCACCTACAGTACTGCTGTATGCACCAACGACGTGATCTGAGTTTTATTAGGAAATTTACAAGGCATATTAATTGGCCTGGTTGTCTTCTCTGAGCTCGGGCCTTCACAAAAATGTTCTTTGATAAATCTACACTTGGATTTCTGTAAATCTACTAAAAAATAAAGCTGAACTGTATTCAACGTTACATCCTGCACATACATGTCAGATGTCAGGAGCATGACTTATTCAGACTAGTGCCAGATTAAGGCCACGTTAAAAAAAATCTGATTTAATCAGGAAAGCATAACTACATTCAGGCTTCAAGTGTGAACACAGCTTATTAAAACTAATGAGAGCTTCTCTAGCACAGTATGGAATATCTCCAGTAATTAGCTTCTGTCTTACTTAACTATCTAACCATCCCTTATGGAGTCTTCACTTCTTCACAACACACACACACACACACACACACCACATTGAAATAAGGACTCTGAATGTGAGACGGCTCTGTGGCGTGGTCAGGCCAGGTGTTTCCATGGTAATACTGTGAGTGTGTGAAAGTGTGTGTGAGCATGTACAGGCGTGCGAGTGTGTATACGTGTTGCAGTAATGCATCATGTGCCGACTGTCTCATCAGTATTCCAGAGACACAGTAGACCGAGCACACAGCATTTCTCACTAAGGCAGATTCAGTTCTCTCTCTCTCTCTTACACACACACACACACACACACACACACACACACACACACACACACACACACAGGTGTAGAGAGCCACAAGAAGGGGCTCTAAGAATAGCACCACATAATGGCATCCTTGCTGTCTGTAGTCCAATTGCTTTGATTGGCTATCAGAATGAGGGATAGATAGAATGAGAGCGTGACACCGAGAGAAAGATTCATCTTGTACTCCTTCCACACAAGATTCAAATACCACCGGATGGATTCACACTAGAGACTCCTTCATGAATGTTAAATAAACTTTTTGTAGTGTTGCAGTAATGTTCATTATGATCAAT
Source organism: Clarias fuscus (assembly GCA_030347435.1). Classification (NCBI taxonomy): domain Eukaryota; kingdom Metazoa; phylum Chordata; class Actinopteri; order Siluriformes; family Clariidae; genus Clarias; species Clarias fuscus. The sequence continues at coordinate 21,139,766 of CM059224.1, read as the reverse complement.
ATGATCAGCAATGACATTAAAACACAATGCATCAAGCCTAGTACTGGACACATGACTTTTTGTCCATCGCTCAAAAGTCCAGTCTTTATGCTCCCTAGCAAGTCGATGAGATTTCCTGATGCGTCTCACTAACGAGGGGTTTTCTTATGGACACAAACAGCGTTTAGCCCCAACCCTGTGAGTTCTCATCACTCTGTGTGTGTGTGTGTGGATGTGTGTGTATGGAAATGCTCAGATTTTCACTGTTGATTTCTTACCATGCAACTTCATCAAGTAATTAAATGATCTCCTTGGTCAACAATCATTTTGGCCCTTGTCACAGTAGTTACAGTTACAATATCTCATTAGAACGGCACCCGAAAATGGGTGTGATATATTAGTCAGCCAGGCAACCATTTTTTTCTGAAGTTGAATGTTGGAAGCAAAAAAAAAATGTGCAACTTAAAAAATGCAAATCTTGTGAGATGTTCCCGGTCTGCAGTGGTGAGAACCAACCAAAAGTAAAACTGGTGAACCAAAAACAGGGTCATCCGTGGACAAGGCTCACTGATACGTGTGGGGATGGAATGCTGGCCCGTCTGATCCAATTGAAGAGCTGTATAATTTACACCTGCTCATGCGGGCGTCCTACACAGCAGGCCTCTCTCTCTGTCTTTGGTCTCTCAATCAATGCAGTTAGAATTCTTTTTGTAGTAAAGTGGGTTTATTGTTCACTTATCCACTAGATGGCAGTAGTGAGTGGTAATGATTTACATGTTCAAAGAAGCAGGGAGAACAAGCAGCTGAAGGCGGGAAGCAGAGAGCATACAAATATATATATATATATATATATATATATATATATATACACACACATACACATACTGTATATATATAATTTAATTTTTTTTTCCGGAACAAATCGTCTGAGTTTCCATTATTTCTTATAGGAAAATTCACTTTGATATACGAGTGTTTGATATAAAAGCACGCTTACGGAACAAATTAGGCATGTAATCCAAGGTTCCACTGTACCGCTAAACTGCTGACAGGATTAAAGCCGCCCAAGGCTCACCCATGCGCGCTGGGAACAAAGGCCAGCCTGTCCACCCTGATCTTACAGAAAATCAAATATTACGCAAATTGCTGAAGTCACTGCTGGCCACGAAGAGAGGCAGGAGAACACCCAGTGCACCATACTGTACCTTTGCTCTCAGGACCTAGCAGGCAGTTGACCTAGCCTCCAAACTCCCCAGATCTCAATCCAAATGAGCACCCATGGGATGTGCCAAATAAACGATTCTTATCAGACACAGAGTCCCACCCTGCCACCCAAATCCCCCAAATGATTCGCTGCCAAAGTTCTGGTGCCGGACACTACAGCACACCCCAGAAGTCGTGTGCAGCCATGCCCTGAGGGGACAGCTCCTAGCCTTCTCAGCTCCTAGCACACCTGAGTTAAATATTCAGCTAATTAACAGCCTTTCCTGAATTCAAGTGTGTGTGTCATAGAGCAGGGATAACACTAAAATATACAGGGCATGTGGTCCTCTGAGATCTGAGAGCCACTGCTTTACTGGACTCTACTATACTAGATACAGTACATGCTAGCACATTAGCACAGTGCTCATATTTTAATAGGAAAATGGATAAATTATTTGCCCGTGAAATCCTCAACTTAAGTTTTACATATGTTTTAAGCTCATTATTTATTAGTTCTGTCCTATTTAGATCATCTGCAAAAATAGCCATACTTTATTTCCCTATTTGTGTGTGTGTGTGTGTGAGAGAGAGACTCCCATGCAGCCTCATGCTCTTCTTAACCCCCCCCCAAAACCCTTTTTACATCATGATGTTTATTTATAAACAGAGTAGGAGGACTAGACATCAAACCCCAGGCTCAGACTTGCCCCTTATTACTTCATAAATATACAGTAGACATTTTTTTATTCTTTCTGAGCTTCTAGTTAAACATACCCAAACACACACTGTTTGGCCCTCTATTTCCCTCCCAACACTCTTTTCAGTATCATGTCTCTCACACAGTGAGGAATAGATTAAAATTAACCATTATTAATCAAAAACATAAAAAATGAAAGATTTTAGCAGTATTGTTGTATCCAGATTTGACACAGAGAACATGCACACACACACACACACACACACACACACACACACACACACACACACACACACACACACACACACAAACACAGTGCACCAATTCATGTTTCAGGATTGAAAGTGTACAGTGAGGCCCTCCCAAGAAAAAGGCTAACACACTTCCCTCACTCTCATATAAACAGTATATTAAACCATGACACTGCTTTTTTCACAATATTCAACAATGGGCAAATATGAAAAAAATTACAAAAAAAAAAAGAAAAAAAAGAAAAAAAAGAAATGTTCATCAGTAATAGACAGGGCCACATAATGGCAAGTTTGGGACATTCTCAAGAGACATACCTGACACAGGTGTGCTTGTAGTCGCTATGGAGACAAGCATCAATGCCAAGAGAAGGAGCGCACAGCAACCAATCAGACGCCGAGCCTTGACCGGCATCGCCCTCGGACCTGCGCTCTCTGCCTCTGACTTCTCCATCCTGCTCACCTTTTATGACATAACGCATGAATCTGATGTGTTTCCTCCAGGGAAACTGTCCATCTTCCAATGAGACTGCCTTCCAGTTTCAGGCATCTCTGAAACAAACAAACAAACAAACAAACAAATCCATGGTATTTTGATTTAACAGGCATATAAGGTATTTTGATGTTTCTGAACTCCTAGAGGTCATGCAGGACGACTTGTCATGCATGTTTTATTGTTCTCTCAGCACACCTTTTCACAGAATACCTGATTTAACGATATCAGCCAACATCAGCTACTGTATTTAACAGCCACTTCAGTGATTAGAGCAGAGAAAACATGCAGGGAAGGTGACCCTCAAGGATCAGAGTTGAGAACCGCTGTTGTTATTTATCATATGGATCTGTAGTCGAGGAATGTATCTTATGTGTAATGCAATGTCATTATCCGTATTTGTATCTGTATAATCTTATTTATACAATTATCTAGTTCAATTTCAATCCAAAAATAGGCATGGCATGAAAAATAGATGAAAAAGTCAGAAATTACCAGCATAGTCAGGATGTCAATTCCTTAACCTCTGCTTCCTCACTCTTGTGTACAATAAATCATACATTTGCGAGATTATATTTATAGTTCCAGTGCACCTGTCTAATCCCAGATCCTCATTCTGGTAAGCTTTCTACAGTCAATCAATCAATCAATAAATAAATAGTGCACCATGTGTTTGAATGTATTATGCAATCTAAATAATGTATTCATGTTCCTCAAGTATAAGAAAGGTTTTATAGACAGGATAAGTATCAGCCTGGATGTGAATTACAGTGGAAAGAAAAAGTGAACCTTTTGGAATTTCATGGTTTTCTGCATTAATTTGTCACAAAATGTGATCTGATCTGATCTTCATCTTAGCATGTGAGCCATGCCTCGGCAAAAAGAACTTTCAGAGGATCTACAATCAAGAATTGTTGATTTACACTACCACCCAAAAGTTCGGGATAACATTCTAACTCATTGGATGTCCCTGATTTTGTAAAGCAATGTGATATCCAAAGACATCCAAAATATGCAATAAGAGACACTTTGGGACTGTAGCTACTTTACTAAAAAGTGGGTGCCCAGTCAAAATGACCTTAAGAGCATCAATGAGGTAAAGAAACAACCCTAAGTGGCAGCCAAAGATTTGAAGGCACCATTGGAACTGGCTAACATCTAGTGTTCATGAGGCTCCAGTACGTAAAACATTAAACAAGTACAGTGGAACCTCGGATTGCGAGTAACCCGGTTTGCAAGCATTCCGCAAGACGAGCAAAGACTTGATAAACGAGCGAGTCTTGATATATGAGTACCAAGTATCATCGAGTATCATGTGGCACACATGTGCCCCTTGTTTTCACGCAGATCACATGATCACAACTGAGCCAATGATTAATATCTCACTTGCGCTGCGGAATTCTGGGTAATTACCACCCATGCACAGCCTCAGTGTGAATCTCTCACTTGTATATTCAACATCCCTGTGCACATGTACTGTTTACTATAACACTGCCACCATGTGTGCGTGTGTGTGTGCACGTAAAGTATCAAGTATCTTTTATTTTGTGTTTGTATGTGAATATGTGTATACTACCATGGTCGCATGACTCGATAAAACGATAGGTCTTCTGAGAAAGGTTTGCTCAGGCAATTGGAGCGAACAGGAGGTAGCGGGAACTACAATTCCCATCAGCCCAGGCATGGACATCATCCTTTGCGGTCTGTTGTCGCTACAGATCCAGTAATGCGGAAATGGCGGGTGCTGCTAGTAGCGGCGAAGGAAAAGAGATGGAAATAGTCGAACCTAAAGCGGGTTTTAAAATCGGATGTGTGGAAGCATTTCGGTTTTTCTCTGAAAAGAAACGAGAAAGGAGAAAAGGTAAAAGATTATCTGGTAAAAGATCCCAGCTGCAATAAGTAGGGTGCTATTTTTCAAGAATACTAAATTGAAACGTTATTTTTTTACATGGTTTAATAATTTTTTGTTATTAAAATTTAAAAATTGAAGTTCCTGTTTCAAAGTTTACAGATAGATGGCTAATTTGTATGCAATTGATATGTTCAGTGCTCATGTAAACTGTTTAATAAACACTTCTGGCACTTTTTTCGAGTCTCTTCATTAGTTTTGTTTTTCCTGTAAATGATTCAATAAATACCGTACCGTGCCATTCATACCGAGGTATTACCGTACCGTGAAGTTTTGATACCGTTACATCCCTAGTGTGGGTGTGTGTGTGAGAATATTTTGTGTGTACAGTGCAGGTTCATTTGTTTTATTTATACTTTATATTAACAATTTTTCTATTAATATTTTGGGGTTGTGGAACAGAGTTTTGTCAGAGTTTCCATTATTTCTAATGGGGAAAATGGGCTTTGATATACAAGTGTTTTTTGATATACAAGCATGCTTCCGGAACGAATTATGCTTGCAATCCAAGGTTCCACTGTAGGGTATCCATGACAGAACAACACAATGGAAGCCGCTGCTTACTAAATAGAACATTACTGCCTACCTGAAGTTTGCAACACCACTCCACAGTGGTATTGGCAAAATGTTTTGTGCGCTCGTTGGAAAGAACAGGCAGCACTACATCCGGCATAAAAAGAGGATTGCATGTCATCTTGAAAACAAAATACAAACCATAAAGTATGGGGGAGGAAACATTTGAACCTGCTTTGCTGCATCACGGTGTGTCCAGCTTGCAGTCGTGGGGGAGAATATGAATTCCAAAGTGAATAAAAAAAATTCTTCAGGAAAATGGGAGAATGTCTGTACATCACCTGAAACTCTGTAGAAGTTGGGTGATGCAACAGGATAATGACCCAAAACACCAGAGCAACTCCACAACAGAATAGCGCCAAAAAAACAAAATCCGCCTTATCGAATAGCCAAATCAGAACTTGAAGAGAGTTATATAAGTGCCGTCAAAAGAATATGACAGAGCTAAAGCAGTTCTTCCAGGAAGAATGGGGAATTCCTGACCCACAGCTACAGGAAGCACTTGGTTGGGGTTTTTGCTGCCAGGCTTGGGCAACCAGTTATTAATTCCAAGGGTTCACTTACTTTTTCATTATTATTTTGAATGTTTAATGAGTGTGTTGTATAAAGACATACTGAAGGCACATTATATTTGTCAATACGCTTGATTTTTTTAATGCTCTAAATGAATGGTGATGTTTAATGACACAACACACACATCCTGAACACGAATGCCTGTGATGTTTTTTTCTGATATATAAATGGTCAGCAAAAGCTAACAGGGAGTTAGTCTGTTACTAACTGGTCTGTGTGCACCAAATATTAGTACAGAAATCTGAGATTCATATTATACTGAAAATTCAAAGAAAGACATAGCAATAATAGTGTAGTGTCCAGGTTTTAGGTCTGGTAAATGAGGACCATGAACAAATATAGCACCCCCACCATTTACAGCAACTAAAAATGGGTGGCAAATTCACTCTCTCACACATTCTCTATACCGCTCATCCTGTACAGGGCTGCAGGAGGCCTGGAGGTTATTCCAGCGGACTCGGGGCACATGGCAGGGTACACCCTGGATGGGATGTCAGTCCATTTTACAGTGCACGTACATTCACTCACACACTATTGGGAATTTGGAAACTCCAATTGACCTAATATGCATGTCTTTGTAATGGTTGGAGGAAACCAGATCACCCAAAGGAAACTCATCAAGCATGGGCAGAACATATCATGGGCAGGAATCAAACCCTTGACCGTGGAGATGCAAGGCCACAGTGCTAACCACTTTCTTTTTGGTAATTTGATTTGCTATCTGGCACATCAGTGGATGGAGACTCCACACCCTGGAGATATATCCGTCATTTCTGTGGCAGTTACTTAAAGGGTTGGGTTTCCAGTTTGATGCCTGATAGTCATTCACACACTATGGACAATCTGGGAACGCCAGTTAACCTAACTGCCTTTGGACTGTGGGAGGAAACCCAGCAAGCACTGGGAGAACCTACAAATTCCACGCACATAGACCTGAGGCAAGAATCGAACCCTTAGCCCTGGAGGTGCAAGCTGACTGTGATAACCACTAAGCCACTGTGCCACAGCTAACCACTATGGGATAGCAAGTTACACTGATGTACGGCGCATATGCTGGCATAATTTGCGTTTGCTTTTATTTGTTCCTATACAGGGAAGCTTTTCACCTTTATTAAACTTTTTTGGGATGGGTGTGACCTATTCCATAATGACTCCACCCACACAATCCCAAAACTCCAGAGGCTTTGGATTTGCGCTGCTCTGGCATCTAAGACATTCATGTTGTGTTTTGTTGTTTATTTTTCGAATAGGGGCCTGATGCACTGCTTACAGTGTAGTCAGCCTACTCCATCATTCCTGGCACTCCAGGGATTTGGCTCATATTCCTACTAGGCTAGAATTCTGATTTAGTGATCTGATCTATATTACTTTGATTTGATTCATCAGGAGAAGCAGACCTTTCAGGGACGTGGTGTAGATGAGATGTAGTGGGTGAGAGCATTACTTGAGGACTTGAGGAGTGGAAGCTGCTGTGTGTTACGTCTTTTCATTCAGGATCAATGCAACAGCGATATCTTATTACAGAATTATTGAGTAGACTTGGATGAAAAATGGCGTGTGTAAGGCCTAGAGGTTAGACACCTATGTGAATTTCGATCAGATGTACAGCATCACCACAAGGAAGGGAAAGAGAGAGAGAGAGAGAGAGAGAGAAGGGCGGAGAGGAGGTGTCCCGACCTGCATACAGATAAGACATTGTGGATCAAAGATGCCTTTTCTTTAACACAGGAAGCTCCAGCATCATGCACACACATACACACACACACATAGCGCTCATAATGCATGCGAATATAAAGAGATGGAGTGATGAAGGCCATAGTATTTCCCTTACCTGTCATTTGGAGATGCAGCACAGGGCCAGACTCAGCAGCATCAGCACCACCACCATCATCATCATCATCATCATACACCCCTTATCATCATCATCATCATCATCATCTCCTGGTGTCCACACGGATCCCTCCTAAGGAGAAGAAGAAGGGGGAAAAAAACGTATCCTACAGTGTATCCTCTCGGTTATCTGCGCTCTCCCGGTGAATCCCCGGCGCGTCCAAAAATAAGCAGGTGCGCGCTCATGCGCGCTTCACGCAAACGCACGCACCCTGAGAACGCACGCACGCACGCGACCCGGTCCGGTCCATCTGAGCGCGCGGGAGAGAGGGAATTCGGCGGAGCCTCGCCTCCGTGCCCGTACTCCACTCCACTCCCACTGCCAGCCTGGCCCCGCCCACTTCTCCCTGTTCATTAAGGGGCAGAGAAGGGAACGCTGCTCTGATTGGCTCGCAGGAGCGTCAATCAAAATCTAGGTTACAAGCCTCTGGAGAGAGCTGCCTGTTTGTTTCCTCTCGTGGTCCAGATAATAAAGGACCAGGAGGTTCTGGAAGTCGGGTTTAGAACCCAGTTACTACCGACCATGTGTGGTTATTGTCTCTCATCCGTTCATTCATTCATTTATTCATTCATTGATGAGGAAGTGCTTTATTCCAATACTCTGAATATACGTATGTAATATTTCTTTTGGTGTAGGGTGTACACCTGTTTATAACTCTAATTAAATGATATTATAAATGATAATTATAATGATTTGATATAATCTAATAATACTATTAGATATAGACCTAAATATGATTCACGAAAATCGGAAAAAGCTCAAATAAACTGAATATACAGTATGATATACAGTAACTATATAAATAAAGACATATTTGTGATATTCACTAAAATTACACTCACTCATCGTCTATACCATTCATCCTGTATTCAGGGTCGTGGGGGGGCCTGGAGCCTAGCCCCGGAGACTTAGGGCATGAAGCGGGGTACACCCTGGACAGGGTGCCAATCCATCACAGGGCACACATATACACACACACACACACATATATACACACACACACACACACACACACACACACACACACACACACACACACAATGGGCAATTTAAGAACACCAAATAGCGTAATCTACATGTCTTTGGACTGCTGGAGGAAACCGGAGTACCTGGAGGAAACCCAGCAAGCACGGGAGGAACATACTGTACAAACCTCATGCACACAGAGACAGGAATTAAGCCCGGCCTGTCGAGGATCGAATCCAGACCCTGGAGGTGCAAGGCGACAGTGCTAACCACTAAACCACAGTCTCTCTGGTTTAGGCTCCGAGCCCCCCGTGAACCTGTACACAGGATAACGTGGTATAGACAATGAGTGAGTGAGCATTAGTAGTGTATACACACGTGGACAAAATTGGTGGTACCCTTCGGTCAATGAAAGAAAAACTCACAATGGTCACAGAAATAACTTTAATCTGACAATTAATTAAGTAATTTAAGTAATAATAAATAAGAATTCTATGAATGTTAACCAAAGAAAATCAGACATTGCTTTTCAACCATGCTTCAACAGAATTATTTAAAAAAAAAAAAACTCATGGAACAGGCCTGGACAAAAATGATGGTACCCCTAATTTAATAGTTTGTTGCACAACCGTTTGAGGCAATCACTGCAATCAAACGATTCCTGTAACTGTCAATGAGACTTCTGCACCTCTCTGCAGGTATTTTGGCCCACTCCTCATGAGCAAGCTGCTTCAGTTGTTTCCGGTTTGAAGGGCGCCTTTTCCAGACAGCATGTTTCAGCTCCTTCCAAAGATGCTCAATAGGATTGAGGTCAGGGCTCATAGAAGGCCACTTTAGAATAGTCCAATGTTTTCCTCTTAGGCATTCTTGGGTGTTTTTAGCAGTGTGTTTTGGGTCATTGTCCTGTTGCAAGACCCATGACCTGCGACTGAGACCCAGCTTTCTGACACTGGCCAGCACATTTCTCTCTAGAATCCCTTGATAGTCTTGAGATTTCATTGTACCCTGCACAGATTCAAGACACCCTGTGCCAGATGCAGCAAAGCAGCCCCAGAACATAACAGAGCCTCCTCCATGTTTCACAGTAGGGACAGTGTTCTTTTCTTCATATGCTTCATTTTTCCATCTGTGAACATAGAGCTGATGTGCCTTGGCAAAAAGTTCCATTTTTGTCTCATCTGTCCATAGGACATTCTCCCAGAAGCTTTGTGGCTTGTCAACATGTAGTTTGGCATATTCCAGTCTGGCTTTTTTATGATTTGTTTTCAACAATGGTGTCCTCCTTGGTCGTCTCCCATGTAGTCCACTTTGGCTCAAACAACGACGGATGGTGCGATCTGACACTGATGTTCCTTGAGCATGAAGTTCACCTTGGATCTCTTTAGAAGTCTTTCTGGGCTCTCTCGTTACCATTCGGATTATCCGTCTCTTTGATTTGTCATCAATTTTCCTCCTGCGGCCACGTCCAGGGAGGTTGGCTACAGTCCCATGGATCTTAAATTTCTGAATAATATGTGCAACTGTAGTCACAGGAACATCTAGCTGCTTGGAAATGGTCTTATAGCCTTTACCTTTAACATGCTTGTCTATAATTTTCTTTCGAATCTCCTGAGACAACTCTTTCCTTCGCTTCCTCTGGTCCATGTTGCGTGTGGTACATACCATGTCACCAAACAACACAGTGACTACCTGGAGCCCTATATATAGGCCCACTGACTGATTACAAGATTGTAGACACCTGTGCTGCTAATTAGTGGACACACCTTGAATTAACATGTCCCTTTGGTCACATTATTTTCAGTATTTTCTAGGGGTACCATCATTTTTGTCCAGGCCTGTTCCATGAGTTTATTTTTTAAAATAATTCTCTTGAAGCATGGTTGAAAAGCAATGTCTAACTTTCATTGGTTAACATTAATAGAATTTTTATTTATTATTACTTTTGTCAGATTAAAGTTATTTCTGTGACCATTATGAGTTTTTCGTTCATTGACCGAAGGGTACCAACAATTTTGTCCATGTGTGTATATAGTAGTAATATATATCTGTGCTGCATTTCTGTAGGATCCTTTTTACTGACTTTCAGTAAACAAATTATTTTAATTAAATTAAATACACATGATATGCAGTGAAATGCTTAATCAGGTGGATCTGAAAGACATCCCAGGAACATTGGGCTTAAGGCATGTATACATAGTGGATTGGACTCGGGGCATCATACACTGGCATTCACACACTCATTCACATCTACACGGCCTATGCAAACAAACAAACAAAAGTCATAATTTCAAATTTCAGCAGGGTCAAAATACATTTCTGACTATTAACCCTCAACATCTCAGCATAGTACAGTACAGTATTCATTTATTCCATCTTGGTCCACTTTCTTCAATCGATGCAGCAACACCACCTAGTGGTTCTAGCATGACATTATGAGCCATTCCGCACACATTAAATAATGATACAGAATACAGAATTAACCAGCAGGGACCATGCTGAATCAGACAGGAATGATAACGGATAAGAAACGGAACAAATACCAAAGAGGGTTGATGGCAGGAAAAGTTTATTGTCGGTGGTTACAGAGTATAGAAAATGAAATGTTGTTCAATAAAAATAATCCAACGTACTGCTATGAATCATCATCATATTCCGGCAGCATAACTGTACTTCACTCTGCATTCGCCTTATGATTACAATGTGACTTGTGATATGTGGAGAAAAAACAAAGTTCCAAAAAGTATGCTTTCACTCTGTATTTTCTCACGCAAATGAATCGCTGAGTGATTCTCATCCACTCATCACAA
>CM059224.1:20440927-20513427 GCA_030347435.1 Clarias fuscus | reverse complement strand
TCATTGGTCTCCACGGTCCCTAGTTGGACTCCTAGATGGATGGAGATGGAAATTTCCTTTGGGATCAATAAAGCACCTATCCTAACTATCTTATCTATCATTGCGATATTTACGTCGTTGGCCAAACACCCTGCATTATGCATATCTGCCATATCAAGACAGCAAGTGTGGAACATGCTCGGGTGAAATCCAGGGAAACAAAAGAACAAGGAATGGGGAAGAATTCATAGACAACGAACAGAGATGGAAACCTAGTAAATCACTTTCTAAGGGAAATGTAAGAAGACACTACCATAAACCTAACACTACAGTTTCTAAGAGAAAATAAATCAGCCCTTTCTGAATCAAGAATCAACATGTGTACAGTATGTGATGCATCTAGAGCTTGTATTACAATTTCCAATCTTGGGTATTAACGTTCCGACTAAAATATTGCCACAACATTGTAGAAATACCTACGGAAATTAAATATCCTTATAAAATCCAGGAGGCGTGTCAGATCGGATGTTCTTTGAACCAAACATTCTATTAACCGAACAAAAACAAAAAAAGTCTTATTTGTATGTGTATGTGTGTATTTAGTAGATAACGCTGTGGCCTAACACAATCCCTATGCTGAGAGTGAATGATAACCAGCGTGTCACCATCACCTATGGTGCTATCGGCAGCAGAAACACACTCACACACACAAAACACACAGGTAGAGCTATCATATCATTGCATAAATATCATTCATGGACTCCGGAGGGAGAAGAAATGACCTCTATTTATCTCCAGTGCCCCACAGTAGAGTTACTGAGCTTTGAATAGCATTTCTCCGAAAGAGTGAATAGCGCTCTCTCTCTCTCTCTCTCTCTCGCTCTCTCTCGCTATGTGAAGCAGAAGATTGTGCTCTGTGTGTGCAGGGCAATACAATATCACAGCCCAATAAGGAGCATGTGAGAAACTTTGATCCTTTTTGATTCCTGCTGGACAGGAGCATTAGTGTCGTACATGAAAAGCTTGTGCCTGTGGGGAAAGCTGTGTGTAATGAAGGTCGAGAGGCATTCCACACAGGACTTTTCGAATGATATCAGGCTTTTGTGTGCAGGTTTAGCATGTGTATGTGTGTTAGGTATCTTGAACTTATGACACAGTTTGTGGTCTTGGTGCCAACTATGACATTGTTACATTATTCCCTACCAGCACCGGGGACGTGCCATATGCTAGGAGAGGACAGCAGCATATGTCCTGGAGGTTCACACACACACACACACACACACGCACACGCACAAACACACACACACACACGCACAATAATTATTACTGTTTAAATTAGGAACAAATTTGCATGGGAACATTAGGAACCATTTGCTTTATGTACAATCCTCTGTGAGCATTTTGGTCCTGATCAGAAATACAGCTTTGATGAGAATGAGTTAAAAACACACAAAACTGCGCTACAGCATTTATCAATTTAACAATTTGTCAATTTTTTTTAAAATAGTACAAACGTACACATTACTCGATGCCGAAGACTGATTGCAAGAGACAGCAGGCACAAATATGTTTTATGCTTTTTTACAGATTGTCGTGTAATTTCCTTTCTTTTGACAGACCATACCGTTGCGGTCCAGAAAAAAGAAGAGAGAAGACGGTTCTACACCAATGTATGATAATGATAAGAAAGAAAACATTAGAAATGTAAATGTCGAAACCGTTACTTACAATTACAGAGCTTTTATTGTACACCTCCTGATTTTCCTGTCTGTCAGGCCACAGGTTGTCATCCATACCACAATGCAGCAACGAAAGAATCTTATCCATCCTCTGCTGTGACGTCTTTTGGAGAACCGGTTCACTATTGCGGTAAAGAGTCAAGATTCATCTGAGAGGAGCTCATCAACCATACACTTACACATTAAATATTCTAATAGAAATTTCTAGAAAATATGCTTCACATATAGTTCAACCATTTTACAGGTAATGATATACTGTATACAGTCCAGAGAACTAATGCCTTGATGTTTGGGGTGAGACGTTTTAACGAAAGAGTACTGTAATTTGCATGAATGTGGCAAAGCATTTGCAATTTGTTCAAACGAATGAGCAGTTGTTTTATTAAGTGGTTAAAATGATGCGAGGTTGTTTTGAGAATTCCAGCTCTGATTTGAGAAATGAACCAAGGTTACGTTTGACATTACCAGCCTGAAGTGACTCAGTTCTGATTCTTTTTTTACCCTAATGTGTCACAGATCTGATCTTTTTCAGACCACATCTGAGTCACTTTCATATCTAATCCCAGATCTGATATATATATATATATATATACAGTATATTTGAGATACGGTAATGTGACTTGAATGAGTACGGTCAGATTGGAATTCATGTGACTTTTTGCCTCTGCGTATGTTTCTTCTTCTGGACCTCAATAAACTCAATAGACTCCACCATGAAGGCATTTTTTGCTGAAATTGCAGTGGTCACACATACTCATGACGTCTTTGAGACCGGATGATGCGAGCAAAGACATATTGATGTGTGCATGCATACCATTTCAGGTGACAACCCTGTCCTTATTAGAGGCAGATAGAAGTCATGTGGAATTATGAATGGAAACTGTCATGACATGACATGCAAATATGATCTAACAAAAAATTATATATATATTATATATATATATATATATATATATATATACAATACAGACCAAAAGTTTGGACACACCTTCTTATTCAAATAGTTTTCTTTATTGTGTTCTTTATTGTGTTCTTTATTGTGTTCTTTAGCCCAAACGCGTCTCTTCTGCTTGTTGCCTGTCCTTAGCAGTGGTTTCCCAGCAGATATTCTACCATGAAGGCCTGATTCACACAGTCTCCTCTTAACAGTTGTTCTAGAGATGTGTCTGCTGCTAGAACTCTGTGTGGCATTGACCTGCTCTCTGATCTGAGCTGCTGTTAACCTGCGATTTCTGAGGCTGGTGACTCGGATGAACTTATCCTCCGCAGCAGAGGTGACTCTCGGTCTTCCTTTCCTGGGGCGGTCCGCATGTCAGCCAGTTTCTTTGTAGCGCTCGATGGTTTTTGTGACTGCACTTGGGGACACTTTCAAAGTTTTCCCAATTTTTCGGACTGACTGACCTTCATTTCTTAAAGTAATGATGGCCGCTCGTTTTTTCTTTACTTAGCTGCTTTTTTCTTGCCATAATACAAATTCAACCTCTTTGAATGAGAAGGTGTGTCCAAACTTTTGGTCTGTACTGTGTATATTTAGATCATATTTGCATGTCATGTCATGACAGTTTACATTGTATATTTTATATACTGTATATATCAGAACTGACCAATGGGGCTTGTAATATGAACATAGCCTGAGAAACTGAAAAAATTGTGAAACAAACAAACAAAAAAAACAGTGCAGCAGTCATCAGCTTAAATGTTATGCAAACAACTGTAGAGACTATAAATGTGAGGTCTTTTTACTGGACCTGATAAAATCTCCTACTGAAAAACTGACCTGTTACTTGATCAGCAGACTGTCACTTTAGGCAGACTGAATGTAAGCCCACTGCTGGAGAAGATGCTGTGCTAAAGTGAAGAGATGACTCAATCCCTCTATTTTATGACCTCACAGTAAAATTGATTTTAACATTATGAGCGAACTTGTAATTTTTTATGTTGGACTGTATATCCTATACAATATCCTATACAGTATGTTGTGAAGTTTAGCAGACAGAAGCTATGTTTACATGGACAGCATTTCTCCAAACGACTGAATGTCCTAGCGGGGAGCCTGCTGACCTCACTGAGCAAGATAAATGTCCATACCAGCATAATTAGTAGGAGACTGAACATGAACCTTTTTGTATAAGGATTCCACAAGGGTTGTGGATATTCAAGGGTTTATATAAAAGTCTATTCTCTCTGAAAAAAAAAACATGGAAGTGCAACTGAGATTCACAAACTTGCACAACATCTGGAATGATGCCAGATGGTCCAGGAATGGAAAAGGCCTGCTCCAGCAAGATAGTGAGGATACCCATCTAACCTCTTCTGGTGAAGCCTTGCAGATACATCAGAATGCCTGCTATGCCAGGGAAGAAGGAACTACTACTGCTGGAACTATCATCAAGTCCTGAGAGCCATCACATATTTCATTAGCACAGGGATTTCCACCAGCATTCAGCATCAATGACCAAAGTGCACCATTACATTTGTTAAAGCTGGGGAGAAGGCATGGTGACACTCAATTCAAGCAAGTAGGGCTCCTGGCAACAGCACAGGACCGGCAACCCCATCAAGGTCAGATGCAGAGGCTTTTCAGGTCAGTCACTTAACAGAGCACTAAAAACCTTGGCAATCAGGGGACTGCACAACAAGAGAGGCATCAGGTACATCACAGACACTGCAGAAAAGGCATCTAGATGGGTGTCAATTAAACGCACTTATCTGTGGACTACACAGCTTCTCAGGCACAAGCTGAAGACGGATTACCTCTGGTTGGAACACCTACAGTAGATAAAGGTGTCTGATGTTGAAAGACCCAAAACACCCAGTGGCTTCAGGTTACATCACTGATGATGTGTCTAAGCTGTACTGAAAGATGTGTGTTGCAGTAGCGAGGAAACACACCAAGCATGAGGAGAACACACAGACCAGAGTTGAGATTTGAGCCAACATCTCCGGAGGTGCATGTTATAGCGCTAAAGATGCTGACCACTAAACCACCGTGCCACCACACAATACGAGCAGAATGGAAAATTGTTGAAATGAATATAGATTCAATCCCTAAATATTAATGTAAAAAAAGACACTTGATTTTATAAACTTTATTCTAGTATGTTGTAGCTTTTATATCTATGGTGGACATTTCACCCAAACAAATTAGTAGTTTTTTTATAGTATGGTAAACCTTTTTTAAACTGTGGTCCCAGTTTGACTTGAACACCCTTTGTATTTAGCATCTTTAAAAGGATCTTCCTACAGTGTCTGGGTTTTGTTATAGTTACGAATAAGGTTGTTCCTATAATATCACAAGTTATAATGTCAAGTTTTATTACTTCCCTTTTGGTTTTGAAATAGTTGCTTTCAAGTTTTTTTATTTTTTTTCCTGCTCATTCCACATCCCTACTGTATCAGCAGGCCTTGATATGTGTAATAACCAAATCATTCCGTTAAAAATTACACAGATGTCCTTCAGTTTGCTTTGAGCCCTATCACCTCAAACGAAATTTCTCCCAGGGATCCTCCACTAATACAGCCCTTCCATTGCTGACACTCTCACTGTCAGTCTTTTTCTCCGCATGATGCAATGATCTCATGGAGAGATTCTCAGAGATAATTTTAGCCTCCCGACATTCTCAAAGATAGTGCTCCCAGTTCATTCAGCAATCCATCACTCTCACTATCAACGTTGTAGTCTCGTAAATATCATCTGTAAAATCTTTACCTTGGGGCATTGACTGACAGCGAGATGACCTTCTTGTAATCCATCGATGCAATCTCTTGGTCATGCAAATTCATTCTGTATATCATCATGCAGCTCAGACCTTATCTATCATGACGTGAAGCTCAATTCCTTGTCCGTACATCATCTAACATCTGGACTGCTGCAACTCCCCGTTAGCTAGCATTCCAGCAGACACTGTCAAACTGCATTTGTTTCACTTCCTGCACTCTGATTGGGGGCGTGTACGTAGTCAGGATTTAATACCAAAACTGTGCACACAGTGTTATTCAGACTTTAGCCACAAGTGCTACTCAAACAGGCATGTGGGATTTATCTGAACCAAAAGCAAAGGCATTTTACATGATTCAGACCTTGGACAGCTCCATTTTCGCACACTATATTGACTCAAGCGAAGAAATTTATTAAGTCCATTTGAACCGTCTGAAAGTTTGATGTATTTGAAATATAAATTACACTGAATTGTACCCTACCAGTGAACAGTTTGAACACTCCTAATTCAATGTTTTTTTTTTTCATTTTAATTGTAGAACAATGGTAAAGGGATTCAAAATATTAAATAACCTCCTCTGAACAGTTGATGTTAAGATGTCTGCTACCTGAGCGCTGGAAGGTATTCATGAAGGCTCTAATCTAAGGGGCTGTTAATTGGTGATTTCTAAGGCACATAACTCTAAATGAATTTATCCTCTGTAGCATTTATCTTCATGGGTCTTCATGAGAGCCAAAAAAAGAGAAAGGCTTCAGGCCTCCCAAGACCCTGTACAGAATAAATAGTGTAGAGAATGAGAGAGAGAGAGAGAGAGAGAGAGAGAGAGAGAGAGAGAGAGAGAGAGAGAGAGAGATGTCTTCAGTATTGTTCTACAATTTAGAAAAGAAAAGACTGATATTAAGCCCAAATACAGTATGAATATTAAAATAGATTATCATCGCTCCGGTTTCCTCCCACAGTCCATGGACATGCGGATTAGGCTAAATGGTGTCCCAAATTGCCTGTAGTGTGTGAAGGAGTGTGTAAGTGTGTGTGTATGTGTGTGTGTGTGTGTGTTCCCTGCGATGGATTGGGACCCTGTCCCACCTCATGCCCATAGTCGGCTGGGATAAGCTCCAGGGTTCCCACAATTCTGCACAGAATAAGTGGTAAAGGAAATTAATGAATGAATGAATGAATGAATGAATATTGTTCTCCCTTCAAACTCTGCAAAAAAATATTTTACAAATATAGGATTATTGTTGCAGTTGGAAGTGAACAACATAAAGGAAGAATAAAATGATGAACACTTCTCTAAATGGAGCTGTGGATGAGTTCTCACATGTTGTTGTTGTTGTTGTTGTTGTTGTTGTTGTTGTTGTTGTTGTTGTTTTCATTTAGATGCAGTTTCTTTGCCCAGGATCACAATAATTCAAAACATTTTTGTTCATGTACTATTTAAACGTTAGTTTTGTAAATGTGGGAATACAGCACTTATGTTTAAATACTTGTGTTTAAACCACACACAGTTGCTTTGCCTAATATGAATGCGCCAACTTCACGATAAATAAATAAATAAATAAATGATATATTGTATTTGCACAGCTCAACTCTAAATACGTCTAACATTCCCTTTGTAAACAATGATAAAGATTGTTGGAAATATATATTGGTATAGTGAAAACTGATCTTAATGCTTTATTTTTTTTTATCTTTGTGCTGCATGACAATGTCAACTGGAGTTGCATAATGGGGCAATGATTGATTATTTTGTATCCTAAACCCGTACTATGCACTCTCTAAATATAACGGCATCTTGAACTCTTGCCATTTCACTGGATTCTTATTCCCTTTCCTCCTACATCTATCTTTCACTTTTTCTGAAATAGAAACTTAGTCACATAGCACTTGCCTCAAAGATGGCTCCTGTCACTACTGCATTCATGGAAGGCACTATTCACTGTGAATAAACAAAGCTTGTTAAATCAATCAATCAATCAATCAATCAATCAATCAATCAATCAACAGTATATTTCTTCTAACAATTTGTAACAATAAAACCCAATGTGGATGCACAGTACGGTAATTTCACATTATTAACATTTTCTATATTAACATAGAAATTATTTTTACATTAGCTTGTTTTTGTATTAGAATATTTGACTGGTCTAAATAAGTAAACTACATGACCGTCTAAGTAATAGTCACACATCAGCTAATTACTAATGAAAAACAAATTATTTCACTATAATAAAATAACATGTAGTAAAAAACTACATGACCTCATTTATGTGTTATGTTCCATTCCGTAGAAGTCTTCAGCTAATAAAAAATGATCATTTTAGGATCATCATACATATCATAAACTTATCAGCTCGATGACTGAAATATGGAAATGCTATGCCATTGTTTAATTAGGTGCGTTCAGTGATAACCCAAATGTGGCTGAAAATCTATGGAATAAAATCACTGTCAAAAATAATCATACGTAAAAAAAAAAAAGATTTGTGTGTAATTCTGTGTTTTGTCCGAGTTGGATTAGAAAATCTACAGCCAAGACAGCTTACAGATACGATATTTTGTGTGTTTGTTACAGTACAACTGTAAAACAAAATATACGACTCTGACCGTTTACAGACACAAAACTCGTTTTTACAACTCCTCTGTTACATGGAAGAATTGCGAAATTACGCCCACGAATGTAGTGCGTTACACCACTGTCAAAAATACGTCATCAAGGCCACATGCACAGGCGTTACTATCCAAGGGAAAAGGAGTCGATTCGGCGCATACGCCCCGCCCACTTCAGTTCAAGTAATTTCTGTTTTTGGATTATTATTGCAAGGCATAATAGCACACATTTGGTCCAGAATATCAGTTGCTTCAGTTCTTCCAATCTGTAACTATTACAACATTCAAGTATCATTACTTTGTAACACAGCTGTCCATTTTTCATCGTGAGTCCACGTAAACTGCACTTGAAAATTGGGATTTTATAAATTGTTGTTTTGCTGATCAATCAAATTTAGGTAAAAAATCAAAGAAAACTAATTTATTTACAGTCCACTCCACATTAAGTGATGTTAATCAAACTCTGTGAAGCATGTTTAAAACGTGAACCCGCCCCACTTTGTGGGTTGCTTACATTAAAACACTTTGATTAGTGCTTTGAGTTGGTGTTGGTACTGTACATACACACGTGGACAAAATTGTTGGTACCCTTTGGTCAATGAAAGAAAAACTCACAATGGTCACAGAAATAACTTTAATCTGACAAAAGTAATAATAAATAAGAATTCTATGAATGTTAACCAATGAAAGTCAGACATTGCTTTTCAACCATTGCTTCAACAGAATTATAAAAAAAAAATAATAAACTCATGGAACAGGCCTGGAACTACCCCTAACTTAATAGTTTGTTGCACAACCTTTTGAGGCAATCACTGCAATCAAACGATTCCTGTAACTGTCAATGAGACTTCTGCACCTCTCTGCAGGTATTTTGGCCCACTCCTCATGAGCAAGCTGCTCCAGTTGTTTCCGGTTTGAAGGGTGCCTTTTCCAGACAGCATGTTTCAGCTCCTTCCAAAGATGCTCAATAGGATTGAGGTCAGGGCTCATAGAAGGCCACTTTAGAATAGTCCAATGTTTTCCTCTTAGCCATTCTTGGGTGTTTTTAGCGGTGTGTTTTGGGTCATTGTCCTGTTGCAAGACCCATGACCTGCGACTGAGACCCAGCTTTCTGACACTGGCCAGCACATTTCTCTCTAGAATCCCTTGATAGTCTTGAGATTTCATTGTACCCTGCACAGATTCAAGACACCCTGTGCCAGATGCAGCAAAGCAGCCCCAGAACATAACAGAGCCTCCTCCATGTTTCACAGTAGGGACAGTGTTCTTTTCTTGATATGCTTAATTTTTCCGTCTGTGAACATAGAGCTGATGTGCCTTGGCAAAAAGTTCCATTTTTGTCTCATCTGTCCATAAGACATTCTCCCAGAAGCTTTGTGGCTTGTCAACATGTAGTTTGGCATATTCCAGTCTGACTTTTTTATGATTTGTTTTCAACAATGGTGTCCTCCTTGGTCGTCTCCCATGTAGTCCACTTTGGCTCAAACAACGACGGATGGTGCGATCTGACACTGATGTTCCTTGAGCATGAAGTTCACCTTGGATCTCTTTAGAAGTCTTTCTGGGCTCTTTTGTTACCATTCGGATTATCCGTCTCTTTGATTTGTCATCAATTTTCCTCCTGCGGCCACGTCCGGGGAGGTTGGCTACAGTCCCATGGAACTTAAATTTCTGAATAATATGTGCAACTGTAGTCACAGGAACATCTAGCTGCTTGGAAATGGTCTTATAGCCTTTACCTTTAACATGCTTGTCTATAATTTTCTTTCGAATCTCCTGAGACAACTCTTTCCTTTGCTTCCTCTGGTCCATGTTGCGTGTGGTACATACCATGTCACCAAACAACACAGTGACTACCTGGAGCCCTATATATAGGCCCACTGACTGATTACAAGATTGTAGACACCTGTGATGCTAATTAGTGGACACGCCTTGAATTAACATGTCCCTTTGGTCACATTATTTTCAGTATTTTCTAGGGGTACCATCATTTTTGTCCAGCCCTGTTCCATGAGTTTATTTTTTTTAATAATTCCGTTGAAGCATCGTTGAAAAGCAACGTCTGACTTTCATTGGTTAACATTCATAGAATTTTTTTAAATGATTACTTTTGTCAGATTAAAGTTATTTATGTGACCATTGTGAGTTTTTCTTTCTTTGACCGAAGGGTACCAACAATTTTGTCCACGTGTGTATTACATGGTAGAGTAATCAAACACAAGGACTTTTAGCTATTTAAGAAAAACCAAAGTGTTTTCCAATGGTTTGAAAGAATTAAAAGCAAGGTTTTCTTTGCCAAAGCTTTTCACAGAGTCTGCACAACACGCTATGGAAAACAAACTGTAAATTAGTTTTTTGTTTTTGTTGTTGCGACACACAAAAGAAAATACATTAACTGAACATAGACTACACAGAATTGCATTTATTTCCCGCTAGAGCACTTTTTGTATTTTTACACTCCAATTTATAAATGTTTTCATGCTGTATTTCAGAACTGATTACACTCAAGGTCAAAAGCAAAGAACAGCATCAATAGCAATTATATACTGTAAATAACAAATGTTAAAACTAACTGCACTCAGAACCATAAACATATTATAACGGTTACAGAAAAAAAGGATAACTAGCTTTAATCTGGATAACATCGTCACTTTAAAACAATATTATGGTATCGATTAATAGGTCACAGTATTCAAGTCAGGTCCAAATGTGGCCAAATGAAGCTTAAAAACTGTTTTTATTCCCATTAAAGCCAATATTTATTCTATTTATTTATTTTCATTAGGCATTGGTGGTTCAGTACTAGGTTTCTTATCTGCCATGTGGAAGGCCGGGGTTTAATTACCACACAATGCCTAAACCTCACACTGGATGCAGAGCCAGAGCCTAACCCCGGATGGTTGCATCAGGAAGGGCATCTGGTGTAAAAACCTGTGCCAAGTTGTGTGTGGATTGTATGGTCCACTGTGGCGAGCCCTCGATGGGAGCAGCACAAAGACTAAGAACATTTATTTAGTTTAGCTTTTCTTCAACATTAACATCATTCTCAAAATCCTGACTCAAAACCACACAAAACCAAACATCCGTTTGGACAAAATTCTGACATTCTGTACCAGTGTCAGTCAACTACAGCATATGCATTAAACATTCACACATATATAGTTGTTCATTGTGTAAACTGCTGAATGATGCAAAATGTTACTGAAAAATGCATACAACAATAAAGGCCAGTGTGATTATGTAACGTCCCTATTATTCACATCCACATGTCATCTGACTGGAATTGAACATTTCCCCAGATCTTTATCTTGTACAGTGTGCTGTTAACACATAGTAAGACTCTGTGCTGCCATTTTGGGGTTGCATAACTGATTCAGTCACTTGCCTCTGGACATTTTCTGGCTTAATTCCAAGTAAGTGTAAGTGTGGGCCCAAGAAACGTCAGTCAGACTTCAATCCTTTTATTTTAGCTTGGGAACGTCTGGAGATCCCCAGGAGGACTTTTTTTTTTTTTTTGCGAAGGCTCTCTAACTGTGAAAAACAAAAGTCTGGATCATGCTTATTGGCCTGTGGACATTGATAAATGAAAAGGAATTAATGAAAGTTGACACTATCTGTCAGTATCAATCATTGGGTTGATATAGAAAAACCCCAAGCACAATAACACAATCCAGGCTTTGGAAGAGGAAGAGGTTTTTGCTGCATATGATGGTATGGCATGTTGAAAAGCACTGCAGATGAATGGCTGACACAAGCCATTCCAGATTTATTCCACATTTGCTGTTATACTACACCTCATTCTCCTGGGCTTACTCAGTCATAAGAGCATTACTACTAAGATCATGTACTGGTTTCAAGGGAGTTCATATCCAGTTTATCCCAAATGTCTTAAAGGTGTTGGCAGCCACACATCTACTGTATGGGCCTCACTGTCATGCACGGGGCAGTGTCATGCTAAAACAGGTTTGGTCCATAAGATCCAGTGAAGAGAAATGCTACAGCACATAAAGAGATTCTTTACAGTTGTCTGCTTCCAACTTTGTGGGAACAGTATGGTGAAGGAGCACATTTGGGTTGTGCACATCATTTTGGCCATATGCTGTACACTACTATGCTTTGGGGTGCAGTGCAGAATGTTGCTTAGTTTATCGCAAGAGCTACATAAACCAGGGTTTGAAACTGCTTATTGTGGTATGACAAGGGTAAGAGCTTAGAGTGAGCAAGGCTGAAACAGCCTAACGAATGATTTCAGCATCACCTCATTTAATGTCAGCATGGTCATATTTCCAACTCCTGACATAATGGTGTTCAGAATAGAAAAGAGCACTGGAGTCAAGCAGAAATAATGAACAGATAACTAATGAGAGGAAGAATAAAGCAGGGAAAAAGAGAATAAATGAGTGCTGATAAGCAGAACACGGTAAGGAGGTGATGAGGGACTGGAGAAAGGGGGAGACGTCAAACACTGACAAAGAGAAGCTTTGGCACGGCTGGGCACTCAGCCCAAACTCTCTGGAGGCTGAGGTGTGTGTGTGTGTGTGTGTGTGTGTGTGTGTGTGTGTGTGTGTGTGTGTGTGTGTGTGTGTGTGTGTGTGTGTGTGTGTGTGTGTGTGTGTGTGTGTGCGTGATTGACTGGCATGGCTAGAGCTATTTCAGGCAATGGTTGCAGCTGTCTTTAAGGGGCAAAGGAGTTAAGATAGAAATCTCTATCACTGAAAACACACACACATACACAGATTTGCATGCATGCTCTCTTCATGAAATTCAAATCATGTCTCTCCATTCTCTTTGTTTTCATAGTCCTCAGGTGTTCTCATGGCCAATTTTCGGTGATACTGTAGGAATAACAAAGGGCAACACAGATGTGACACAATATCTGAAGACGTCAGTAAGCAGAGAACAAGATACAGAGACTTCATAAAACAGCACATATATTTTTCTTTCTAAAGGGGTAACTCAAGGTGTTAGCTTCCTATAAGCGCCATATTTGGAACCATCTCTGGGAGAGAAGCCCTCTGTTGTAAGGTAGATTAATTTTGTTTGTTTGTTTGTTTGTTTGTTTGTTTGTTTATGAGGGTACTAGTAGTGGTACATTTTCTGTGAATGGATATGGTGGTACTGTGGTATCTGATCTACAAAATCAGCTCAGCTCAGCACCATGGACAGCACTTGTACAGTCATCGACAGCATGACTTAGCACTTGTACAATAAATGCGTAAGCCTAAGAAGGAATTTATTTTACATTTTGCATAGTTCAACTAATCAGTTAATTAACAGCCTTTCCTGCACTGAAGTGGCTGTGTTAGGGCAGGGAACATACTTAAATATTCAGGAGATGACTAGGGTTCATAACCTTCAAATGCTGAAGTGAGTGCTTAAAACTACGGAAACCCATGGCAGATTAATCCTGGAATCACTCGGTGGACGTTTAAAAAACATAAAACTGTTAGATTGACTAGATCCTCTCAAAGTCGGACTAGCACATTTAGGAGGCGCATTGTAGGTGCTTTGCATATCCTGCATTGGGCTTCGATGTAGAGTCTGCTCTCCTAAGACATGGTTGTCCCAACACTGTGTTAACCAGCCCTACCTCACCTCTATCTCCTATCTACAACCCAAATGGGATCGATCATCCTTGTAATAAAGTTTTCCCAAAGGTGCTGTTTCCTCTCATAAATCAAATGTATATACTGTAGTACACTGAGATTTGTTGGAGTAGATTGGTGGGAGACTACAGTATGTCCCAGGGTGTCCTCAAGCCTTATTGCCTTCTGTCTCTCACTTTGATTTAATCTGGCATAGATTTGCTCTGTCCATCTACACCCAGACCATAATGTACACATTTACACTGCTGTAAATTATGAGCATTTTTAATAAAATGGCTCAACCTGCATGCACTCCAGCGACCTGATGTGATGCCACTGATTAATCTAGACATGCTTCTATTGCTCTAGATCTTCTTGCACTCCAGACCTGCCTGTTTGATCCCAAATTTTTAATTCTGCCTGTTCATTTCAGGACTCTGATGAGTACACAATAGAGGATGGACTGGATTTCTTTATGTGATGTCACCCATATGTTTTGAAGCTCAACTGTTTGAGCTCTGGTCATCGCTATTTTGGCAAGAGCTGACTCTGACTCTAAACCCGCAATTAATCCAAATGATCGAATGGGTGGAACAAATGGAGCCTGTCTGTTGGTGGAAACATGCTTACCTACCTCAGGTAGCACAAGCTAGCTAGCTTAGCTATATTACTTTGCATATGATTTAAACTGTCATCCATACCCTACATGTCATCCTGTGTAAACCCCTACATTTCTTGTGGTAAATTAAAATACAGCTGTTCGAGTTAGCTGGTTAGCTGAAGGGATACATAGCAGAAAGCTAGCAGTTTGGCATCTGTAATGCAGCAGTCACTTAAATTGGCCACACCTCTATATATGAATTTTATTACTTAATGTGATTTTTACCTGATGAGTTATGTAACAAAAAAAAAAGGGAAACAATCACCATAGCTGTCACTATTAGGAAATCTAGCTATAGGGACCAAAAGCATTTTTATACCAGGCTGTAAATGTGTTTATTTCTGTTGTAAAGTTGGATATTTTAAGACAGAAGTCCATGGGGATCGCCACTAACATCTACGGCTTGCTCATATAAATTTACATCCAGATATCCATATGCACCATTAAAGCTGTAGCATGCTAGCAGATGGCTGTAGGTGCAGGTGCTGATCCTCTGCTGTTCACATAGTAAGTGTATACTCTGGTGCTGATGAACAGAAGCTGAGCACCTTGTTGTAGAAAATGTAAACACTCTCTAAATCCCTTTTGCAGCTTCAATACCTTGCTGGATCATATTTTTGGGACTACCCCCACAAGGTAGATGCTTGCTTCACTGGGCAGAAAATATTGGTTATTACTGAGTTCCCCAGAGCAACCCAGCTGTTCAGGGAGTGCGGGCCAACAGAGGTGAGTAGGTCAAGAAGAGGATCAGAGCCCTTACTGAGAGACGTTTGTAGCAAGGGGTAGAGTGCTTAGACTTATTTATGCTCTCCATTTTTAATAACTTAAGCAACAAAAATACTAAAACCCAACCGTTGCTGGTTGGTAATGTACTACCTTAAACATGTTTTTTTGTTTTGTTTTGTTTTTTTATCTTTTTTTGCCATCTTGGCAGGTACAGTACTGCCAGGCCTTACAATTATAGCTTTTTATTTCTCTAAGTATGATTCATTCAGTTCAAGAGCATAATTTATTAACAGGCCCTACTGTCTTGTTAATTTAGACAGAGTTACCTAAAATGCTGATGGCAGCAATATGGGAGTAAATCAGAACTCTATAAAGCAGCTCTTAAATTAATTATGCCTCAGGTTATTTTGATATAAGTTATGATTGCCCATTTTGACTGGATTTATAGAGCGAAACTTGATTTATTTCATCCCTAGGAAGTTTTTCCTTTCACAAAATGCAAAGTACTGAGTAAATAGATGTCAGGCACATCCTGGAATTCTGTTTTCTAGTTAAGTAGCTGATGTACAGGTATGCATGACATTCTGTTATTGTGAGAACATTATATTCACCAGGTTGCCTGCATAATGTAACTCTAAATACTTACAACTTTGATTTTCATATCTCAGTAAATCTCGCTAAATAAATAGAAATGCATTCCAATTACCAGGAATTTATTTCAAAACAGTTCAGTAAGTCCCCTACATACGAACAAGTTTCGCAACGAGAGCTCATTCGTAAGTCCAATTTGTTCGTAAGTCCAACAAACATTGTCTAGGTACTAGGATACGAACACAACTGGCTATACACAGTATGTTAAGGTACAGTCTTCTTTCAAATCATGCAGATGGTTGAATGATTCGTGTTAAAAGAATGAGCAATGCCTGCCATCTTTTCACCTTGCTACATTCTCTCAATTTTTTCACTTTTGTCTCCATCGTTATTGCTTGGCGCTTCTTAGCAGTACCAGCTTCATTGCGGCATACAGTATACTTTCTTTAAGACAATCTGGGCTTGTACTGCACTTGCAGAGGATGCACGCTGCACGCCCATGACAATGTACACTGGACATGTGATCTAACTTCGACAATTGAACATGTGTGAACTAACATACGTTCATAACTTGAATGTTCGTATGTAGGGGACTTGCTACTGTATTTTTATTACAGGCATTATTAATATGTCCCAGACACATTACACACTGTTTTTCCTGTGCTTTGATACAGTAACTCATGGAAATCGGTCAATTCTAATAAAAGAAACACAACTATTAAACAAATATATAAATCAAAGTTTTTTTGCTTTACCATAAGTGACTGTTTAAGTGTTTACCCACATTCACAAATATTCACACTTTACTGAACTAGTCTACATATTGTAGCGTTACACCCTGAAACTGGTATAGAGAGAAATGTGTCTCTGCTTTGACTACGTCATTCTAACACATTCAAGTCTTTGAGTTTGAACTACTCCAGTGTAGTTTTAATAGTATTTTTAGGGTTATTGTAATGTTAGAAGGAGAACACCTGTTGCCGTCTATTATTGCTCAGTATTTGGCACCATACAACATGCCTTCAACCCTGACTGGTTTTGCAGTCTTTAATTCTAACAGCATCATGCTTCACTGCAGAGATTGTATCCTCAGGTTGATTAGCGTGCCAGTGTTATCACCAGACATAGAATTTTGGCCTTATCACCCCAGACAACTATTTACCCATATGTCTGATGAATCTCCAATATGCTTCAAATGGACGTGGTTTGCAATGCTTCCATTAAGTCTGCTATGTCTACTAAGTCTACTCTTTTTATTTCTGATGATCAGGGATTGAATTCTTTACTCTTCTCCCAATACGCTCTTACTCATGCACTCTGTTTTACTCTATTTTGTCTATTTTCTCTATTTTGTCTATTTACTTCAATGGTTCTGACAGGTCTATGTCAGAACCATTGCACTTGTTCAGAGCAGAAGATAGACATCTAGTATGTGCTTTGCCACTGTATGTCACTTGAATCAGAGTGCAGCCATCCAGAGGCAGATTGGATTACAGCTTTTATGCAATGGTGCAGTTATAAGGCTTTGCTCGTGAAACAAAGAAAGTACCAGATTCCTTTAAACCACAAAAATATCAAATGTCAGTAAGTAGATACGCATTAAATTTTTAACCCTGTACATACTGTACAATGATCCATAGCAAGAACAGACTTCATACTACAAACTACATACTTTTATTTCTTTGAGTTTCTTTATAGTGTTTCTTTAGGCACTTTGGTTTTATAAGATTATTCATGGACGATTCATGGAATAATGAATCATACATTATATGATTTTGAATAATACACTTTAAGAGTCAAGTATCTCAGACAAAATGGTGTTTTTTTTTCTGATAGTTAAGGTAAATTATAGATAGAGAATGAACAACAGCTAAACAAGCAAAAAATACATAAATACATTTTAAAGTCCTGCTCTACATAATGCTTAAATTTCATTTATTAATTTTAAATAACAGAATGTTTCTAGAGATTCTATTAGACACTGATGTGATGAGGTATAACAACATGCCCTTCTATGTGTCACATCCACTGAATTAATAAAAATGGAAAAACACGCAAACTACTACGTCAACAGATATTTCACATTCTAAACTTATTTCAGGACTTCTTTTGTGAAATAACTAAATTATACTATTATGTGTTGCATAATACTCATGCATTAATCAGAATATATCATACAGTAATTATGTTGTTCTAGGCTAGCGGTAAACCTTTAATCTAGGTTAGCAGTTATTGGTGACTATGGTGTGGTCATTAATAAAGAAAAGCATACAGTATGCGCAACTAAGGCTTGTCTTGACACAAAACATTAGGTCTGTAAAGGATCTTTATTCTAACTGACAGAAATGCAGTATTAATTTATGTTCATTCTTTGAGCTTATAGATCCAATGCTTTTTCTCATTCTGATCCATGGCATCTGAGACGTTGATCCACTGTTCACTGAAGCTCTAAAGCCTACAAAGGGGACCCTCCTTTCAGACCAGGCAATGTGATGAATGGGCAACGTGGCATGTTTGCTCTGAAAAGTATTGTCAGGTAAGAAAAATGATGTTATTACAGTCAAATAGCAAGTGTGAAACCTGTCGCTGTGGCTTGAATAATATCATCAGTGCTCTCAATGGCCACACAGGCCTTACTCTCTGTTTGGGTTATGTGTGGCAAACAGCACAAGATCAGCTTATTCATTTTCTTTTTTTTTTTTTTCATAGAAAAAAAAATATATATATATTTTACTTTTTTTTTTTTGTATTATCACCAGCAATTGAAAAGGACTTAATTGGAATTATATCTGGTGAATCCAAATAAACTTCCCCAGAGTAATGAAGTAGGGAGAAATCAATGTATTGTGCAGTTGTTTACAAAACAAAACACTGCTCAGCACCCTCCCTACACTGAAGCACGGTGGTGGTGGCGTCAGCTTGAGAGTTACTCTTGACTCAATGGTTTGTTTTTCTGACTAATTCCTGACTTACATTGTCACTTACTTTTGCCTTGACAGCTCACTACATTTTTCGTTTGGGTGGCAATACTTCCACTTTGTCAAAACCTCTCTGGACATTAGGCATTAGATATTAAATGTACTGTGGTCCCACAAGTTTGAGACAGTTCCTTGCATGATGGGACTGCTGAATGAATGACCATCCATTTGATAAATCTATTTCACCAACAATAATAGATTATTCAGCTCTAATAGATAGATAGATAGATAGATAGATAGATAGATAGATAGATAGATAGATAGATAGATAGATAGATAGATAGATAGATAGATAGAAGTTGGACATTTCTGTATTGTAAATCCCTTTTTATTATTATTGATCTTCAATATTCAAAGATATTGAGACACTTGATTTTTGGATTTTCATGAGCTGTAAGCCTTAATAATCACCTTGGAATATTCCTTGCTTAAAACCTTTGATGTCTGATTTGATGATTGAGGTCTCTGTCATCTATTCCTTCATAGATGCTTTTAGATAAACTGGATGATGGTGGGACTCACTCGATAAATCCTTTAGGCTTTCTCAAGTTTCCATGAGTGCAGAATAATTAAAAGTTTAAATGCAGGTTTGAATGTAAATTCGCCTAGAAAGTGTCGTGTGACTCAGGTGTTAATCTGACAAACAATTTTAATGAAATAATTATTTAATAATTATTTTTAAATGCGGCCTATGTACAGATTGATTGTATTTGTTTAAATGTTAAAATGTTTTATTATTATTATTATTATTATTATTATTATTAGATATAAAAATAGACAGATAAATAGATAGATAGCAGAACTTTGAATCATAGGTAGACAGTTGATTAGATGTGTTTTGATTTATGGGCATTTTAGAATACTAATTAAATAGATATTAATATACAGTGCCATGAAAACTCTTTACCCCTCCCTAGATATATTTTTGACTATCTGTCACATTTAAATGATTGAGATTATCAAACTAATTTTAATAATACACAAAGATAACCCAAGTAAATACAAAATACAGTTTTTATCTAAATGATGAATTTATTTATTAAAGGAAAAAGGTGTCCAAATTTACCTGGCCCTATATATATATATATATATATATATATATATATATATATATATATATATATATATATATATATATATAAAAGTAATTGCCTCTAAACCTAATAACTAGTTGTGCCACCCTTGGCAGGAAACAATTGCAATTGAGCTTTTGAAAATAACTGGCAATATGTCTTCTACGTCGCTTTGGAGGAATTTTGGCCGTCTTATTATTGTGGAATTGTTCTAATACAACCACATTTGGAGAGCTTTTGAGCATGAAAAGTCTGTTTAAGGTCATGTCACAGCATCTCAATCAGATTAAAGTCCAGACTAAGTCACTCCAAAACATTAATTTTGTTTCTCTGAGAAATTTAGAGGTGGACTTTCTGGTGTGTTTCAGATCATTGACCAAGTGCGCTCGAGGTCATTAACTGATGGCTGGACATTCTCCTTTAGGATTTTTTTGGTAGAACACAGAATCCATGGTTCCATCAATTATGGCAAGCCGTGCAGGTCCTGAAGCTGTAAAGTCAACCCCAGACCATCACACTACCAACACCATGTTTGACTGTTGGTATGATGTCTTTTTATGAAATGAGGCTTTTGCATTTTTTAAATCGGAAGTGACTTTCGCCTTGGAACTCTCCCGTGGTTGCCATTTTTGCCCTGTCTCTTTCTCATTGTTGAATCATGAACACTGACCTTAACCGAGGCAACTGAGGCCTGCAGTTCTTTAGATGTTATTTTGGGTTCCTTTAGGAGTTTCTGAATGAATCATCATTTTGCTCCTGGAGTAACTTTGGTCCACTGCTGTTCCAAGTGTTCTTCGTATGTGGATAATGGCTCTCTCTGTGGTTTGCTGAAGTATGTCGTTTACTTTGTTTCTCATATTTTCTTGAATTTCTTTAGATTGTGTTGTTTTAGATCTTTAAGCATGCTTCACTTTGTCAGCCAGATTAAATTTAAGTGATACATTGAATCAACGGGACTGGCAGTAATCAAGCCTGGGTGTGGCAAGCAGAATTTAACAAAACATGAATTATTTAAAAAAGGGGGCAATTACTTTTTTACTTAATGCATAATTTAAGTAGCGGCACCGCATTCACATTTACATTATTTGCAATTTTATTATTATTATCATTGAGATTTATAAACTGGTTGATTTTGTGGTTAAGTAATGCAAATGCTTTTCACTGTTTGTTATGTCACAAAATTACACATTAATGTAAACGAATTAGATAGAGAGAGCGATAGATAGGTATTTATTCTTGTGTTTGTTATGATATTACTAGCTGTGGTGATGACAGGATCATTCTGTGACAATCAGAAAAAGCGGGCACTTACAGCAGCTCTTCTCTCACAAGCGTGAGTATTGTAATTACTTCCCAACCTCTGTGATGGGTTAAAAGATGGCATATGTTTGCACACACGTGTGGCCCACAGGACTGAAATAGATTTACTGGTAACCATGGTGACATCACAGGCTGACACATTTTTTGCGACTTCACCAACAGCCTGAGGAGGATAGACACTAAACAGGACTAAACACAATTTTGGTTAATTATAAAAAAAAAAATAAATAAATAAATAAAAAAGATTGACTATGTGTTCATGGCCAGATGCACCAAGAAAGTTCCACACAAAAATGCACAAATTAATCTTCCTCTCCTACGCTTGTATTTTTATTCGCTCCTCTGTGTGGAGCCAAAAATGAGCAATTATAGCACTGACATTTCACTGGTGTGGTGTAAGTATGGACTAAAGTATGAGTGCAGAGCTGGTGGCCATATTTCATTTAAACACATTGAGATAGAAGACCTGAACTTAATGCACTTCATTCATGCTAGTGTCTCTATTCTCTCTCTCTTTCTCCCCCCCTCTCTCTTACCTTGTGGTTCTACTAACTCATACCGCTTGTAGTTTGTCTCATGGGGCCGTAGAGCAACGCAAAAGTTGTCGCTTGTGGTCATGAAACATCCATCTAGCATTTTTAGTTCCATGAGAAAGGATTTTCCTATGAGTTATGATTTACCTGCTTCATCCAACTTGCATAGTATACTAGCATCACATGCGGTTAAAATGCGGTTTAACATTTACTAGCTTCAGATAAGACATATTCACTAAAAATGTACTAATTCATACTGTATATAACATGTAAGTCAAGATCTACTATACACACCAGCGCCACCAACTTGCTTAACACAACTTATACGACAGGGTTTTAAAACGTTTTCGAGATTAGCGCATCACAGATCCAGTCGCTTTCGCAGTATGTCCTCCCTGAGACTCCTTATATGTATGGCAGTAGAATTCGCTATTGACAGACTGGCGCCTGGGGATGAATTCTTAATGCACAATGCAAATGTCAAAAAACGCAAATGTCGAAAAACATGATGAGTATTCACTTGGTCGAGCTGTCGGACCTGCCTGGCCCTTTTTCCTTTGTAGAGATGATGGGCTCTTCCACTGTAAAGACTGTTGCTTCATCTCAGGGTCGTACCCGTACACCCATGTTATTTCACCGGCAATGATCCTCGACAGGAAGGACAGGTCATCCATGGCACAGTTCTTGGCAGACTTTGACAAGCTGTTCCTTTTGCTCCTTGGAAAGCAGTCAGGGGACGAACTTGGCAGTAACATGGCGCATGTTTAAATCATACGTGAGCATTGCCTGGACTGGCCCGTATGACAACCCTGAAAATGTTGAAGACATTCAGCAACTTGTGCATGATGCTCGTCAGAGAACATTCCACAACATTGCTGTAATTGTTGGTATAAGCTTGTTAAAGTTCCAGTGATGTTCTTCTGCTCTTGAAGTGCACGTGTCACTCAAAAAACTTAGAATGACTTCATTGCATCATTGCCGTAAACTTACCCAACCATGTCAAGCCTCTCTGTGGCAGATTTGCCCAGTCTCACTCAGAATTTCACGTTCACTCTTTGTTCTAACTTGATGTCCATGATGAAATAGATGACGTGGTAACACACATGGTCAGAATGGCACCAGTTGCACAGCTCTTGATGTACACAGGATGATGTCTTTTGGCACACTGACTTATGAAGGTCAGTGCTCCCTGAGACTGTGCGTGCAGCCTTGTGCTGCCATCTGTTGGCGTGTTACAAAATTAGTCTCAAAACTTTTTGACACCACCTCGCGTTATGCATAAACAAGAAAAATGAAATGGAAAACTGTGACAATTGGTTATTTTCTTTAAGGGCCTGAACATGTTACCAAATTGGTGCAAGCTTGAGATCATGAAATATCATAAGGAGATCATCAGGAATATTATGAGAGTTTAGTACAGTAATCATAACCAGCCAAAACTGAAACATTTATTCAAGATGGAATTTTTTATTTTGTTGGTCTTTCAGCTGCTCCTGGCAAGGGGTCGCCACAGCAGACCATCCGGTCCATACACACGCTTGGTACAGGTTTTATGATGGATGGCTTTAAGGAGAACATGCCTAAATCTATAGATAAAATGGTTTAATCCTACTTAACTATTAAATAGAACAACTTCTGTTAATAGTATGTGTTACTGTATGCCACCCTTTGAATCAAATTTGAATTTGATTTCAATTAGAATTTGGTGCATATGAGAAAGTTTCCTGTGCTCACAAGAACCTTTCTGATGATAATGAGAAACTACGAGGCGTTCTTGCATGCACCATGAAAACTGATTATTTGTGTGTTCTTACACATTTAACCCTCGACACATCAGAACACTAAATAATATGTTCCAGTAGAGATCTGTGCGCACCAGATAATTTGTATTATTTTTATTTTTACCAGCCTACACATGTAATGAGCTGTTCTATAATGAGAATAGAATAAGATGAAACGGGGTTAAAGATTTTTCTTCCATCCTTTTGAGTCAAGCAGCAACCAGGTCAAGATTCTGTAGCATCATTTACTCAAATTGCAAGTGTCTTGATACGCTCCATATTCTTCTATTTTGAACTTAATTCTTTCTCCAGGTCTCTCTCTTTGTTCTCCTTCTTATTCTCCTGCTGTTCTCTATTTTACCCTTTACCTCTCTCTCTCTCTCTGCTCTCCCTTTTTCTAGCTCTTTCTTCATTTTCTTGAATTGATCACTCTGCTCACCACCTTTCTCTCTCTCTCTGCTTTGTCATATGGTATACACTTGATATTTTTCCTGTTTTCTTTATTTGCACTCATTTACCCTCTCTCTCTCTCTCTCTCTCATATATATATATATATATATATATATATATAGGGGGGGTAGTCATAAAATTGTAATTATTGTATGAAACAAATTTAAATATTTGCCCAAGGCCTCCAAGTGGTGCAGTGGTAAAGTGCCCGCCCTATCATCCAGAGATCGTGAGTTCAATTCCCTGGTGATGCTGTATCCTCTCGCAGCCGGAGGTCTGGAGAGAGCTGATTGGCCGAGCTCTCTCATAGGGGAGGGATGAGAGGTACATTGTGCTCCCACATTAATAACGGCTCTATAGCCAATCAGTGGCGTCTGTGAGACATGACTAAATTGGGGAGAAAATCAGGGAAAAAATCCCAAATATATATATATATATTTGTCCAAATTGTCTCCATAAATGAGTTCATTCATGGTATATTTTTGCTAAAGGGTCAAAAACAAAATGCCGCACCCGCTTTAAAAAAACTGAAGCGTGCCTTCTTCATGCCAACCCATTCAGCTCATGACACGGTGAAACTTGCGCCCAACTGTAGGTACGAGATTCACCCCCTACTCCCATGACCGCGCCCCCAGGGACCTCTTCCTCTTCCCTCACTTGAAGAAAGCACTTTGTGGCATGCGTTTCAAAGACGAAGATGAGGTGATTAAGCTCATCGTCGTCACATCGTCGAGGTGATTGAGCTCTTGGAACTTTTCCTCAAGAGCCAAAAAGAAGGCTTCCTTAAAGATGGTCTCCTCCAGCTCGTCCATCGTTTGGAGAAGTGTGTCACCTTAGGTGGAGGATATGGACATAATTTTTTCTTAGCAATAATAACAATTTTATGACTGTAATAATATGTATACATACAGTATCTTCTTTCTTTCTTTACTTATTTCTCTCTCATACTCCTTTCCTTCTATAATACTCTTTCTGTGTACCTCTCTCTCTATCCATCTTCCTATCTCTTTCATCCATATATATATTACTTGTATTTCTCTTTTTTTGTCGCTCTTCCCTCTTTTCACCATTTAAACCTCTTCTTCTCTCCATCCTGTCTTTTCCTCTCTTCCTGATTTCTCTCTATATTTTTCTTGGCAATTCATCTTTATGTCTTATGGCTCTTTTTACTTCTTTTCTTATTTCTCTCTCTCTCTCTTCCACTACAGTCATTTAAATAGTGGCCTACTAACTTGTGTTTTTTTTCCTCTCCTCTTTTCTTTCAGACACATTCTAGAGCAGCTGTGTTGGCTCGAAATTCAGTCACCTTTAGCAAAATGGCTTGACTCTCCTGGGAGTCGGGAACGAAGAAAAAGAAATCCTCCCGAGATGAGTTGTGCACAAATCACAGAAACCTCAAGTCAGTCACACATGAGAACGCTCAGTTGATTTCACATCTCCTTTACTATTATGCTGATAGACTCAGATTTATTACATGTCACTGAGCCTGTAGCTCTTTACCACTGCTGTCATAAACATCGTGCTCACAGCTAAATTGTTTGGGGTCTTTAGTAATCCAGATCCTCCCAGGCACTAAAATCCTCAGATTTTAAACGTATTCTTTTTCTATACAGTATACAGCACTGTGCAAAAGTCTTGATCATGTTAGTATTAATTAGAATTGATATAAGAAGTAAAAAGTCTTGAACAACCCATCATTTCTTCATATTAAATTAAGTTATGTAGATTAAATGATATAAATGAGAACTTTTGTTTTCCGTGACAGGCTACAAAAAGCCTAAAGACGATTTAAAAATTGGTTGTTTACTGTATGTAAAACCTCAGCAGCAACCTCATTTCCCCTCTCGACTGTTTCAACCACTCAGCATTCAGCATCACTCACTCACTCATTCATTTTGTATACCGCTTATCCTGTAGAGGGTCTACAGGCAATTATGGAAACACCAATTAGCCTAATCTGCTTGTGTTTGGATTGTAGGAGTAAACTGGAGTAACTGGAAAAAACCCAGCAAGCATGGGGAGAACATGCAGGTGCCATGTTCGGGGGTTCAAACCCTCGAGCCTAGAGATGCAAAAGTGTGCTAACCACCACACTCATGCCTTAAGTTACTTCGCCACACCACCACTCCTGTCTCACCGACCCACACTCCCACTACGTTCACTAACAACTTGGACATAATTGTCATATTCAGAGATTTCAGTATAAATACCAAATCCAATTCATCAAACCATCAGTTCGTGCTGAAAAGCAATGCGTGTGTCTTACGCCAACTAGTACGATGCAATGACAACATAGTAAGTATGTGATAAACGTCTGGTAAGAGCATGGTGCAATCTGATTGGACAACTCAGTACAAACTCATTAAACTTGGTGAACCAACCCTCCAGTAAATTATACCTATGCTGGAAAATTATACCTCAAGATGAAATTAAAAATTTTGTAAAAAAAACAAAACAAAAAAAAAACAAAGATTTCTTCACATGTGCTTGTGCTTTCCCTTCTGGCACATCTCACAATGGGCTTGAAATTTAGCCGATAAGCTCAATTACATGTGTAAAAACAACAGAAGTAATTATAGATTATAGCAGTTGAGTCTCAAGAGATTGGAAGCCGATCCCACATAACAAAGGACTTCTACAGTGATGCCATAGAAACACCATTTATTGGTCTTAAAGTCTATTGATTATTCTTTAACCATTTCACATTAGACCAAAGGGGTGAAGATATGCTAATTAATGCACTGATCAATTTATACTAACAATAAATATATTAAAACTGTCTGTATATATGTCCTAATAGTCATCAAATATTTTAAGCCAATGTGGCTGATTTCTTCTTCTAAATGCATCAATATTACATTCTGTCTGTAAATGCGAAGTCATGGTCACTTTACATGGCTGTAAAATAAACATTGTGTTAATTCTGTAGCTCTCTGAACAGCTTCAGACTTATATGAATGCTCTGAACAACAGGCTTAAATACATCACTGCGTAAGCTAAGATAATGATTAGATGCATGTTACTGTATATGGACAGGACTAGATATGGAAGTTATCAGGCATGAAATGATGATGGATTATATTATTTGTTGCCAATTATAGGACGGTCTGTTTTTTTTTTTTTAATGATGTAATTCAAGTAGGAATTCCTACATGTACAGTGCGATTTTCACCTTTGCCTAATAGACTTCCGAGTAAAAGCACAGTTTGTAAGGTACAGTAAATAGGAACGACTACCCAGCCACTTGTGATTCTGTGAACTGCAGAAGTCATTGAGCCAATCACTGACAGGGTGAATTTCCTCATTAGCATTCAAAGAAATAGTCTAAATTGCTTTTACACCGTGGCAATACGCCAACACTAGCTATCTTTATTTATTGAAAGACACCATATTAAACATTCTGCTTATACTGTGACTCTCCCATTAGGAAAACATCCTGACCAATATATTAGTAACTAGCCTTGTCTTGTCTTGGTGATAGATACAAGGTGTTTAAAGTGTGATCCATGCTGGTGTTTAAAGTGTGATCCAACATGGAATAAAATTTGGGGAGAAATGAACATATCATGTTAGTATTGAATAGAATTGATATATGAAGTCAGAAAATAAAAAAATGTTAGTTATCAGATGGGCTTACACCATATTTTCACTTTATGGCATTTTAGCTGTACATAATAGTGAAATAAGATACATAAGAAAATTAAACATTTAAGCCATTCATCTCTCATCTGTCATTATTTATAGCTTTGTTCCTATCTTATAAAAAATGAAACCAAACTATGGGCTTCAAATGCAAGCTATATATATATATATATATATATATATATATATATATATATATATATATATATATATATATATATATATATAATTTAGCAGAAAATCTGCTCGTCACAGAAAGAAAGAATTAAACACTATTTTGTTTTTGGTTGTTGTTGGTGTTATTAATCACCAGTAGTGCCCCTGTGAACAGAAAAATGCCCTTTAGGCTGGCTAAGTGGAAAAAATATGGCTGCCCTTTTTGATTAAAGGAAAAAATAAAAAGAAAGAAAGAAATGCCCTCTAGGGTTCACTTACAGTGGAGCAAACGTGAGGAAGTGTCCTAATGGCTGCCCCTTAAATAAAAAGGAACAGGAAAAGAGGAGCCCTACAGGGCTGCAATGCATCATGATGATGTGCCCACTAGGGTGCCTTTATAGTGGACATAATGCAGTGCCCTACTTCAGCTATGTTTAAGAAACCTTATAAAGTGCCCTAATGGGTGTCCGTCCAGTGGAAGAAATTGCTATACCCCCCTGGTTGGCTTATTTATTTTATTTATTATTATTATTATTATTATTATTATTATTATCTCCTCTGAGACCTGTCTCCATCTAGCGGTCCCGTGTGACGACTTTACCTCCGTGTAAATATCCGCAAACCCGCCGCGCTGCGCTTTTGGCTCAGGTTGCGCATTCCCGCGCCGCATCCTCTCCTTGTCACTTCCCCCCTTTTCCTTACGCGGTTTATATTTCAGTTTGGGAA
Organism: Clarias fuscus; assembly: GCA_030347435.1. Taxonomy (NCBI): domain Eukaryota; kingdom Metazoa; phylum Chordata; class Actinopteri; order Siluriformes; family Clariidae; genus Clarias; species Clarias fuscus. Next base: position 20,485,158 of record CM059224.1, on the reverse strand, counting down.
AAGAACAGGAACGAATTCGAGCACTAGGGCTTTCCTCTAATCAGGTCTCTCTCTCTCTCTCTTTTTTTTTTTGTTTGTTTCTCTCCCCCCTTTTGAGTGGCACTGCGTGTTTAAAATTAACGCGCGCGCGCCGCGCAGTTCCTCAAGCTCTCCATTCTTCCCGCAGGAGGAAGCCGGCGCGTGGGGCACGTGACTCTCCCGCAGCCACAGAGCAGCTCGCGCTCCCGCCGCATGCGTGCATCTCTTCAGCTTCAGTTCGATCATTTGTTGCTGCTCAGTCCTGTCCTGGTTTCTTTTCTTTCTTTTTCTTTTTCCCCCCCTCCTATTCTTTTCTCGGCGCGTTTGCTGTTTTTTTTTTTTTTTTTCCATTACGGATTCTTATCTTATCCATCGCTGTGAGAGTGAAATGCAGTGGTGACAGATGCGGAGTTGCAGGTTGCATTATTTTTTCTCACTCCACGCTTACACCCTGAGCACACTTTCATCAGTGTGGTCTCCTGCATCTGGACCACTGGCACACTGCGTCTTGGCACCGCGGAGTGCACCGCTAACAGCATGAGGAGTGCTTTGGAGTGCATCTGATTCCGAGACTGTGTGAGTGCCGGACTTGTTGCTGTGGAGCGCGGAACATTATTTGGGATACTTTTCTGCATTTTTTTTTTTTTTTTGGTTGTGTGCTCGTTCCTTTTTTTGTACTTCCAGGAAGTCAGTCAAGGAGTACCACAGTTCGTGTCAAGTGCATGCACTTTTTGCACAAGCGTCTTTGTACGGAGGTAAGACTATTTTCAGATCAAGTGCAAATGTGCGCCCTGCTCAGTGAAAAGTGAATCCGGTTTACGCACGCACATACTGTACACGCAACTCTCTTTTCAAACTGACCGACCGATCGCTCCTTCATATCATTTGCTTATAGATGTGTACATTTTGCGTCTTTACCCGCAGATGTCCGTAGTGGATCTCTGAGTACGAAACGGAGCGTCGAATCAACCCGAGTTGGCCCAGCTTGCGAGGTCAGCATGGCGGCCGGAGTTGCAGCCTGGTTACCCTTCGCGCGCGCCGCGGCTATAGGATGGATGCCGGTGGCGAGCGCGCCCATGCCCGCTCCACCGCGGGACAGGAGGCGCGCACAGGACAGTCTGATCATCCTAAATGTGAGCGGCACCAAGTTTCAGACCTGGCGCAACACCTTGGAGCGGTACCCGGACACACTGCTGGGCAGCACGGAGCGCGACTTCTTTTACCACGAGGAGACCAACGAGTACTTCTTCGACCGCGACCCGGACATCTTCCGGCACATTTTGAATTTTTACCGCACCGGGAAGCTGCACTACCCGCGCCACGAGTGCATCTCCGCGTACGACGAGGAGTTAGCTTTCTTCGGGATCATCCCCGAGATTATTGGAGACTGCTGCTATGAAGAGTACAAAGACCGACGGAGAGAGAACGCCGAGCGGATCCAAGACGACGAGGACAGTGACAACAACAACGACGTCGCGCAGCTGGACATGACGGTCCGCGAGTCCATGTGGCGCGCCTTCGAGAACCCGCACACGAGCACCATGGCCTTGGTGTTCTACTACGTGACGGGTTTCTTCATCGCCGTGTCGGTCATGGCCAACGTGGTGGAAACGGTCCCATGCGGCACGAGCCTGAACCGCGCGCGGGAGTTATCCTGCGGTGAGCGTTACGCGCTCGCCTTCTTCTGCCTGGACACGGCCTGCGTCATGATCTTCACCGTCGAGTACCTGTTGCGCCTGATCGCTGCGCCCAGCAGGTACAAGTTTGTCAAGAGCGTCATGAGCATCATAGACGTGGTGGCCATCATGCCTTACTACATCGGCCTGGTCATGACGGACAACGAGGACGTGAGCGGCGCCTTCGTCACCCTCAGGGTCTTTCGCGTGTTTCGGATTTTCAAGTTCTCCCGCCACTCGGCCGGCCTGCGCATTTTGGGCTACACACTGAAGAGTTGCGCCTCCGAGTTGGGATTCCTTCTCTTCTCTCTCACCATGGCCATCATCATCTTCGCCACCGTTATGTTCTACGCGGAGAAAGGCTCCAACGCGAGCAAGTTCACCAGCATCCCAGCGGCCTTCTGGTACACCATCGTCACCATGACCACTCTGGGGTAAGTGTGTATGTGTTACATACAGTATGTTTGTGTGTGTGTGTGTGTGTGTGTGTGCAGTCGGATTTGTCGGGTTATACAGTACGTGACATGAAAGAAGCACGTGGACAGGAAAAGCAGCATATGACCACCAAATGATCTCTTATCCGGGAAATAAGTTGCAGCTGTAACTAGGCGTGGGGCTATTTCAGTAGTAAACGCGCGTGGATGTGTTTTTGGTGCTCTGCGCGCCCGCGCGCTCTCCGCGGCTGCCGCACTACAGGACGTAGTAGTTGCCCCGGAGGCTTTACTAGCAACTCACAGACCGGGAGTCTAGCACACGCTCACGCAGGCGTTTGAGTCACCCTCCGGGCCAATCATCAAGCCGTGCGCTCCGACACACAGGCGGCGCTTTGATCAGCGCGCTTTGCAAGCGCAGTGCGGCTGCTGTCATAACACGAACTGCAAGCAACAGCGCGCCCGGTCCAAGACGACAGACTACAAATCGTGGGTCACATCGTGTAATTCACATTTAAAGCCGTAACATGTTAAGTTCATTATGATGTGCGTGTTCATGCAGCTGACTTTTTTTTTTTTTTTGCTGTCTGACATCTGGCCACAGTTACAGCTGTGCCATAGTTTCTGCTTTCAAAAATGTTTTTTTTTTTTTTTAATAAATTGTATTAGAAAGCATCAGGTAGCAATGCCATCTCTTAAACTCTTTAGGATCTCAGGTTCAATCCTGAGCTCAGGTTACTGACTAGATCAGTTTCACCTTCAGGTTGGTTTCCTCAAGGATCTTTTGGTTTCCTTTGTCATCCCCAAAACATACCAGTTGTGCATATCCCCTAGATATAAAGGTGTGTGTGTGTGTGTGGGGGTGTGTGGGTGTGTGTAGGTGTATGCTTGGTGGCTATCATAGCCTGGCATTCGATTCAGCGTGTTTTCAACTTTCATCTCATGCTCAGTGTCCCAGATATTGGCACTAGGTTCTTCACAACCCTGACCAGAATAAAGCAGAATAAAGAACTTAGTAACGATGAATACAGGAAGTTTTTTTTTTTTTTGTACACTAAATATGACACTTACATAAGACATTGTTATCACATAATTTATTGTCTGTTCCACTTCACAACACATGCAATCTATAAGTAAAGCAGCTTCTTCTTCTTTGTATTTCGGCTGTTCCCTTTCAGGGGTCGCTACAGCAAATCATTTGCCTCCATCTAACCCTGTCCTCTGCATCCTCTTCTCTCACGCCAACTAACTTCACATCCTCTCTCACTACATCCATAAATCTCCTCAAGTCCTCTCTGACTTTATCTCCAAAACATCTAACATGGGATGTCCCTCTAATAGACTCATTTTTGAAGTAAAACTGCTGCTTCAATTTCAGATTATGTATATACTGTATATGGGGCGCACATGTAGCAGTAACTAAAAGCATACAGTAGGGTGGCAGTAGTTAGTTCATTTAACCACAGTCCTACATCCTACAGTGGGCCACTACTGACACACAGCATGTGAAGGATGAGTCTTATTACTGTACAAGTACTCTCTTCTTAAGCTACAAACTGCACATCATTACATTACTATAGTAGTTCATACTGTATTGTAAGGACACAGCAGCGTCAATGTGCATGGTGGAGTTTAAAGCACGAATCAGACACGGTGTTATCAGTGGCATGTGAAAGATGGGCGGATAAAATCTAATATCCATCAATAGCCCCAAAATAAAATACACTTAGGAACATTCATAGATAATGTTTTTTTTTCTATTAGCAAAAAAAGCTCAATCTTGTCATTTGTACTTTGATTGAATGATGTGTGCTTAGTCCATGTACTGTACTGTACTATTTTTTCAGAAAAAAAACAAAGGATGATCAATTAAACAGCTCACCTTGTTCATGATGCCACACCTCAACTCAAGGCCTTCTCATATGGACTCAGGGGCTCATGATGTTGTGCTAGCTGTTCTCAGGAAATATGGTGAATGAAAACTGATCTTTTCCTATAAAGTAATGGATTATATTGAAATCCTGGTACTGATATCTCTAGTTTGATGGGAAACACCATCGGTTTTGTACGTATAGATGATGAGTGGTCTTCTGATATGGATACATTTCAAGTAATGATCAAATGTTTAAGTGAAAAAGAAGTAAAAATGGTTGGGAGAACACCAAACCTGTGACACTGAGCAAAGAGGATCGCCACATTTCATTGTGAACAGAGAAAGCGTTTCCTAGCTGTCGGATTGGATAATATCAGTAAAGGAAAAGCAATTATAGTCCCACACTCAGCAGTGAGTTAATGGCAGGAGCCTTTGTGTGTGTGTGTGTGTGTGTGTGGGTCTTCTTCACTCGGGAGGGGGAAATGACTCACAAGGGCTGGCTGCTAATGAACTGTGTCTACCAAACAGCCACACAGCTGCAAGACCTCAGTGCTGCAACCCCTCCTTTCATCTGCCTTCCACCCGGCCTGATCACAATGCGCCATTACTTCCTTCAGACCCCCTTTCCTTTAGTTCCACAGTGCATGTGGTAGAGGCTGAGAAAGGAAGAGAAAGCAGACAGTGCATTAAGTCATTGAACAACTAAATCAGGGTTTCAAACTTTTTGCTGCAGCCAGGAACGCCTTTAACTGTAAAATAAAATCCCACTTCAAAAGAGCTTTGTAAGAGTACTTTGTCCAGTACTGAAAGCTCCACAAGGTCAAAACAAAAATTTTATGTATGTAAATGTGTCCAATGATTTGTCTATTAATTAGAGATGCGGAGAATTTTCCCCCAAAAATGCATGTCCATGCCTAGATTTGCTGTCAGTAGGATTCATAATCAGAAGCCAAATGTGAAATACCATCAATAATGTGGATTATTTACTAAATTATCTATTTTTCATCACAGCATTCAAATAACAAATGACACAAAAAGAAAAAAATATAGTTTTTATTATTAGTAGTATTAGTAGTATTAGTAGTAAGATATTATATTAATGATTAAGATCTTAAGATATAATGCACAGATTGCTCCAAGCCAATTTTTTTTTTTTTACTGATAGATAAATTAAGATTTAGCTGTTGATGGAACACTCATCGATTACAATCGATGATCAGTTGATCTCTTGTGCTTGTCATGCGATCAATTATGAAAAATGGCAGTCAATGTTAATCTTTAAAAAGTCCTAAAACACGCCATGTTGCTTTTGTTCCGGTGTAATTGGGCAACTGCTGTGTAGCCGAAACACACACAACGTCAGAGAACCATGCTTTTGTGCGATGCTAATAACGCCACATGCTCACAGTGTTGTTGTGTAAAACGATGTATCTTAAGGTGACTAGTTATACAATTTTCCTGAAAATAAAGGCCACTCCTGGATGTGGGTGTACTTCACACCATTGACCATAACAGCTTCCTCTGTGTTCGGACTCATGTTATATCTTATTCTTGGCAGCGCTCCACTCCGTCTCTCTTAATACAGCATGACACTGTTTTTAGACTGTTGCTCCCAGACCTCTTAGAAGATCAAAATGGTTGAGAGGCATAGCATCTTTAAGGGCAATAGAGCAGCCCATCTAAAAGTTAAGCCATTACACTTTCACACATTTACGAGCTTGAATTCAAATCCTAACCCCTCTTCAGAATCGGCTCAGAAAGTAGAGAACGGCTGCCGTTACTTAACGCCTTAGCCCACTCGTAGATCTGAAATGCACAGAAACGTCTATAGTACTTATTAACATTGGGTCTATTCAGTGGTCTGTATAGGGCGACAAGGCTTTGCACGTGACAACATGAGATGAAGGTATACAGTACATGTGCAGTAGAGCACACTACTCATCATAATTACAGAATAGTTCTGAGTATAATAAGCCAACAAGCTGATATTTTGAGCCATTAACATGGTTAAGTTTAAGATGACGATTAGAGCTCACACATGACAAGATTGGAGTGAAGGGTGGTGTTAGCAATTACACCTTCTCTTTTTAAGAAGAATTTAATTTGAAGGAAATTGAACGGAATCCAAGCACATGTCTTCGCCCAGGGGACGCCTGCAATTAGCCCCAGTGTCCCAAAAGGAACAAATTGAAAACCTAGCCAAATCTTTTTTGCTTGGGTTTATTTATCCTCCAGAACTGTTGGTGTGGTGTTTTGAGCACAACATGATTACCGATGTAGTGGGAAAAAAGACAGTGAATAATTTTGCTTCAGCTCGAGTTCATCTACATGAAACTTGAGCAGTGAATTTCATAAACGAAAGCAAAGATGAGTGGCCAGAAACAGAGATTTCCTTTGTTTCGCAAATATTCCACAACATTCAGAATAAGTATGCAGCGTAAGTATTTAGTAATCAAATATAAAGTGTAAATCGTTGGGAAATTGCTGCGGTGTAAAGAGGGTAAAAACACTTCAGGACTTGCTGCTATAACACAATAATCAAATCCTGTCATTGGTTATTGTGCTGTACCTCACATGCTCGATTGTATTTTATTCCCGTTCTTATGTAACGTACGTTTGCGCCCAGGAGAATTGAATCACAAGGTGAAAAATGTGTTTTGACTGCTGCTTTACCCAAAAGCAAACATTAGCTTATTTGTAATGGTGCTCTCAAGCTGTGAGACATAATACACATGAACTGCATGGAGGTTTATCAGGTGTTCTTGGCAAGCTGTTCTGTTGATGAGAGATATAAAGAGCTGTGTTTGTTAGTGCTCTGTTGGACAGGACCCCGATGGTTTACCCAAGTGCTACGACATTATCACTGCTAACGCTGGTCTATGTGGTGATCAGTCATCTAGGTAATGCCTCTGCATACTCACTAACTAGATGAAGCCTTTTACCTGCTAGTGGCACATATAACTCTGTACATCTCTCATTAATGCAGGTGAAAGGTTTATATAGTTTTCCATTAGTGTGTAGGCCATCTGCGTCAGGTTTTGAGATCTTGTACATTCTGTTGTGCTTTGCTGCTCACCACGGTTGTGACTATGAGAGTAACCTTATTCAACTAGCATTGACTGCCGTTATCTTATAAAGATAAAGAACATTCAAATAGAGAACGTTTAAAAAACCCTTAAGGAGCTCAAACCTCCTACTGTCATTGCAAACATTTCGCATTGCCACTTCAGTACCGTAAACATCGCAAGCCCTCAGGGGCCCCCTACTTTCCTGGAGCCCGTAGTAGTTGCCTGTCCTGCCTGTTGCCAAGCAGCTTCTCTCCACGCCATAGTGGAGTTGCCGTTGTATCACTTCAGTTTATTTCTGCCTGTATAACTGCTATACACTGGAGGTTTCCCTTCCTGGGTAAATCTGGAGACTTTTGTGAGTAGTTATCTTAAACTGTTTGGCAGCAAGAATGAAGCCAACGTACTGAAATGAAATTTTATTCCTCCCCGTTCTGATGATTGATGGTAAAATAAGATTTAGCTAAATTGGGCTAAATCTGTTTTTGTTGTATTTCAATGCCATCATGCGTCATGCGATTGGCTCTTTGGTTAATTGCATGAATGTGCAGATGCGTAAATGTAATTTTATGCATTTTCCATGACTGTTTTTTTTTATATATATATATATATCAAGTGTAGCACCATAATTTTGAGGAGCTACATGTTGTTCCGGTGGCGTGGGTATATAGTGGTTGTTAAGCACTGTTGCGCCGCACCTCCAGGGTTGACTGTTCAAGGCTGACGGTCTGTGTGCCTTGAGTTTGCACATGTCCTCCATGTGCTTGCTGATTGTCCTCCAGGTACTCTGGTTCCGTCCCACAGCGCAGACATGCAGAGAAGGCTAATTTGAATTGCCGTGTCCATTGTGCCCTGCGATAGATTGGCACCACATTTAGGGTGTACCTCGTCTAGTGCCTCGTCTAGCATCCTGTGACCCTGTACAGGACAAGCAGGACAGAAAATGAGTGGGAGTGAGAGATTGAGATGATTTGGATCATTACGTTACATAATTATGTAGGAATGACAGCTGGCATGGTTCAGCAAGACCTTGCACCTCCAGGTTCTGGCTTGGTGGGTTTCCTCGGTGTACTCCGGTTTCCTCCCACAGTCCAAACACATGCAGATTAGGCTAATTCGTGTTACGAAATTGCCCGTAGTGTGTGTGTATGTGTGTGTGTGTCCCTGTGATGGATGGCCACCCTGTCCAGGGTGTAACCCGTCTTGTGTCTCCTGAAAGTAAATTTTACCACCACCGGAATATGGGAATGATGTCACAAAAATGTAGAACTCTCAAAATGAGCATATAAAAGAAAAACGTTTAATCGGGTGTATCTGTGCTACTTCTTTGCCTTGCTCAGTCATCTTTGTATAGTTGGTTAAAATGAAATGAAATTCAGTTAATCATATTACCTGGAATAAAAGCCTATGTCACTCTTTACTGCACAATCCTGAGCCCTACTGAATATATACAGTTTTAAGGGCTACACTGAGCAAATAAGACTTAGTGTGCATGTACCGTACTGGGCTGAACACTTTCCATCTTTCCTAATAGAGTCACTTCTGGCCAACTCAATTAAATCCGAGGCGTTTTAATTGACTTATTCACTGTCAAACGCATCAATTATTTGAGCAGCTGTCACAGTTAGTCATGCAGAGAATAAGAGACAGATAATTTAAAAATTGTACAAGCCAGAGAAAAGCAGAGAAGGTGAGAAACGCATGAAGTACATCAGGAGAAGACGATGTACGCTGTAAACGAAATGTCACATGCATTCAGCCATCACTCTGGAAGAGGTCATATACAGTAGATTTTTTTTTTCTCTGTGAGTCTCTCTTTCTCATTATCTGCTATTTCCTATAGGCGTTTAGAGTTACTCTGCTAGAAAAAGTTCCTAACGTAACATAATGGAGTTAGATTAAATAGAGCAAATAATGGACTAAACATGAGTTATTTTATTAACGCTTACAGGGTCAGAATAGCTCAGCCAGCTGTAAAAAGACATTAAATACACAACTCTATTGGTCATAAAGCATTTAATACTTTGCTATAGCAGCAGCTCTTACAGAAAGTTGGCTGCAAGGTCGATATAAAAATTTACACGTATCGATACATTACATTTCTATAGAACAACAAGATCACACTTGTGAATTCAAATAGATTTTAAAGCATTTCTCTGAATTCCATTTTCGGAAGGAATCCCATTGTCCGTGCTTTGTAACAGTGAAAGGTAAAGCCGTCTCTTTTCTCCAATGGAAAAAGTTCAGATCAAGTGGCTTTGAGATTTCTCCATAACATATACTGTACCTGTTGTAATGTAATGTTTTCCAAACGAAAAAAAAAAAAATGTTGGAAAACTGCTGTGGAGCACGAGCAACGAAACAGTCAGGCCATGTCATATCAAGAGATTCAAGAGATTCTTTTTGCCATTTATACACATACCAACGGTATAGGAGCATTGGATTTGTTTTTTGTTTGTTTTTCGTGCAGAAGCTCTCTGCTTTCTGCTATAGCTACTACTATAATGCACTATGGTATATTTAAACATGATCCCCAGATTCAAATTGCACTTTTTCTTAATGTTTAATTGGAAATTTAAGATCACATGTGTACAGTTTTTTTTTTATACAGCACTTTGACAATAAGTAAGGCGAGGATAGTAACTCAGGTTTCCTTATACCGGATGCATGTACACTGACTATAGCAGCAGATCTCCATAAGACAGAGATAAAAACATACAGGTGTTCTGTTTCTTTTGCAGATAGTCTGACTGTGGCTGGAAAGAGGCTATTATAGAAACGTGCTGCGTGTGATTAAACTGCCAGGTCTGTGGTGTCTGAGGTTGTGTGTTGTGCTTTTGTGCATGAGCAGAAAGTGAGGTGGGTGGTTTGTGTCCCTGAAGATACCTTATGCATTTTTTTTTTCATTTTGTGCATAAAGAGTCCTTGGAGGGGAGGTGAGATCCAATGATCCTCTGTGCAGCCTTTATGACTCTCCTTCTATTCTGCCTGGATGGTGTTTCCGAACCTGACCGTAATGCCACAGGTGAGGATGTGCTTTATATGTCCTCAGTAGGCGTGGATGACAACTGAGTCCAGCCGCCTTTAGGAGCCCACTGAAGTACACCCGTTGCTGGGCCTTTTTCACTATAGCGACTGTTTTTGGTCCAGCTTAGGTTTTCGAAGGCCCAGAAACCTCATGACTCTCAACCATCTCTACCTTTGATGATGAGAGGACAGTGACAGTGTTTTTTTGGCGGGGCGCACTGGTATGATGACAGCAGACTTGAATAAACGTGGGGCCACTGCTTGTGTGAGAGACAAGTTGAAGATGTCTGTGTACATATCTGTCAGCTGCTCAGGACAGGATTTTAGTACTTTTGGCGATACGCTGTCAGGTCGTACTGCTTTACGGGGGTTAACTCACTTCACAGCCTTCAGGACCTGTGTGTGTCACATGGAGTACAGTGTCCACTGGGTAGCAGGGGGATTTTAAGGGGGTATCTGTGTTGAGTCTGTCGAATCTGGCTTAGCATTTGTGGAGGCTGTCTGGTGGGGTGAGGTCTTGGGATTCAGTCCTGGTTGCATTTCTATTATAGTTGTATTGTTTGGCAGGTCACGACTTTCAGGTTTTTTAGATTATGCATTTTTTGTAGGGCCCTCGTATTGGGCCCTCTTGTACGCCTCTTCATCCCCTGACTTGAAAGCTTTTCTAGCGTATATCCACATTAAACTAAGGCTATTGATTTGATATCATTAGAGCTGTGCAGTTTAATCAATCATTTGTTATGCTGCCTGACTCATATTGCTCTTGCAGGGACGAGTTTTTAATTCATAATCAGTTTATATTTTTTAAATGATTTAATCTTACAACGTTAAATGGTCTGAAGTTGACAAATCCCTTGAAAAGATATTGCTCTTGCAGAATATACAGTACAAACTATTTTAATTGTCTGTAAATTACTTTTAAAAATTTTTTGCAAGATTATCACTTTGAGTTTATGAGCGGCTGGTACGATACTGCCACCTACTGGACTGGAGTGCAGAGCAGAAGATTGGCAGGGGAGAAAAAAAAATGTGCTTTGTATGAGATCTGGCATCTATACAATCAACACCACAGGTGACACTAATATTTCAATATATAATCAGACAATAATTGTTGATATTGTTGATATTGAACCAAATCAAATTGAAATGGCAATTCCCGAAATATGAATGAAATTAAAAAAAGACCGCCTATCTACAGTATGTCTCTAATACATACTGTATCGTATCATTGTTGAAACAACATCCGCTGCCATGTGCAAGTCAGTCCATCTTAGACTGTAGAGGACGATTACGAATGGATGTAATGAGAGCTTGGTAAGGTCTTGGTTCCTTGATCGGTCAGTTGTGCGAATGCTTGAGTCATTCTACGGTTAGGGCATGGGGTGCAATGTGAAATGGGTTCATTAGTGTGTCGGGTGTGGCTGTTCGGGTGTGGGATTACCATTATTAGCACTCCCTGATTAGCGTGGGCAAAAAGAGACATGGTGCCCAAAAATGTACTGTAATGATGCCATCCTTATTATTGCTACTCTTTCAGTGATTCTTATCCCCAGACACTAAAAAGGTGAAAGAAAAAATGACACAATATAGAATTTAAAATGAGAAATGTTCTTGTAGCCATTCCTACACTGGCTACACAGTAGTCCCTTGAGCAAGATTTCTCGCCTTGGGTAATGATGACGTATCCTTTTGAAAGTACTACAACCTCTCCGGGGAGAGATCATTTTGGTCAGGCCATTTGATTAGCTGCCTCGCTGGCTTATACAGAAGTAAGCCACCAAATCATTTTAAAGGCAGGTAATGCTAGAAGGCCAGGGCACACAAAAGAAGAACTGCAGAATAAAGATGAGCAATGCAAAACGAGTCTCAAAAGATGAATATGAATGAAGAATATAGCCTATTTGACTTGCATGGTCCAGCAGGAAAGCAGTCATAATGAGCAGGTCTTCTTAAATTAACTGTCTCAAGTACTTCAAGCGCAGCAGGAGGCTTTAAATCAATGAAAACAGATGAAGTACATACAGTAGTGTTGTAATCAACAATGTCTCAAATGAATGACTATCCTGAATCGGATACAAGAACAGCTCGTAACAAAAGATTCTAGTCAGGCAGAAAGAAATGAAATAATGACATAGCCTCACACACAGTCAAATTAATGTTAAAAGGTCATTACATTTTTAGAGTACCTCTGTAATTCAGGGATCTTCTGCTCCAGTAGTAGATAGCCAGTGTACGTCCAACACAGTTTGGTGAGTCTTTTGCTCAAACATAGCTGCTTCAACTGATGTCTTAATTGCTAGATTTTGTGGATGTGTTTAGGTGTGGGGGAATTAATAAAGAAAAGTCATGAGTTGAGAATACTTGAATGAATTTGAACAGACAAACTATACTATTTGAACTCATTTCCAGATAACAAAAACCTAAATTATATATATTTTTCATTATTTACCTAGGTAGATAGAACTAATGTAGCTGATTTAAACAGGTGCCATGGGTGCATGAAACCTACTTAGCTGTATTGCTAGCATTACTAGCTGAGTCAGGGTGGGATGACTGTACCTGAGAACTTTAACAGGTCGACTCAGTCTCTGTATTGATGCTATGATTTTTAGAGGAGGCAGGGTTTGGATAGGTAGAAAGTGAAAAAAAAAAATCAGATATTTTTAGTTTATCCATGTAGTTTTCTTGTCTGTTGTCAATGATTCTTGATTATCGTTAGCTAACTTTGACTCGCTAGGCAGGTAAATAAGCTGAGTCATATGCATTAAGAAGCATGGCAGTGGGTGAAAAATGGGTCAAAAGCTGCCCAGATTTAAAATGCAAGAAAAAAGAAGAAATACTGAACAGAAAATACTACCAAATTAAATATTAAATTAATGTCTTCAGTTATTTTGAAATTCACTTTCCTGACTGCTTGTCAGTCAGTGCCTCCGAATACATTCACTGTGCATGTGATAGAGCAGAAAGGCTGTGCTCAATGACGAGTCAGTTTAAGTATGAGCATGGGGCAGTGTGACTTCCAATGAGCTTCTGTTATCGCTTGTGTCAGTTCCAAATTTTGACTGCTACAGTAGGTGCATGTACTGTAACTTTGCTCTACCAAGCTACATTTGGTGCTGATTGTGCTGTAATGCAATTTTGCTACATCTACAGAGTTGGCCAAATCAATAGAACATTGGCATCTGTTTTATATATATACAGTACAGACCAAAAGTTTGGACACACCTTCTCATTCAAAGAGGTTGAATTTGTATTATGGCAAGAAAAAAGCAGCTAAGTGAAGGAAAAACGAGCGGCCATCATTACTTTAAGAAATGAAGGTCAGTCAGTCGGAAAAATTGGGAAAACTTTGAAAGTGTCCCCAAGTGCAGTCACAAAAACCATCAAGCGCTACAAAGAAACCGGATGACATGCGGACCGGCCCAGGAAAGGAAGACCGAGAGTCACCTCTGCTGCGGAGGATAAGTTCATCCGAGTCACCAGCCTCAGAAATCACAGCAGCTCAGATCAGAGAGCAGGTCAATGTCACACAGAGTTCTAGCAGCAGACACATCTCTAGAACAACTGTTAAGAGGAGACTGTGTGAATCAGGCCTTCATGGTAGAATATCTGCTAGGAAACCACTGCTAAGGACAGGCAACAAGCAGAAGAGACGCGTTTGGGCTAAAGAACACAATAAAGAACACAATAAAGAACACAATAAAGAAAACTCTTTGAATGAGAAGGTGTGTCCAAACCTTTGGTCCGTACTGTATATAAAATGTTTTATACACACACACACACACACACACACACACACACACACACACACACACACACACACACACTTAGACATCAACGTATGGTGTTGTGAAGGTTGACTTGATGAAGATTCACATAAAGTATATGGCTTAGTTCTGCAGCACTGCCCCTATGGACAAGTCACCACTGCTAGGATATCCAAGAATTTGTCAATATTTCAGTTACTCTGGCTCCACTGATACACTGTTCTCAAATAAGCAACATTTTTGTTCTAGTTCTCTAAATAACACCATTTATCATTCATCATATATCATACATACAATTATGTAAAAAAAATATGATTGTATGTATATATGTGTATAATAGGTTCATGAATGCGATTGTTTCCTTCCAAAGGTTGGACATTGTCTTCAAGTGTAACTTCATAAACACCTTTACTTGCGTTCCATGAGGTTCAGTAAGCTGAAGGGAGGTTTTCATCACTCCTGTTATCCTATATCAGGATTTCCCTAAAGCTGCTTTGTGACAGTTGTTCATACTGCTATACAACTAAGAGTATTTAATTTATGTTGATAATGTACAATATATTAATGGATGCCATTATGACAGCTGTGACATTTGTTGCTGGCTGCAATGTTCTGCTTGTAATTCTGCAGAAAATTATAATTAACATTATCAAATGCTATCTTTGTGCCAGAATAAGACTAAGCTGGCTTAATTAGCAGATGCTTAGATCAAACTGTGGCTTAGTGGCCCAGAGGGAAGTGTTGAACTGTCACAGCTCCAGGGTCCGGGCTTGATATTACAGACTGTGTGGCTTTTCACACAGTACCCATGTAGCTTCCCTTTGGGTTAATCCGATTTTATCCCACCATTCCAAAACATGCCATATTGGCTACTTTAAATTGCCACAAGGTGTGACTAAATATGTTTGGATTCCCATTGTACCACCAGGGCAGCTCTGGTCTCTCTCGACGTGACTCCAAAGTACCTCTGAGGGTATGCTGGCCATTGGCCACAGATCCTTTGGGTGCTTTTTGTTGTGGGGTGGGGCCTCTGTGAATCAGACTTGTTTTTCTAGCAAATCCATGCTTTCTCAATAGGATCGAAGTTTGGGGAGTTTGAAGGCCAGGCCAAAGGTCTTGTGCTCTTTGCCAAAAAAGTAAATGCTGGCATGATAGAAATGCACCAGAACACCCAGTGCACCACAGGCAATCTGTGCTATCTTGGCTTTTCTGTAGGGTTGAATCGACCAGGCTGGTCTTTGACCCTCACAGGCATGGGTGAGCCTTGGGTTCCCATGATATTGTCGCCAGTTGGTGTCTTGGCTTTTCCGTGAGGTTCTGTTGACCATGGGACAGAGCTGGTCTTTGGCTCTTATGGGTAGGGGTGAGCATTGATTCTCCATGATATTGTCACCAGTTTGCTGGTGTCTTGGCTTTTCTTTGGGGTTCTGTGGACCGGACAGAGCTGGTCTTTGGCTCTTATTGGTAGGGGTGAGCATTGATTCTCCATGATATTGACACCAGTTTGCTGATGTGTAGTTGGTGATCAACGTTGTTCGGTTCACCCATCAATGATAATCTGGTGATCAGAGTATATGTATATTTCTGTTAATGTATTTCGACGCCTTTCATCTAATTCTAAATTTTATTTGGCAGAAGAAACAAGAGTGTATGAGTGTTCTCATTAATGTAATACAGACATTAGATGTATGTTGGTTGTTACAGGATTAGATGAGTTCTAGATTACCTGAATGACTTGTGCATTAGCTCATCCGTAGTAACACAGACAAAACATAATGAAGTAATTAAATTCTCTTTGTCATGTGGAATAATCCCTGAAGCTTGCTTGTGTGACTGCATGGATGCACATCCATCTGTATGACTCCTGCACCAGAGTGCTATTTTTTATTAAGGTGTTTTTAAGTATTTTGGAAAATATGGTCTACCACATGACCAAAATGTGCAGTTCCCACTAGGATTTTGCTTCAAAAGTGACTCAATCCCCATAGTCCCCCATGTTAAATTGTCCAATCTTACAACAGAAAAAGAATTATTTGCAGACAGGGTGCAAAAAACAGTTTTGGTCTCCATAGCTAGATTTCCCATTCATGACAACTGTACTGGGGTGAATTTTAATGTAACTCCTTAGTTAGAATTATGTTAATCTATAAGTTATACTTAAGTAGGGGCGTGGCCACTGCAATACAGGTATTAAACCACTAGCTATCTGTACATCACTTTAGCTAAATAGCTAACTGGAATCATAGTTTAACATAACACCAAGAAGTGTAGGAGTTGGCACGGGACGATGTGTAGGGTAGGATTGAGTTCAGTCAACATATAAAATTAACATCAGACACCCTATCATTTTAGCTAAGCTAAAGCTAAGCTAGCTAGCTTGTAGTAGCTGAGGTAAGTGGGCATGTTCCCACCTACAGCCGTTCATTCCACCCATTTGCCCATTTATGGATGAACCAGGGTTTAGGCGGAGTCAGCTCAGGCCAAGATGGTGACAACCTGAGCGCCCACAGTTGAGCTTCAAAACTGCTCTTTGGAAAACCTAGGGTTTTTTCAGTTCCTTTACAGTCTATGCTTCTAGACTAAATAAAAAACTGAAACTGTCTTGAACACGAAACAGGTAAGATAGTATTTTTCTATCATTTGAATCCTGATGTCCATTTATGAAACAAATTTACTTATTCATTTCCAGTAACTGTGGCATCTTTGTCACATGGCATTGTACTGTACACACTCAGACTTACTGTAGGGACAATCTAAAGCCAAACCGATATGCGTAACAAGATTTATTCATGAAAAACCTACATGACACAGAGAGAACCCTGAAAGCTCTGTTGTAACCCGAGATCAGGAACAGATCCCAGGCTCTCAAACTGTGAGACGGCACTACTACCTGCTGTGCCATCTCAAAGCCTCTAATACATATTGATGACCGAATATCAGTACCTGACTCGCTGAGGATAGGGGCACATGAGCATGCTTCACCTGGATGTGCGGCATCATGGCGTGTAGCACCAGAGCTGACTTTTAATCGTAGACCGTGACAGGTCAGGTATTACCCTTATCAATGAAAATAGTTCACTAATTTGTGCACTGGACTACAAAGAAAGGGAGGTTTGATTTAAAGGTTAAAGATAAAACTGCAATAGAGGGCAAATTTAAATTCAGTTTTAGTGAGGCTGTCATGTTTCTTGTATATTCCTTTAACGTTCAGGTTGCCTTACAGTATATATGCACTTTAAAGAATGCTGCACGAGACCATCGACTGTAGCTGCCCTGTCTCTCCACAGACAGTATTTTAGGCTGAATGTCTAATGAGGACGCCTAGAGAGGTGTCTAGGACAGGAGTAATGAGTTTACCTAGAGAGAGAGAGAGAGAGAGGGAGAGAGAGAGCCGGAGCACATAACGACCTTGGTTGTATTCCAAGAAAGAAGCAGGAGTGTTTTTAAAAAGCTTGACTGATACACACACATACTGTAAGTCTGTGTGTGTGTGTGTGTGTGTGTGTGTGTGTGTGTGTGTGTGTGTGTGTGTGTGTGTATGTGTTTATGCACTGGACTGGACATGCTGAAAAGACAAAAAGGACTCTGACTATTAATCAAAACAGCGGTATTTAATGTACGTCTCCACAGATACTAGAGAATGCTCTGGAAAAAGTGTCAGAATTCAGACAAGCTGAGAATCTTTTTTGTGCCCATTAATGTACAGTTAATGTAATGTAACAGTTACACTGACTGCAAAATACTTTTTTTTTTTGGTAAAAAATATTTCGAAATTCATATACTGTCACGGATCCTCCAGTGACCTGTGCACGCCCAAACTTTTTCCGCTTCTCACTCACTATGATGCCACTAAGCACGATGGACTCTCTCCCCTATCCAATAAAACTAGGTAAGGAGCAAAAAGTAAAGAGTCAGAAGTCAGGCGAAGTGAGTGGAGAGCTGGCCTAGAAATGGCATGCTCTGAGGGCAGTGTTGTGTGCCTCGTGGACTTTTAACGTCGAGGAGTGTTCATCTGTGCTGAGAAGCCTGCCGAAGGTCAACCGCCCAGGGACTGCACTAGCTGCACCGGCACTTTTGCTTTTACTTAAGGTCAGTCAAAAAAAAAAAAAAAAAACTGGCTGCTGCCTCAAAGTAGAGGCCCCCAGTCGGGACAGCCGCCGCAGCTACAGGTAGGTGATAATAGTGTTAGCTTCGACATGGCTAGTCAAGGACTGGCTACTATGCCCTAGATTTCCGCTTGCTGCCGCCACTATCAGATGGAGATATCTACGCCAGCTTTCACTTAAGGTGGTAAAAGTTGCCGTTCCCAATCAGATCAATTGTCAACTGTAATGAGAATTCATGTTTGTTTTCCTTTTGTTGACGTGAAAGACCATTTAGCAGTTCTGTTTCCCAGCCTTAACGAATCACACTTGTTTTTTTTTTTTCTTCTCACTTCTTTTTTTCCCTCTCTCCAAGGTGAATCTGGTCGGCTGCTATATTGTTGATCTTTGTGATTTTGGCTCAAATGGAGTGAATCAGTGAAAGGACACTGTGTAACCACTGCAAGTGAAGCATAACGCTTCCACACACACACATACGCAAGCGCACGCACACACACACACACACACACACACACACACACACACAGTGCATACAGACTTGTGCACAAACACACAGGCTTCCACACAGCCATACAAGTCATTAGTGGATGTGTAGACTCACAGTTTACTTTAAAAGGGTACACTGAGGAAAAAGTTCCATTTTAGATCAAACACTTAAGCCTGCCTAGTACAGCATGTAGTTCACTTAGTCTCACGCACACACACCCTCCAGAGGGTTTTATCTAGAGATGTTCTGTAGTAGAATTCCCACATTAAAGCACTAAACCCACTGTGGTATATCTCCGTCTACCTTCCTCACACCTTTTCATCTCTCTTTCATTTATAAGAGTCAATCCACATCCACATCCCCGGTAACAGAACCGCTTTCTATAGCTAAAACGATAAAGTCAGCTTAATTGCAATATGTTTTTAGAATACTGAGTCTGTAAGAATAAGGATATTTTTGTGCTACGTACAAGAAAATGTTCCTTTAACTAACAAACGGCTTGAAGAGAATGCGTCGAGTTCGCACTTACTATGATCAATCAAATGAAGTAGGATGAGAGAATCGAGTGCTGAGAAGTTATTCTTAGGTGAAAGCATTGCTAATGAGTTGAAATCCAAGTCACGTAAGTTTTCTTGAGCTACTTTTAGTGCTTGAAGTTAACGCTATATATAAAATATATACACGTGGTTAGCAGTGTCGCCTTGCACCTCCAGGCTTCGGGTTCGATTCCCACCTGGAGTCTGCGGGCATGGAATTACAGTAGCATGTTCTCGCCGTGTTTGGTGGGTTTCCTCCGGTTTCTTCCCACGGTCCAAAGATGTGCAGATTAGGATAATTGGTTTTCCCAAATGTGTGCCTTGCGATGGATTGGCACCCTGTCCCCGTGCCCGAAGTCTCCTGGGTGTATAGGCTAGTCTCCAGGCTCCCCATGACCCTGAATACAGGATACAGACGATGAGTGAGTGATGAGCAAATGTTTTTAACTGATGAAAAAACATATTTAAGTCTGTAAGCTTGCTGCTCCTTTGCACGAGTAATGCTACAGTACATACATACATGCAGTAGCTTGCTAATGAATTAATCAATTAAAGAAAAACTGTCAAATAATGAATAATTTTAACACTAACACATTTAGCTAGAATTTGACTTGCTGCCTAGCCAAGTATACTGTAATCCTTACTGGAATTGATGCTAGGCTACTCCAGACTTAGCAAAGAAACAGGCTAACTTATCTGAACACAGATTAATACTTTAATACTTACCTCAGCTTGCCTTTTCAGCTAAGATGGATGCCATGATTTCTAAAAGTCCAACAAAGATACCTCACTTTATACAAGTCTTTGCTTATTTTAGCATATAGAAGCATTTTACTCAGTAAGTACTACACTGCAGTCTGGTAGCTTATCCACAGCTATAGTGTTTACTATGCGTGGTGTTCAAGTCAAACCAGGATTTTTGACAGAACACAGTTCTGAGTTATTTCTCTATATAATCCTCTGCTACACTAATGCACTTATCCCAGTGTTTCCCTATTGCTTGGATACCATGAATTTAGAACGTTTTCTCAGTACGCCAGAGCCATGATTGGACTCATCTGAAATGCTGGCCTCCCAGGAATTCCTTTAATGCCCCAAACATATGGAAATGGCTGCTTCTCTTCCATCTGTTGGCGACAGTCGATTTTCAAGGATCAGGCGTTCCACCTGCTGAACATTCACAGAACGTCTGCAGTGGGCTCCGGGACACCTCGCTGGGGATCGTCATTGGGCTTCTTTAAAAACGTTTGCATGGTTCAGATGTTTTACTGCGGCTAAGAGTCTGATCACCGTACTGTGTTTGAAGTTTTCTGGAAATGTCAGTCGGTTTTATACCTTCATGCATGAGAAGTCCCGGTTTGACTTCAATGCCCCATGTCCATTGTGTAGTTCTGTGTAGAAGGTCACCACGGATGATAAATTTGCACAATTCTTGATAGTTTGGGAGCCCATTCTATTCATGACCAGTATATACTGTAGTAATGCGAGGGGGAGTTTTGAGATTTGGACCAAGCACTTTGCAAGTTTGTTTCAAAGCAGAAAAGGTGAAATGTAATTAAGTAAACGTAAAAGCATTTAATTTAACATCCATCCACCTGTGGGAAATTAACAATGTGCGGAGGGAAAAAAAAAACAATTCTGGCAATCGATACCATTCCCCAGCAGTGTGCATGTTTAAAATGCAGTATAATGCAGATAATTGAGTTAGCTTGAGTTAGAACAAAGATTGTCTTAAGTTTCCAGTGACATTTGTCTTGCCAGCATCAACAAGACGCATGACAACATAATGCTAGTGTTCTTATGTGGTCAGGAAGTGTAACCTTTACATGCAGTTTTCAACATGCATTAATAAATTATGTTTTTTTTTCCCCCAGTATTTCCAAAGTTTTTATTTGTTTGCTCAGTTTTTTTTTTCTCTGAACAAAAGTGGCAATATCTCAGTAGTGGCAGGTTGCTGAAGTGTCATTTACATCCTTTTCAGTCGATCATAATGGAACAACACTAGACTGCTTTTCTAAAGGCCAGGTGATGTCATGATTTACTCAATACTACAACACCATTGAATTTTCTGAATAGTATATTTTAATCTAATTATCTATGATAGTATTTAAAAAAAGATGCAAAACATTACCTTTTTTACCCTGAACTTTAACTACAGTTTGATTGAGCCCCATCTGGCACCATCAACTGCTCCATGGTCAAAGAAGACATTTTCATTCAGAAATCTGATATGAACATAAACTGAGGGAAACTGTAAAATTGCTGATCTCTTTTTTTTTTCTCTCTCAAATTTGTTTAATGACCAACCACAATATGGTCACTATTTTGGGAAAATAGCAGCCTGAGGCGGTGGTTATGTGGAAATGCATGTTCTGATGATCACTGGTGGTCCCTTGGAGTGCTTGTATCAGCTGACCGTAGTTATAACCTTCAAAAAATGGAAAAAACACTGATACCGATGTGCATCATTGTAATATTTATAAATGACAGATTAACAAGACTACACGCCCTGGCTTGGTAGCCAACTGCTTCACGTTTTTTTTTTTTTTTTTTTTCAGTTTAAGCACTGATAACTGCTTTGTCTTCCCCGAACCAGAGATGTCCTGCTGCTACTGGCGATAAGGTTAGCCATGAGATTAAAGGCAGCGGAGGTCAGTGTGGACGGAGGGACGGTAATAGGAGAGTGATTGAAAGGAAGCGAGAGGGAGGAGGACAGTGAGATGGACGACGTTTAGAGTGTTATATGTCACTGGAACACGTTTCCCTGAAGACACAGAATCCACTTACCATCTAATGTCCTCTTTCTCTGGCCCTCTGCCTTGCTGGTAGATGGTCAGAGTTTGTGTAGACTCACACACACACACACACACACACACACACACACACACACACACACACATGAATTCACACGAGGGCACCGTTAACTGGAAGACACGTTACACTGGATTCAATTCAATTTTATTTCTATAGCGCTTTTAACAATGGTCATTGTCTCAAAGCAGCTTCACAGAAATGAAAAGAAAATGAAAAGAAGACTTATGGAAATGTATATGTGTGTAAGAAAAATGTGTCTAGGGAATGAGATTGTCCCTGATGAGCAAGCCAAGGGTGACGGCGACAGTGGCAAGGAAAAACTCCCTGAGATGGCAATAGGAAGAAACCTTGAGAGGAACCAGACTCAACAGGGAACCCATCCTCATCTGGGTGATGACAGATAACAGAAATTGTACAACATCATGTGTGTTATGCAGCTGAAAGTTCGATATAACAGAAGTTATTTAAATTAACACAAAGTCCAGTTCAGCTCAGGGATGAGTCAGCAGGTGCAGAGGGCAGATGAGGGTCTGGATCACTGGGAGCTCAGGAGCAGCATGTGTAGCTCCAAACCAACATGAAGAAGAATCCAGCTGGAGCAGGTCCTTCTCTGGATGCCTCAGGATGGGTGGAAAAATAAAGAGCAGGTGAAAAGAATTAGCGTGGTTGCCATTCAGGATAGATGTACTGGAGTATGAGGTAAAGAAATAAATTATGTGCATGCCAGATTAAAGAGATGCGTCTTGAGTCTACTTTTAAATTGGGAAACTGTGTGTGAGCCCCGAACACTGTCAGGAAGGCTATTCCAAAGTTTTGGAGCTAAATATGAAAATGCCCTACCTCCTTTTGTAGATTTTGATATTCTGGGAACTACCAGTAGTCCGGAGTTTTCTGATCTTAAGGAGCGTGGTGGATTGTAGCGTATCAGAAGACTGGTTAGGTATGTGGGAGCTTTAGAACCTTGTACGTATGTACATCATATTGTGATCATATTTTCTGGATCTAGTGAGAACCCTGGCGGCTGCATTTTGGACTAACTGTAGCTTGTTAATTGAGGATGCAGGACAGCCACCCAGTAATGCATTACAGTAGTCCAGTCTGGAGGTCATGAATGCATGAACCAGCTTTTCTGCATCAGATACAGATAAAATATTCCTAAGCTTGGCAATATTTCTAAGGTGGAAAAAGGATGTTTTTGTGATGTTGGAGATATGATTTTCAAAGGATAAGTTACTGTCTAATATTACACCCAGGTCTTTCACTGTCGAGCTGGTGGTAACAGTACATCCTTCTAAACGCAGGCTGAATTGTGAGAGCTGGTGTGTACTGGTTTTTGGGCCAATAAGTAATATCTCTGTCTTATCTGAATTTAGTAAAAGAAAATTATCGGTCATCCAATCTTTTATATCTTGAATACACTCAGTTAGTCTAGACAATTTGGGTATTTCGTCTGGTTTTGTGGAACTGTATAACTGAGTATCATCAGCATAACAATGGAAACTAATCCCATGTCTTCTAATGATGTTACCCAAGGGAAGCATGTATATTGAGAACAGCAGAGGTCCTAAAACTGACCCTTGTGGCACCCCATATTTCACTGGCATTACACCAGACTGTTCTCCATTCAGATCTACAAAATGGAATCGATCAGACAGGTAGGATCTAAACCATTTTAACGCTTGTCCCTGAATACCAATGTGATTTTGTAAGCGATCTATGAGAATATCATGATCTATAGTGTCGAATGCAGCACTAAGATCAAGTAAGACAAGAATTGAGATGCAGGCTTGGTCCGAAGCTAAAAACAAGTCATTTGCAATTTTAACTAGTGCAGTTTCTGTACTATGATGGGGCCTGAAACCTGACTGAAATTCCCTCGAGGATATCGTTAATGTTTAGAAGGGGCGCTCCAGTTATATTTATCACTTCTTTTAAAAGTCTAGTTGGGATTGGATCCAACAAGCATGTTGTTGATTTAGCCGAGGTGATAAGTTTATACAGCTCTTCCTGTCCTACACCTGTAAAGCACTGAAAATCTAATTGTGAAGCTTTAGACTGAACTGGATCATGAGATGTTGTTAGAGGTTGAATTTCCATTATTTTCTTCCTGATACTATCAATCTTTTCATTGAAGAAGTTCATGAAGTCTTCACTTCTAAGCTGTGATGGGATACTCCCTGCAGGCATCTTAGGGTTTGTTAGGCTAGCCACTGTACCAAATAGGAACCTGGGATTGTTTTGGTTTCTTGATATGAGTTGGCTCAGATGCTCGGCCCTAGCCGCTTTTAGAGCCCGTCTATAGCTGCACATACTACCTTTATACGCGATTCTAAAAACTTCTAATTTAGTTTTTTTCCATTTTTGCTCGAGGTTACGGGTTGCTCTCTTTAGGGCGCGAGTATGACTATTGTACCATGGTGCAAGTGTTTTATCTCTGACTTTTTTAAATCTGATGGGAGCAACAGTGTCTAATGTGCTGGTAAAAATAGTGCCCATGCTGCTAGTCACTTCATCTAGATCGTCTGCATTTAGGGGTCTGATAAGAAATTGGGACAGATCCGGCAGATTACTTGTGAATTTGTCTTTAGTAGTCGGATTACTATTTCTACTGAATTGATAACGTGGGGAGGCACAGCTACGCTGTTCTACAGGTAGAGTATATACTAAGAGATGATGATCTGTGATATCACTTTGAGGTAGAATGCCTATATTAGAGACATCTATACCATGGGATATAATTAAATCTAGCGTATGATTAAAGCGGTGAGTTGGTCTATTTATATTTTGTTTAGCCCCAAAGGAATTTAGCAAATCTATAAATGCGAGTGCTGAAGCGTTGTTAGCATCGTCTACATGAATGTTAAAGTCTCCTACTATCAGCACTTTGTCAGAGTTAACCAATAGGTCTGATAGCAGATGTCCAAACTCTTTAAGAAAATCGACATATGGCCCCGGGGGTCTGTACACGGTGGCCAGAACAAAATGTAGCAAGGGTTTATTATGTATTTCGCTGAGTGCAACATTAATGATAAGCACTTCAAACGAGTTGAACTTAGGCCTTGTTTTCTGAGTAACAGTGAGAACATCACTGTAGATAGTTGCGCCACCACCACCACGACCAGTTTGACGGGGTTCGTGCTTATAGAAATATCCTGACGGAGTAGACTCATTTAAACCAATATATTCGGCCTCCGAGTGGCGCAGTGGTTAAAAGCGCTCGGCCTATCATCCGGAGATCGCTAGTTCGAATCCCGGGTGGTGCTGTAACCTCTCGCAGCCGGAGGTCTAGAGAGAGCTGATTGGCCGAGCTCTCTCAGAGGGGAGGGATGAGAGGTACTTAGTGCTCCCACATTAATCACGACTCTACAGCCAGTCAGGGGCGTCTGTGAGCTCGCGCAACGGAGGGAGCGGATAGCGCTGTCCTCCGAGTGTGTTACGCCGCCCCCAACGGTGCGCGAGCGAGCAGTTCGAAAAGATGCGGTCGGCTGGCGTCACCTGGTTCGGAGGAAACACGTGATAGTCTTCGGCCCTCTCGACTGCTGAGTGGTAGTAGTAGCCTTAATGTGGGAGCCCCCTAGTGACGGGGAGGAATTGGACACGACTAAATTAGGGAGAAAATCGGGGAAAAAATCCAAAAAAATAAAAAATATTCATTTGGTCTGAGCCAGGCAGAGTGCATCAAGACAGCAATCTGAGATAATTTCATTAACAATCAGTGCTTTAGGCACAAGGGATCTGATGTTGAGAAGCCCAAACTTTAGAGGTATATTTTGATTACTTATTTGGCCTTTTTCTGGTTTTATAGTTATTAGATTGTTTCGAGCGATTTTAACAAATTTATTCTTTTTTCTCACTATTCGGGGAACAGACACAGTTTCTATAGGACAAGCTATGTGTGCGCATCTATCAGTTGTTATCAGTATTGTTGACACCAAGATTGGAACCATTCATTAAAAGCAAACAATCTACTGAACCTCTCGATTCCTCGCTGGAATGTGGGAAGCGGTCCGGATATGATGATCCTTGTCGTGGGTGATGTGCTGCGGACCTTCTCAACCAGGCTCCTGAAGTCCTTCTTCAGGATCTCCGTCTGTCTCAGCCTGGTGTCGTTCGTGCCAGCATGAAGGACCACAGCTCCAAAGTTCTCCCTCAGGGCCGCAGGCACCTGTGCAGCAACATCAAGAACACGAGCACCAGGTAAACAGCGAGTGCGCACCTTACCTTTAGCCGTTCTAGCACGGACGTGCCGGACGATGGAGTCTCCGATGACCAGCGCGTCGTGTACCGTCTCGCGAAGAGGAGCGAAGCGGTTTCGGGTCGGGATCTCGAAGACGGGCGGCGGCGGAGGGAGAGAGGTCCTCGTCCGGGGCCTAGCGCGCGTCTTCCGCTGCTGCTGTATCCAGGCTTCGTAGTATCCCGGCGCCGGGGTGAAGGAAACCTGGGCGGGCTGCGTTCGTGGTGCGTTGGACCTGGACAGAGAAACACGCGGAGTAGAGGTTGTGGAAGGGTGTGTGTCATGCCGAGAATTTACCTGGGACAGGTGAGCGTCAGTCCGTGACGATTCCAGCGCGGCTTTCCGCTGTCGTAGCTGGGCCAGCTTCACCTGTAGGTCGCGGATCTGCTTCTCCAAGGCCTCCATCTCCAAGTCCGCCGAGTGAAGCTCCAGTGTGTCCTCACCTGCACACAGAGGCAGACACACAACCGACATGGTGTCAAAAAACGGAGATAATCGGTGTGGAAAACGCGTAGGTAAACTTGTGATAGCCGGGCTAACGGGCTAGCGATGCTAATGGGATAGCCGGCTAGACGCGGGTGCGTGGCAAAACTATTAAAACTTAGCGATATAACAGGAGTTTCGAGTGAAAATATTATAAATACTTATCTGTGGATGTGCTAAATAAACTGTCAGTCACCGTAAACAGACTCAAGAGCAGTTAAAACATGAACATAGGAAATGGTATGGGTTGAGTGAGGCTGACTGCCACACACACACGCACACACACCGCTCAATACAGCGGGTTATATCTCGCAATGCCCTTGACACAGGAAGAATGCAGCATCTTTAAAGGTTCTCCGGGTTGTGCTCTTTAATCCCTGATAAGTCTCCCACCCGAAAGCAGGCAGGAAGAGGCTGAGAAGATGCAAGGTCTCTCGCTGACTCCTATCTCAACCTCATGTTTTAAATATCAGACCTCATTTTTCTCACCGCCTGACATTCAACACACTCCCAAACTCTCTCCTTCTGTCCAGCCGCGATAGTGTCTACCACCTGCAAGATCGCGCCGGTAACCTAATTATCATATACACACACACACACACACACACACACACACACACACACTGACAAATCACCTTGAGAAAATGTTCACAAACATATGCCACAGCTTCCCATGGGTACAAATAAGATAAAAAATAATAATAAATCAAATTACTTGGTGCAAAGAAGCTATTTTTAAGCCTGCACTCTGGGTTACTGGGGTTCTAAGTGTGTTATTAAAATCTGTGCATGCATGTAAAAATGAGGACGGTAATTATATCAGTGCAACTCGATGTCCTATCTTACTTTGCTATTAAGTTGGCTCTGGTTTATAGTGCATGAAAAAGTCCAGTTGCATTTTTTTGGAAACGTCTTCAGAGCCGAGGCAATGACACGGCTTTCAGCGGAGTGGAGAGGGAGCGTTCTGTAGTAAAGCAAGAGCACGCAGAAACCTGCTACTGCATTGTACTTAGCGTCTTATTTTAGTCTCTACTTTAAAAGAGCTAAAAAAATAAAAAATACTCTGTTGTTTGTTCAGGCTCGATCAAGAAAACTAACCTTTATGCTTTGGCCAGCAAATCTCCTACACATTTCTGTTTGTGAATAAATGTGAATACATTTCACCCAGCAGGGAAGGGTGTAGTACAGTACGTAAATATATGTGGAGACTTTCACTTCAGTCCAAGTCTTGTGAGTCAATGGAATCAAACTGGCTCATCAGATTGTTGGACCTCTTATTTATTTATTTATTTATTTATTTATTTATTATTTGTACATAATTTCTCCCCAGGTTGGTCATTTGCAAACTATTGTACATATCTCTTTATCACAAGGCAGCCAACGACCAGGGTGAAATCTAGCACATGCTTCATCCAAGATACAAGCAGCCACTACTGTACATTGTTCAGACTGCTGTTCATAATACATTACAAAGCAGACATATGAACACACTCACAGTAGATACGCTCTATCCGCCCACTTCAACATTTCAACATAGATGAGTTTACAGAAGCCCCGCCCACTATAAGCATATCGGCAATTCTTCTCTCTAAGACTTGTGGTAACAGGTCCCTATATATATATATTTGTACAGTATATAAATGTACAGCTGTTTCCTGTTCCCTTATAAGAACAGGATTTAAGTAAAAGAAAAAGTAGAATAAAAAGAATATATATTTTTTATATTTAAGTTTTTTTATATGCTTTTATATAATTTTCAATATTATATATTGATCAGCCATAAAATTACAAATAGCAGTCTGAGGTGGTGGTTACAGTATGTGGAAATGCATGTTCTGATGATCGCTGGTGGTCTCTTGGAGTGCTTATGAGTATGTCCTGCCTACGTCCCACTTTTGCCACATAAACAGTCCTGACCCATTAAGGCATGGGCTAGACTAAACCTCTGCTCTGAAGGTGTGCTTTGGTATTTGGCACCAAGCTGTCAGTAGCAGATCCCTATACTGTAAGTAATAGTTGCTATAAGTTGCACAATGGTTCCTCCATTGATTGGGTTTGTTTTCCCAGCGCATCCCTTAGATGCTCAATTAGATTGAGATATAAATCATTTGCAGGCCAAGTCAAGTCAAAACTGGGAACTTGGTGTGTTGGTGTGTTTCTAAAACCATTCTTGAATCAATTTTTGCTGTTTGCACATTATCCTTCTGAAAAAGGCCACCGCTGTCAAGGAATTACTATGTCCATGAAGGTGTACTGTATACTTGGTCAGCAGCAATGTGTAGGTAGCTGGTACAGTACATGTCAAAGTTACATTCACATGAATGCCAGGACCCAAATTTCCCCAGCAGAAAATTGCTCAAAGCATCAAACTGCCACCGGCTTGTCTTCTTCCCAGAATGCATCTTGGACACAGTTCAGCATGGGCACTCAGACTGGTCTGTGGTTATACTTCCCAATGCACAACAAACGGTATGTTCTGACAGGGGTTTCTATGAGTACCAGCATTAACTCTTCTATTGGATTAGACTACACGTGCCAGCCAGTGGGCCTGGAGCACCCAGGACTGGTCCCCTGACCGCAGGTCCTGACCACTTTAGAAAGGGACACCGCTCAAGTCCTGCAGTTTGAGTTGCTCTGAACCCATCATCTAGTCATCACAATTTGGCAGAATGTCAGACTTGCTCAAATTCTTAGTTTTCTTCCTGCTTCCAACGTATCAACTTCAAGGACAAAATGTTCACCTACTGCCTGATATATTCCACTGACTTTTAACAAGATAATCAATGTTATTCATGTCACCTATCAGTGGTCATAATGTTATGGCTGATACAGTATCTACTGTAAATAAACTGCCACATAGTGATCAAAGATTTCATATCACAGTACGCTTTTTCCATTAAAAGCCACTTAAGCATTTCTATTTCTTTTATGCCAACAATGCAATGCCGGGTGTAATACACTGTCACAATTTATGATATTGTTATGTCCATTTATGCCCAGCTGTATAGCAGTGTCTTCTTGTTAGTATTACTGGAAATTGTCATGAAAATCACTATAATGTTAGATGTCATGAAAGCTTGTGGTAAGTGTTTTAGGCAAACATTATCACTAATGCAGTTATCTTGGCAATTACACTATGTTACTAATAAGCTAATATTAAATTATGGGCTATAAAGTGTCATGACAGCATATGACTTTTTCCAAAACAGTGTTATGATGGTTATGGTATCACCAGGCTTACCATGCAATACTTTAGTTACAGGTATGAGCTAGTGATAACACAAATCATTATATGACACTGGTCCTGAATCATTGCTTAAAAGCTATTACGGATGAGGACGTTTATGAACCTGGTTTTGTCAGTCTTATGCTTCAGGGTTGATGTACAGTAAAGTCTGACCGTGATGATGTCTGTTGCCAGATTCACAGAGTGATTTAATGTATCATATGCATTGCTTTGGTCGTTGGTTTCAGTTTTGGCTGTAGACGTGATTTGTAGCTTGCAATTGGCAGCCAATGAAGCTGCTAAGAGACTACTGATGTTTGTATACATGTGTATGTGAGTTGGAGCAGGAGATATCTTTTCTGAAATCTCTCTCTCTCGCGCGCACTCTCTCTCTCTCTCTCTCTGCTTGTTTTGGTCCCCATCAGCCTTTGTGACGACTCAGCCAAAACCAGCTCGAAAACAATTTAGCCGAATCTTCGACACGCCTTTTAGATACAAGAAATGAAATAATAGCAAGGCCGCCAAGGATCAATGATCCGCAGCCACCTCTGAATACCAATGAAATGCCATTATGTGGGGATAAATACGTTGCTCGACTGCTGTGGGCTCCTCACTATGCACCACCACTCACACACACGTGTGTGTGTATATATATACACACACACACATAGATCAAACCCCAGGACGAGACGCAAGCTGACAGAAAAAGCGCTAGGAAGCAACGGCGTGGGACAGCCTGCGGTTTTGAGCATTTGGCATGAACATGTGCTGTTTTTATGGTTTTCTATTCTGAGAGGATATCATGTGACCGTTTGTGAGTTACTGTAGAAGTGCTTTTTCTTTCATCAGGGTGGTACAAAGATGCAGCGGATAGAGTTGGGATGCACGCTGCACACACATGGCAATGTACGGCGGACATGTGATATAACTTGCGTAATTAAACATGCGCAAAACGCATGTTCGTATCTCCGAAAAATTCGTAACTCGAATGTTTGTATGCAGGCGACTTCCTGTATAAGATCATCTGCCAAAATGAATCTCATTTATGATCAATAAACAGATCCTGAATTATAAATCAGAAGAAATCTTCATAAAGGTGAACATAAGGTTAATGTAATATTAGAAGCAAGGATTATAAATATGAATGTAAAGTGTGCTTGGGCATTATGTAAATCCGTGGCCAGTGTTACAGATTTGACTCTTTAGGCAGTAAGTTGAGGTTATTCCCACCCGATTGCTTTGCTCCTGAAGCCTAAATCAAGGCCTTGTAAGTGAAAGCTTGCTTTGTTTTTTTCCACACTACTATTGTCCACCTTATGTTTGTGAGTGTGTGAGCAGAATCAGCCAGTAAACCAGTCATATGCTTTGTGATTTAAGGGTCTCTGAGATGCCATAATGGCTGCAAGGCAGTGTGAACCTCTGATTCAATATAAATCAGTGGCCTTAAATCATCAGTGCTCCCACTGACCAGTAAAAGGGCAGTAAAGAGAAAAGGAAAATTGAATGGCATGTGAGGTTCCTGTAATTTTTATGCATAGCGCACACACACACACACACACACACACACACACACACACACACACACAAAGCAAAGCAATTTTTTTTTTTTTTAGATCTGCTGTGCTCTGTATGTCTTAATTAACGTTAAAAAAAAAAATCACCCACAATTCTGAAAACTGATAAATAAATAAATAAATAAATAAAAACACTTAAAACGAAGACATTAAAAATATTTGTTTGTGAAGTAGTTTCAAACCAAAACTTTGGTTTTCTCTTTCTAAAATAATTAGTCTGAACTGTGGATCGCTCATTAATTCATAGCCAGTCCCCAGTGATGTTCTTGTCTCTATTCCCTACCTGTTTTCACCATTAACTAATTAGATCATTAATAAAGAGTAAACACTACAGTAGCAGGAACAGCATGGTCATGCCTGTAGGACTGCTGGGAGGGATTTAAGTTTCAGCTGTACAGGTTTAACCTGAATCTATCTGGAATACCCAGATTGCCTGTAAAGTAGTGGGTATAAAATAGACAGTTGTAAAACATATTTACAGTAAAGTACATTAATAATGTATATAGTATAAAATAACCATTTCTCTCTTTCGTTCTTTGAAACATTAGTCTCGATCACATTATCCAGCACATCTAGGGGCAGAGTGTTGGCTCAGATGATCAAGGCTCTGGATTACGGCTTAGAAGGTTGTGCGTTCAAGTCCTAACCCCTCCAAGATGCCACTGTTGAGCCCTTGAGCAAGGCCCTTAACCCTATCTGCTGCAGTATCCTGCGCTGTGACCCCATCTTCCTAACTGGAGATATGCGGCGTGCTACAAGGTACTGTACATGTGACAAATAAATGAAGAAGAAGAGTTGAATACTTAATCTGATGCAGAATACACATGAGATGATTCACTACTGAGAAACTGAGAAGGTAGAGGTCTTGGTCAAGGACGCAACCATGGCAATTAACTGATGCTTGGATTTAAATACACTTCTGATCTGTGACTCAAAGCCTTACTGACTGATCCATTACAGCTAGCTCAAGTAGCTACCCTTTTACGTTATGTAAGATATTAAAGAACTTTTTTGTTGTTGTTTTTTTTACAGTTGTTTCTTGTATATTAATACACTGCTAGCAAATAACTGGAAAAATGACAGCATGTTACCTTTTATGTCTGATATATGATCGTTTCTTCTCACTGAGACAATTGATGTCTGCAATACATGATGCACACTTTTATTTTAGATATTGATATTAATATACTGTAGGAAAATTATCTTTGTATAAAAGTCCTACATTTGTTTAACTATTATATCAAGGCAGTTTGCAAAGAGTTACTGTACGATATAGTGTATATATTTATCTTATTAACCAACTGAACAAATATTGAACCAATATTTATATATTTGGTTTAATGTTGAGAAATTCCTATTTTAAAAGTTCCTGTCATTATTAAAACAAAAAACAAACAAAAAAAAGCTTCTTTCATTACAGAGAAACCCAGAAAGCACTTTCTAATAGTGGGTCAACTTTTACTAAGGCCATACAACTATTTAAAGACTTTTCCAAAAAAATAAAAATAAAAAAAATATATACATAAATAAAATAAAATTGAAATTAAAGCATTCCACACACAAGCCACTATATAAGTTGTTACTTATTGAAATGAGATTCATCAAAATGTCAAATCATTATGATCTTAAAGGGGGTTTAAAGCCACAAACACTATTGTTTCAATGGGTCCTGAGAGTTGCAGAAGAAAATTTTTAAAAAAAGAGAAAGAGAGGCAGCTAACCTTGTCTCGTTCTATTCTTTTCCCTCCAGGAAAGCCTGTGGTGGTGAGTCTGTGAGCATGGGGAGATAAATTGTTTTCTGAACTTCAAGTCAGAAAGTCTCTAGTATTACATCAGGAAGGTGAAGAAACTAAGACAATTGCGTTAAATAAGGCAGAAAGAGCGAGGAAAAAAAATAAAGAAAGAGATCGCTGCTGTTACAGATGTTCCAATGAGAGAAAGCAATAGGCATGTTTTTTTTTTTTCTGTATTGTATATTTGTCCTAATAAGGCTAGGCACATACTGTAGTCCTCTTGTAAATCCTCCCAAGAGAGAAGAAGCAAAAGCGAGACACATTCTTCTCTAGTCCTCTTGGGCATTCAGGAGACAGGAGCCGTCTGCGGATTTATATTTATAATCATGGTCAGAGAGTAGTAATCTCTCCGCAGTTACACTCATTCATAAATTCATAAGTAGTGTTCTCTGTAGAAGACTACACATGTTATTAAATAGCCCACACACATACACAGAAGAAAGTGCTGACGAATGGACAAAGAGTGCGGTTCTGTATGCAAAGGTTTGAGTAATAGGTGGAAATAGGTCGCTGGGTGACTGGGGCAGTGTGTGTGTGTGTGTCTGTGTGTGTGTCCGTGTGTCTCTGTGTGTGTGTGTGTGGGCTGGTGAATACGCCAGAGCACACATTTCAGCACAACTCAGCGCTTTTCTCCTGACGTTAACTCGCAGACAGCCAGATTAATGAATCTCTTTGAAATCAGATTAAAGACTAAAAAACCCGAGTGTGCATCATGCGCTAGACAACTGTGTTTGTATTCCTAACTTTGTGAGTAAAGTACTATAAGCTATTGTTATATACATATAATAAGTGTTGCTGTAGACTATTAATAATCTGTCTTCAAAACTAATATTGATCATAACTTGAGTATCCAAATGGACATGAGATCACTTTAGCTTTCAGTTTTCAAATGTGAAATTATGATGATTACGAGATTGTGGGATTCCTACCCTTATCAGGACATTTTATTCTCTTTTGGGCCTCCCAAAGAGCCTTAACCAAGTTTGGAAATATCTGACTTTCAGGACAGTTTATTGAATTCACCTCATAAGACCAGGACTCTCTTTACTGTTTCTCTTTATTAGCTGATAACTATGGGTTTAATCAGTGTGTTCAAACAGGAAGAAATCTGGCAAAAGAATGATACCTAACAGTCACCCTCAACTTAACAAATAAGCATGTATACAGTATAGACAGTGCAGCTAGTAGAAAATGTTATCTGCTCATACAGTATAAGGACATTCCGGCCTCAAGAGCTTAAAATCTATTCAGATTTTAGACTCTTTCAATTTAATTAATTTCAGTATTATTTGTATAGTGCTTTTAACAATGAGGAACCAGACTCAACAGGGAACCCATCTCCATTTGGGTGATAACGGATAGTAGCAATTGTTTTGCAGTCATACTGAGTGTTAGGTAAGATGTGTTTAAGTTAAATATGTAGTCCAGTTCGTTATTGGAGGCTCAGATACAAAACTGTAAGAAAGTTCCAGTTCTGAACTTTTGCGCAACTGCATTTACAAGTCCTCAAAGAACAGCTGTCTGCAACAGCCGAGGCCAGGACTGTCTTCATACTAAAATGTAACTATCCCCAGTCACGACACGAATCCCAAGCAGACCACATGGGCCTCCATCTCGCGCGACGAGATCTCCAAACAGAAGCGTGGCACCGGGATGAGTCAGACACATTCAGAGGGCAGAGGGGATCTGGACCAATGGCAGCTCTGTTAAAGGAAAAACTTGCTTACTAACTATCTAAATGAATCGATGATTCATTTCAAAATCATTTGTCCGTTCATGATTCATCCTTTAATGTTCATTAATTGAGAGTTTTCACTTTTTATTTGGTTTCGTCTCTCCTCAACCATGAAAAATTTTATAACCCCTATAGCACTGCTTATAGAGTTTTCTATAAAGAAGCAGTCACAGTCCTACACTTCTACCCTTGGCATCAGTTCATATCGATGATGGGGTTGGCAGTACTATTCAATCTGTAATTTAATGGGGAAAAAACAACACAGTTTTAATTATTAAAAATTGCAATTAAATAAAAGTGTTTACACGCAACCCTGAAATACGTCTTGTTTCCTTTTTTTTTTCTTTTTTTTTTTATAAGGTCATTGCATAAGCATTTTTGAGATAATTGTAACAGAGCTAACATTATGCAAAAAAACAGGATGCCATTTCCTACTGTAGATACCCTTCACTGCCAGATTTTGTTCCCTTTAACTCCTTGAGCATTTTCCCAGCGTCCTTCTAAATGACGCTTTTACACAAAGTATTCGATGCTTGTGATATGAGGGGGAAAAATACAGTGTCTTGGTAATAATGCGCTTCCAGTTACACCTGCTGTTTTTGTTCTTTCCTTCTTATTTTTCTCTTTCCCAGGAGAAGGTGTGCTTTTACCGTTCATATAAAGCTCATTTCCCTAGAAGGGTGTGAGTGTGTGTAAATGAAACACATTCCGCTGTGTGCGCTCGACTCGGCTCCGGTAGTGTTAGCCGTGCCTAAATCTTGTCATAATCTCTTCCTCGCTCCCACTGCCTCACAGATTAGAGAAGAAATGCCACAAATGTTCTCTTATTTGGGGATCTTAAATGTGACATGATGTTTGTATGGCAAACGTAAATAAGCAGTTTTCTGAGGATATTTTTGTGGTAGTCAAAGGAAATTAATAATCATTTTTAATCTTAATAAAATTACCTAGAATAGGAAAAATACCCAGAATGTCTGTCTGTGTGAAGTGTATACTGTACGGTATGTTAGCATGCTGGCTAACAAGGCAACCTGAGAGGACTTTAATCAAACTTGGTAATCTTTATTACAGTAGTTGCTAGCTAACAAATAAATGACAGAATAGCTTAGAGAAGCAAAAACTTTCACACATTTGCAGGGTAAGGGCAAGGGTTTCGTTAGTTGTGGGGTCTGTTTTTTTTAGTATACGTTTACACATTGACACACACACACACAAACCTGCTGCACTGACAAAAAGTGAACGCAAAAGGTCACTAACATTCAAAGATTCTGTCTCTTTTAGTCTACGGCTCTATAGACTCAAATCAAAATGAGGAGCACTTGTATCATCTCCGCACTTTTAAAAAAATTGTGTGTGTGTGTGTGTGTGAGAGAGAGAGAGAGAGAAAAAAGAAAGAGATGTACAGAAATGTGAACTCTTCCTGGGGAGGTAAAAGTCCTGTCAGGTGGCTCATGGAACAAGCCCTTGGAGAGCTATCGCTTGCAAACCTCAATCATTACTAAATCACTTAACCCTCTTTCACTCTTCCACCATCTCACTCATCTTTTCTCACCCTGGGGGCTCACAAATGTAATTCCCTCCCCACAGACATACACACACACACACACTGGTCACACCCTCATGTTCGGCTCACCCAGAATATCCCATTACACACATTCACACATTGTGTGTGTTTATGTGTGTGTGTGTGTGTGTGTGTGTGTGTGTGTAAGTAACATCATCATAAAAATCACCTTTTCGTTAAACCCTCCTTTTGGTGTCAGTGATCTAAATCGAATCTCTTCATGGACCGAGCACATAATACAGTGGAGATAAATTACTAACCTTTGAATCCAAGTGGTGTGTAGGTCCTGCAGGATGCTTTGTTTATGAAAGAACAATCATAAGGTCGAAGTAAAGTCTGTGACATTATTAGAAAAAAGCAGAACATGTCGCTAGCCCCGTTTAGAGGCTGTTCATTTTTCCAGACGAGGGATAAAAATAAATAAATAAATAAATGAATGAATAACTTTTATCTTCTTGGTGTTAAAACTCTTCTATTGGAAAGCATATAAATTACCAGAGGGTACTGGATTTTAAAGAGTTTCTTTTCTTTTCGAACACACTTGTTATATTTGCCTCCACCACAGTGCTGCTGAACGCTCGACACCACGGGTTTATTTTAATGTACTGATGGATCTAATCTAATAGTTGCTATTATTTAAATAGTAACAGATAATTCTCACTGACTTGTATGGCAGACGTGGCAGCCCAGTGGTCTGTGGTGTCTGACAGAGGTGGGCAAAATACACAAATCATGCACTTGAGTAAAAGAAGAGATTTGCTAGGGCAAATAGTACTTAAGCAAAAGTAGAAGCATTTACCTGTGTGCTTGACTTTAAGTGCCCAGGCTGATGTACAGTATGAAGTCATATCCAGGAGGTCTAGTTTCATTTATTGCTACGTACTCGTTCAGTTTAATCCACGTTTCTGTTGAGCACATTTATATCAAACTCCTGGTCACTGATAGGTTCAGTAACAATAAATGCTTTAGATGTAAAACTAAAATTTAACAGTCCTAAAGTACTTTTACATCGTAAAAACAAACAAAAAAAAATATATATATATATACAGTATATTTAGGGCTAAAATGTTTTGTGAATCATTTTTTAACTTTACTAAGATTTAGTCCTAAATTTAAGAGGAAATTCTAAGAAAATATCATAATTCTAAGAATTTCCTCACTAGGAGCAACTTTTACGTTTAAGAAGCTTCATGAAGGTCTTTCACAGGGACATTGGCAGCAGATCCTTTGGATGTTGTGGGTTGCAAGGTGGGGCCTCTGTGGATCAGACTTGTGTTTCTGATACATTGGATGGGTGCTTGATCGGATTGGGATGCGGGGAGATTGGAGGCCGGGTTGGTGGCCTTGGGCCGTTCCAGCTGGGTAGATGTGCCTTCATAACCCCCATATCCCAATTCGATTAAGTAATTGTCCTTTGCTCCCCTCCAGCTGGCCTTTGGTCACCATGGGCATGGGTGAGCCTTGGGTCCCAATGATCCTGTCACCAGTTTACTGTTTACTGAATGGTATATTCTAATATTTCTTGGTGGCATGTTGTTAAAGCGTAACTTAATACTCTTTCTCTTTGTGTTCTTTTTTTCTCTCTGTATACTACAGCTTCAATGCATCATATCCGACTTTGATTAGTGTTAACGCATATACTTTTTATTGCTCCGCTCGACTCGACTGAATACATTGCCATTTTATGCTATCTCTGATCAGTTGTTATTCAGTGCAGGAACTGAGCCTCGTCCTCAGTCTGCAGCTGCTATGTGTTCTGCTCCCACACACCCTGTTTACTTTAATGCCCTTCATTTTGGTGGCACTGACGAGGTGATTGGTGCTGTCATAGGTGCTGTAAGCGACTAAAGGCGTTGATATCGGATGTTTTACAGAGCAATTCTGTATGTCATCTGCATTAATAAGGAAGCTATTTAATCAGCTATTTAATTCCTTACCTGGGTTCCTGGCTTTGTGAGAAGGTTTGTTATAAATGGGCACAAATAGTACCTATATTGTACATCCTCTAATATCCAGTGTAAAAAAAACAACCTAAATTACTAAGTTCGGTCAGATGAATATCTGCAATAACGTCACGAATAGCAACTGCAAACTTTGGTACTGTAAATGTGAACTACAAGTCAACAGAAGGTGTACGTGATGACAGATGACATATGCTCAATTTAGAGTCAGAGACCACTAGTCAGCTAACCTTCCACAACCCTGTGAGAGTCCGTGTTGCTGTACAATAGTAGACCCTTTCAAACTGAGTTTTAGTTCAGCATTCGTACTTGCTCGAGGATATGTTTTAATGGAGAATGAAAAAAACCATGACTTCGAAAAAAAAAAAATACATATATATATATGTATATATATATATATATAAAA
Organism: Clarias fuscus; assembly: GCA_030347435.1. Classification (NCBI taxonomy): domain Eukaryota; kingdom Metazoa; phylum Chordata; class Actinopteri; order Siluriformes; family Clariidae; genus Clarias; species Clarias fuscus. The sequence continues at coordinate 20,446,385 of CM059224.1, read as the reverse complement.
CATTGTAAGTATAAAATGTAAATACATAGTAAAAATGTAAATATACAGTATAATTTACAGTAAAGTCTTAATCCACCCCTTATTTCTTCATGTAAAATTAGTAATACATTTTTACTTGTATTTAATTTTTTTTATTATCATTATTATGTAGATTAAATACAAGAAATGTAAACCAATGTTACAATGCGTAAAGATGCAGTTTAAAAATTGGTTGTTTATTTAATAACATGAGCAGCAACCTCATTTCCCCGCTCGTCTGTCCCAACCTCTCAGTATTCAGCATCAACAGTATACTAATCACCGGCCTGATCATCTGTCATCATATGCACCTGTTTCACACTGGTTCATGCTCATAGATTTTTTTGCATCATAGATGCTTGAATGATTCATAGGTCACTGTGCGGCTTAACATACCAAAACTGGACCGTAAATGAGAGCCTTCAGGTAGAACTGCAGAACTATTCCTCAAGACGGCTCGGTGGCATAGTGGTTAGCACTCTGGCCTCGCACTTCGAAGGTCGAGGGTGCGATTACTACCGTGGGTTTGTGTGTGAGGAGTTTGTTTTCACTCTGTGCTTGGTGGGTTTCCTCTGTGTACTGATTATTTCCTCCCACAGTCCAAAGACATGCAAATGGCATTTCCAAATTTCTTGTAGTGTGTAGGGTGTGAGTGTGTGTGTGTGTGTGTGTGTGTGTGTGTGTGTCTGTGCCCTGCGATCGATTGGCACCCTGTCCAAGGTGTACCCCACCTTGTGCCCATAGTCTCCTAGGACAGGCTTCTGGCCCTGAGCAGTATAGAAGATGAATAAATGCTTAAATACTTTGGAACCAGGATGAAACAAAGTGACGTCACTGCAGAACTTACACATGGCAAGTGAGTATCATTTATGCACTCGTTCACTAAAATGATATGGAAAATAGAGAAGTGGGACTGGTGCATCTGTAACTCATTGCTGTTGTACACAATGTCTTTCAAAGGACAGCGACTTGTCTTTATCTTTGATGTGGTATTGATTTGATAAGTATCAAAGAACTTTTAAAATGTTTTATTGTAGCCATTACAGGTACAAACATACTGCACACACACTCAATATGGCCGTCTGTACTTCAGCCTTACAATAATGTTCAAGGTAGATGGAAGAATACAGTCTGACTCGTCTCACTGAAGTGGTTCAAACCTGAATAACACAAATACAATCTATCTGGCTCTTGAAAAAAAAAAAAAATCAATATCAGTACCATGAGAGATCCATTTGTGTTTGTGTGTGTATACACTAATCCCACTAAAACTGTTTATTTAGCAGTCAGACGTCTCCCCCGTGTGATCTGTCATCATCATCACCATCACTGTAATGTTTTTTTGTTTTGTTTTGTTTTGTTTATGGAGATGCTCTCCACTTTCATATATTAAAGACGAAAGCTTGATGATGCATCGGCCAAACTTCACTCCTCACAGGGTAATTACATTCCCCTCTGTGCTCCATAACTCGCACTGATAGAGCTACTGAAAGGCTTCTTCATTTGCTGCCGGCTTTCAGGAGGGGTGAGAGACACGGGGAGTGGAGTAACAAAGCCGCAGCCGTCTGTCATCTGAGTGCAGAGAGATTACCGAAGGAGGCAGTGAGCCTGAAAAACACAAGTTTGCTCGTGATTTATTTCAAGTAACCCAGAGACGTGGGGTTAGACCTACAGCGGCAAGGAAGCGCAGCGCAGCAATCACAGTGGGAAGGAAATGCTCCTTCTGGTTATTTTAATATACAAACTCATCAATATCCATATAATATTATTGATATAGGCTTGAAAAATTCATCAGTGGAATGCTTTGGGCTTACATATTGGATTATGTCGGACAGCATTGAGCGTAAGAAAAATACACAATAGTAGGGTTACTTTAGTCTCTTGTATTGTTTCTTTTTCTGTACAAAATTTATGGTGTAATAATAAACTTGCTTGATAAGCTTACAAGCCGGTCATCTCCTGCGATAAATATATATAAATAACAGGGATTGCCGTAGACAGTAAGGCTTCACATTCAACCTTATGAAACTTTTGATTGTGGATTATGTATGCAGTTGGATTAAACCTTGGATTGCGAGCATAATTTGTTCCGGAAGCATGCTTGTACAGTTTAGCAAAGCACTCGTATATCAAGGTGAATCTCCCCCATGAGAAACAATGGAAACTCAGATGATTCGTTCCACAGTCCAAAATATTCATATAAAAATAATTATATATTATATATATAATTATATATAAAGTAAAAATTAAACAAATTAACCTGTACTTTACCTTGGAAAAGTATTATCCCTGGTGTTAGACGAGAGAAGAGGAAGGGGGCTACTGTGTAGGATGACTTTCACACACATACTAACAGAATCACTCCTCTCTGACAGAGTGTCTCTGGTTACTAGAATCTTCTTCATTTTGCGTGAACCTCTCTAATCACACTTGCTTTTTGCTCCTTTTGAGGATTTTGCGGAAATGTGACCTTGCGTTGTTGTTAAGCAGATTCCCGCATTGCCTTTTTAACTTTTTTTCCTTCACGAGAGCTGTGATTGCAGTACAGTTACTAAAGAACAGTCACTACACTTGGATATGAAATTTTAAAAAATGCTTTACGCAAACGCGCACACGCGTGATCACAATGTTACAGTATAGTAACACGCACGAGTACTTAGACTGAGCGCGCGCGAGAGAGAAGAACCATTGGCTCAGTTGTGATCATGTGACGCTCGGCAGACAAAGCACGTGTACTAATGAACTCGTATCGTATATAACTTGTTATTTATTTAACAAGTTCAAATCTATTAAAAAATTTTGCAAAACACTGGCACACAAAGTTACTCGTAATCCAAGGTTCCACTGTATTACATGAACGGTTTAACATTCACTCACTCATCTATACCACTTTATCCTGTATTTAGGGTCACGGGGGACCTGGAACCTATCCCAGGAGAGTTAGGGCACAAGGCGGGTGCCAACAGTGTGCCAATCCATCGCAGGGCACACACACACTCACACACTCAATTACACACTACAGCCAATTTGGGAATGCCAATTAACCTAACGTACATGTCTTTGGACTGTGGGAGGAAACTGGAGTATCTAGAGGAAACCCACCAAGCACGGGGAGAACATGGAATGGCCCAATGGATAAATCAGGCTGCATTTGTGTTAGTGATTATTTAAATATGCAATTTGCCATCAATAACATCCTAATTAAAAAGTACACACGTGGACAAAATTGTTGGTACCCTTCGGTCAATGAAAGAAAAACTCATAATGGTCACAGAAATAACTTTAATCTGACAAAAGTAGTAGTAAGTAATAATTCTATGAATGTTAACCAATGAAAGTCAGACATTGCTTTTCAACAATGCTTCAACGGAATGATTTAAAAAAATTATCTCATGGAACAGGGCTGGACAAAAATTATGGTACCCCTAGAAAATACTGAAAATAATGTGACCAAAGGGACATGTTAATTCAAGGCGTGTCCACTAATTAGCATCACAGGTGTCTACAATCTTGTAATCAGTCAGTGGGCCTATATATAGGGCTCCAGGTAGTCACTGTGTTGTTTGGTGACATGGTATGTACCACACTCAACATGGACCAGAGGAAGCGAAGGAAAGAGTTGTCTCAGGAGATTCGAAAGAAAATTATAGACAAGCATGTTAAAGGTAAAGGCTATAAGACCATTTCCAAGCAGCTAGATGTTCCTGTGACTACAGCTGCACATATTATTCAGAAATGTAAGATCCATGGGACTGTAGCCAACCTCCCTGGACGTGGCCGCAGGAGGAAAATTGATGACAAATCAAAGAGACGGATAATCCGAATGGTAACAAAAGAGCCCAGAAAGACGTCTAAAGAGATCCAAGATGAACTTCATGCTCAAGGAACATCAGTGTCGGAGCGCACCATCCGTCGTTGTTTGAGCCAAAGTGGACTACATGGGAGACGACCAAGGAGGACACCATTGTTGAAAACAAATCATAAAAAAGTCAGACTGGAATATGCCAAACTACATGTTGACAAGCCACAAAGCTGTCCAATGGATAGATGGGACAAAAATGGAACTTTTTGCCAAGGCACATCAGCTCTATGTTCACAGACGGAAAAATTAAGCATATCAAGAAAAGAACACTGTCCCTACTGTGAAAGATGGAGGAGGCTCTGTTATGTTCTGGGGCTGCTTTGCTGCATCTGGCACAGGGTGTCTTGAATCTGTGCAGGGTACAATGAAATCTCAAGTCTATAAAGGGATTCTAGAGAGAAATGTGCAGGCCAGTGTCAGAAAGCTGGGTCTCAGTCGCAGGTCATGGGTCTTGCAACATGACAATGACCCAAAACACACAGCTAAAAACACCCAAGAATGGCTAAGAGGAAAACATTGGACTATTCTAAAGTGGCCTTCTATGAGCCCTGACCTCAATCCTATTGAGCATCTTTGGAAGGAGCTGAAACATGCCGTCTGGAAAAGGCACCCTTCAAACCGGAAACAACTGGAGCAGCTTGCTCATGAGGAGTGGGCCAAAATACCTGCAGAGAGGTGCAGAAGTCTCATTGACAGTTACAGGAATCGTTTGATTGCAGTGATTGCCTCAAACAGTTGTGCAACAAACTATTAAATTAGGGGTACCATCATTTTTGTCCAGGCCTGTTCCATGAGTTTATTTTTTTTTATAATTCCGTTGAAGCATGGTTGAAAAGCAATGTCTGACTTTCATTGGTTAACATTCATAGAATTCTTATTTATTATGACTTTGTCAGATTAAAGTTATTTCTGTGAGCATTGTGAGTTTTTCTTTCATTGACTGAAGGGTACCAACAATTTTGTCCATGTGTGTTATACGGTAATTAAAAAAAAAAAGCATATTCCTGCTTTGATTGTGTTTTTGAATTAAGTCAAACAGCAAGTAGTAGCAGCAAATAAGATCAAGGAAAACAGACAAAATCTTTTTGATTACAAAGATTTTGTCATGCACACTCGTAACACGACCGGCACTAGGACCCGAAAGCGAAACCCAAGATTTTTGAGGATCATAACCACAGCTCCCTATCGCTGTATACTTATGCACTTATTTCACCAACATCTTTTCACATGCATCCCTCTTGTACACAAAACGCTTGTATGTATTTTAAGTATTATAAGATCATTTCTCTGCTTCACTACAGTGCTTACACTACAACGTCCTGTATAGTTTTGTTAAGCAGACAACATTCACATCGAATATTGTCTTATTTCACAAAACGGAGACGTTAAGTGTAAACCTCGTTTTCGTGGCTTAAGAATTATTAAAAAACATCATGGACACATTCAAACCATTCGCGCTGGCTTTTACTCAAAAGGTGGAAGTATAAAGAGTGTAAAATAAGGTTATATAGCGTTTTTTTTTTTTTTTTTTCAAATTAAACATTTTCTTGGTGACAACCCTGTGTGTCAGATAATAAT